>JAZKJV010008850.1:0-569720 GCA_037367405.1 Ottelia alismoides
TGCTTTTCGGGTCCATGGGGACTTAATTCTTTGAGTCCACTAGGCTATGATCACATGTCATCTCGATGAGCCTAAGTAGAGCACTTAACAACAACACATGACTCATAGGGACAATGGCTTTACTTGGGACACAGCACTTAGCACCGAGCTCTCTACGGATGAGGTGGTGAGGAGGCAGTCTTCCTTGACTTGGGGTAGCATATGAGGGTAGTACTTCTATGTGGAACCTCTCTTCTTCTTTTAGTGAAGGAAGTGCGTCTCAACTTGGTCTGGTTGCCATGAGGTCTAACGACAAGAGTTGTGGGTTGCAATAAAGCTTCAAAAGAGGGATAGTCTACTGGCTCAAGAGGAAAAACTCCTTGTATATATGCTGCACATGTACATGTTGTATAGATGCACTTGAAAAAAAATGCAAAAAGAAAATAACTCCAAAAAAGTGGTGGGTCTGATAGAAAATGATAATCCCACCGGAGTATGTATATAGTGCAATAAGCAAAGCTTGAGATTCATGTCCCACCTTATGTAGCTTGCAGCAGGGAGACTTGGCTACACTGGTTGAGCTCCAAAGGATACATGGCTACACTGGCCATGGTCCATTCTCTTCTTCCCTCCTCTTCTTTAGCCGGTTGAACTTGAACTTAGAAGGGAATACCCAGCTCCTTGAGGAAAGAGTGGCCAGATTGGGGTCATAGAGTTACCTTGTTGGGGAGGGTTGTCAAGTTGCCATTTCTGAGGTGGAGAGCTTATATCCCACATCACAGTACAAGGAAAGATTCATGGTCTTCATGGTTTGTGTTTGATGACTTGTTTTGATCTGGATTATTGAGGAGTCTGATTAGAGATTAGTGGAACTTAGAGGCTGTTGAGTTTTAAGCTTAAGTCCAAATAAGGTTCCGACACATTAATAATCCAAAGATCTGATCTAAGCTCCATAATTCAATTTAATGAAGGCAAGTTTAATAATCAACCTTGATCCATGTGCATTCTCCTCTTTTTTCTTTCTTTCTCTTTTTGCACTTCTTTTTCAAATAAGTGTTTGCTAAGGGACTAGCAAAGTTAAGTATAGGGGGTGATGAATACTCATTCATCACTCTTTATTCTTATATTTTAGCTACAAAAACCTTTGCAAATGCATGTATATGTTTGTAAATACAAATAATTACCAAAAGCATGCATGGTGTAAAAAGTAATAATTAGCATGTTTTGTGCAAAATAAAAGAATAAAGATTAAAAAGAAAAAGAGGGAAATATTTAGAATAAATATTGAGCAACCTAATCCCAGGGAGGGCTCAGCATGGGCCTGACCGCATAAAAGCCAAAGTAGAGAGAGATAGGGAGCTCATGTGTGTAAATATCCCTGTAAATACAATAAATATATTTTCCTCCAAAAATGGAATAAAATGTGCTTGTATATATTTGTATATATTTATAAATACAAAATCAAAACAAAAATTGAAAAATTAAAAAGAAAACAAAAACAACCCTTCTTGTACATAGTCACCATGTACATACACCCACACCTATCCTATTTATTTAGCCTTGTAAATAAATAAATAAATTTCCATAAAATTTGTATATATTCTATCTTTTATGGTGTAAATAAATAAAATAAAAACCATAAAAACAAAAACAAAATAAAAAGAACAAAATTAAAAACCAAAAATAACATTGTACATATGCCATGTATATAGATAAATATATCTATTTATTTCACCCTTGTATATAAATAATTAAAATAAAATAAAAATACCCTTTTATTCCTAATTTGATGCTATAAATAAATAAAATAATAAAATGGGGATAAAAATGTACAAAAATAATAAATTAAAAATCAAAATCAAAAACCTATATTGTATATATACCTATATATAGCACTAAAGTATAATACCTTATTTTTATTTTGAAAAATTAATTAAAAATCACTAAAAAATAGAAAAAAATAAAATATAACATTTTTCATGTTTTAAGTTTTCTTTAATTCGGCCATTTGCTATTTTTAAATTAATTCCAAATCATTTCCAGGTGGTTGATTCTCATTGGTCCACGGGATGTTGACCCCCGGTCAACTCCCCTCTGTGGACCACTTCCCACGGGTCCGTGACGCCCGACCCGATTTCTCACCATTTTAGCGTCACGACCCGATCACCTCACACCCAAACCCAAGGTCCTATTTTGTTCTTGCTAGATCCGACACCCTCGTCGGGATGCCCGCCTCGGGGTCCGCGCTTTGAGCTGCCCTACCCGATCGACTTTAGCCGAACCCCTGGCTGTATAAATGCCGAGTTTCCGCCTCCATTTTCCCGATCTTTGGCTCCCCACCTTACCATCCCAGGACCTCCATTGCCACCCTCGAGGAGACAGCTCGCCGTTGGCTGTGTCGCAGAGAGAGAGGGTGCCCAGACCTCAGATCCGGCGTCTTCGCGCCGCCGTGCTCCGCCTGAAGGTAGAGCTCGAGCCTCGGGCCTCGACGACCTGCGAGGCGACGACCCAGAGATCCCTGAGCTCATGCCCAGTCGACCCATCCGCCCAGGTAGTCGTAGTTCCCTTCCTTTTCTTTAATTCGCATTACGCCCAAATCTCCCTGTCGCCGTTCACCTTCGATTCCGGCCATCTCCGCCTTCGTCTCGATCATCGGACCAGCCCATCACAATCGCCTCTCCTTCGTGCACGTTCTCCACCCACTCGCTCAACCCAGCTCGCACAGAAGCTGGGATTGGGGCTCCTCCGTTGTCGCATCGCCGGAGCCCCTACGCCCCGTCACACGTTCACAGTCACCACGCCTAACAGGGTCGAGGCACTTTGCCCTGACCCGTGAGTGTGTTGAGCCATTTTTGCATGACCAGGGGAGCCCATCTGAGGGCCCGACCATCCAGGTGCAGCCGCTCGACCTCCGCCGACCTAGCCTGAGCTCCCCAGAGCTCCTTCGAGTCATCGGAGGCTGCCATTCGACGCGGAAGGCCTGCACGCATCTTCTACGATCTTCAGTGGCCCGCAAGGAGGACGTCAAAGCACACACGGGCCAGCAAAGTTCGATGGCATCTAGTTCGTCCGCCATCTTCCAGAGCCGTCCGATTGACCTCCAGCTCCAGTTCGGATCTCAGCCATCCATTCGAGGAGTCGCCAGCACCGTTCGATCTTTGGAGGAGTGATCAGGACCGTCGATGTAGCGAGGGTCATCCACAGCGCGTGAGGACCGTCAGATCAGCCACGTGGTGACGCCGCAGCCGTTCGATCAGACCCGAGGGCTCCTTTGTTGAGGCGCCACTTCTCTCCACCGTCCGATCCACACGTGGCAGCCATCCGTCCCTCGGATATAATAAGGGTAAACATCTCTTAGGCCCTTAGAATTGTAGTTGTTAATTTTAGGTCCTGTAAATATTTTTTAAACTTTTATTTGTGTGTGGTAAATTGCATAGTGGACCCTGTCATATTAGGTATTTACGTTGATACCCCTGCCTGTAGTGGATCACGTGCATCGACACGTGTTTGTTTGGGATATTTGCATGTATAACCTTGTAGTTCTAGAGTGTTCTTGAATGCATTTATATTTTTGATATTTGCAGATATGCCCCTGTGAATGATTTTTATGCGCATGTGCGTTTATTAGTGGGTTATTTACATCGAAGCCCCTGGACTTTTAATACTTGTTATTAAATAGTCCAGGAACTTTGTTCCTTGCAAATAGGTCCCTGTGTGTCCAGATCACGTGCCTCACACGTGCAACCTTGGAAATTTTGCACCGGACCCCCTAGAAACTTTCACTATTTACGTACTCCCTATGCACTGTACCTGAGTTTTGATTTTTAATAAAATATCAAACCAACTCCAAATGCAATGAAAATTGGACACGTGGCTCCTGCCATAGTGTAAAATTTTCTCCTATTTTGAAGACATTTTTTATTTTATTTACTATTTTTAAAAATTCAAAAAACAAGCTTTTTCTTTACTGTCTGATTTAAAAATTCACAAAACAAATATTAAAATACCTCTAAAATTTATAAAAAAATTAGTTAGTGTGTATTTTGCCTTGTTGATTTTCTGACCAATTTTGGTCATTTTTCATTATATAAAACTCATAAAAATTTAAAAACCCCTAGAATCCTATAAAAATTCTAATAATTAATTGAAAAATCTAAAAATAATAATTCCAGTGCCTGAATTTTCCTTTTATCTTATAGTTTTTAGGAAAATTACCTTCAGACCTTGATAGGGCCTTTATCTATTTTTATATTGGCCCTCCAAGTCTGACTGGACAGCAGCACCTATTTTCTTGCCTTGTTTGATTTTTAGAAAATTCAATAAAAATCAGAAAATTACCAAAAATTAACCAAAAATAGTAAAAAAATATAAAAAAACATAAAAATATTTTTATTTGAATTTTTGGGTGATTTTTTAGGGCTTTAATAATTGTGTGTATTGGCTTGCTTATTTATTTCCTTTATTTTCTTCATCAATTAAAAATCCAAAAAAATTATAAAAATTAAAAATCCACCAAAAATACACTTCTTTTATTTTATTCCTTTTTAGACTACTTTGTAGGCCGTAAGGCCATCACGTGCTCCTTGTGTTCGACCCTGGTCGTGATACCAGGTTAATATAATAGCGAGACCGCTACTTGTGTTTCTTTGATTTTTATCCGATTTGGTGGTCTATTTTTCTTGATCGACTGCTCTAGGTGACTTGGGTCACAACGACCCTTGATTACCTTTTACCCGAGTGATCAGGCGTGTCATCAGTATGGGGCCGAAGCTCGAAATCTCCATGGATAGGCGGGAGTCTGATCCACCAATGTGTAAGGGACGCTGTTGGGTTATGCAATTCTCGCATGATGGTCTGCGGCGGTCTCTCAACGTCGGGATCACCTCCTCCGGCATCAGGTCCTCCTCCTCCACCACCCCACCGCCCCCAGGTCGGTTTTCTCTCATCTGAGCTATCTCTCTCATGAGATCACCCATGAAGATACCCTGGTCATGAATCTGCCTCTGCATGGTCTCCAGGGATGCAAGAAGTGAATTGTTGATGGCCGCCTGATCAAATAAGAATGGAGGGTGATCATGGTCATCCGGGTGCTCGCCTCTGTCTGCCATCTCGGGATTCTCTGAAAAAGCAAAAGAGGCCATCTCAGGTGCTGTCGAATGATCTGAGCTCTGTGATGCACTGAATTCTGAAACTATTGGACTGAGAGAAGGAGAATGAGAAGGGTGGTCGAGGGGGAACTGGGTGGATGTGAACTCAGGCTCAGAGAGCGGACTCTCCGAGGTATTCCTAGATGAATGAGGAGGAGTGCTAGATAGCGGTGCCGACAAGGTCGGCCTAAGAGATCTCCGTCCCATCATCTTGATTATTCGGAAGAGTAGGGTAGATGCAGAGGAAGAAGAAAGAAATGAGATGCAGAATTGTGCACAAGTGTGTTGTGTTTTTGATCTTGACCTAAATAAAACTAGCAATCAAACACAAAACAGGGGTGAGTTCACCAACTCAACACATGAAGCCGTGAAGGTTCGGCTTTTATCTTGTCGGTTTTAGCTTGATTCAGGAATTAATCTTGTCATGAGTCCTTAGAGCGCTACGCCTAAAGGAGGGAGAGTACTGCCGGAAAAGTATTCCCGTACTTGTCCTCCTCCTGTGTAACCTGTAACTTGCACTTTTTAAAGTCCTTGTAACCCTTCCTGGATCCCTACTCAGCCAAAGAAATAGAGGGAGGAAGCCGATAGGCGAAACCGATACTTCAGATCTCGCTCGCAACGGAATCACCCGTGAGCGTGCAAGATTCTACTCGGACGCAGATGGTGAGACAGACACACCCGTGAAGGCGTGGCCTATGCTCGGTACTTTGGACAAGGTCGGCGCTCACACAATAGTGAGTCACCAATGGCGACCAAGCCCTACTTGCCTACGTACGATAGTAGCGCCAATACTTCGGAAATCCAGGCGATACACAAGGCAGCCACAAGTTGGGTTTTGGGCTCTAATCCTTACGAAGCGCTCACCTCACTTGGAAGGAGACCTTCCCATGCAACCTGAATACAAGTGAGGGTGTTACTCTCCCCAAACAATGAATCCAATTACCGATTTTATTTTTGGTCAAGGTTTTCTTAGCAGTCCCTTTTTTAATTTTTTTTAGTGTTATCGCTTCTTTTGAGTTGATTCAAACAAGCGCCTAACGGTTTTTGTATTTTCTTGATCCTACTTTGTCCAAAAATAGAGGGAGAATAGTCGAAAAAGCTGATGCAAATCGACACCAAGGTGGAAATCTCACCTTTGTGCCTAAATGATGGATGCAAAGTGAGAAGACTTACATCGAATCACAGCTCTCTCCATGCGGGATGCCAAGCAGAATTTGTAAACCTAACTACATGGTGGTATGCAAAGCGGAAATCATCCTAAGATAGGCAACTGCTAGCGTGAAGAACCACAAGCCAACCACTAACCTCCAATCCTAGTGTCCGGTCTAGGCTCACCCCTCCTTCTCTCGACACATCGAGTTTAGGAGAAGCGCTTGGCGGGATGAGCTCGCAGCGCGCGGATCAAAAGCTAATGGCCAACTGTTTAATTACTCTAAGTCCAAATACGATATATAGGAGCATGCAAAGGTTATTAATGTGTTTGGACCTATTCTAATCGATCAAGCAAGCCTAGAGTCCAAGGGCTCAATCCACAAAAGAAATGGAAAATAAAATCAAAACCGGAAAATGACAACGGAAAACGCGATGAAAAGCCGTGGTGAGCCCCCGGGTGAGCAAACACCCGGAAATTAGGCCCGGTAGTCTGAGTGTCCAAGTCCTGAGTCCTGTATTATTACAAATTAATAAATCACTCTCTCTCACACAAAAATAAAATGCAAGCTATCTACTACTCTCTCTCTCTCCTGCTCTCTCCTACCGGCTTGGCCAAAGAACAGCCGGCTCCGCTTCCCAAGGATGCTTCGGGTCACCTAGGCGATCCGCCTCGCTCCACGGTCCCTCGCAAGAAGACAAGAAAGTGGTCAGAAAGCTTAATAAGATAGATCACAAATAAGAGAGGTAAAAGTGAAAGCAATGGTAGACTGATAAACAGAACACACTGAAACAAAACTGATCTACTTGTTGTTGCTCCCCGGCAACGGCGCCATTTGATAAACCCAAAAATTGAGTGATCGTGTATTCCACACAAGGCGGGAACACAGTCGGTGTATTGACCGCTCAAAATCCGGATCTAATCAACAATTAATCCACAATATAGATCAAGCAATAAGAAATAAATGTGGAGTTAAAATTTATTTTTAACTCTGCACAAAAGATTGTATAGGACAAGTATGCAGAGAGTTCGAACACAGGGAGCAAACAGGGTAGGTGCACAAGTAAATGTGTGTGTGTGTGAAGTGTGTCTACACTATGCAAGCAAATAATTTTTGTGGGTTTTATTTATTTTTATTTTGTATTCTAATTTTTAATTTTCTAATTTTTATAATTTTATATTTTATATATATTTTTTTCTTTTCAATATTGGAATATAGAGACAATGTAATAAAAGAGAAGATAAAATATTCCTAAAAATATGCAAAAATAGCCAAAAATTCAGAAATAAAATCTTTTTGGTATTTTTATAATTTTTAACTGTTTTTGTGATTTTTGGGTATTTTTCAAACTGTTTTTGGTATTTTTAAACACTGAAATAAACCAAAACACTGGGCAAGCTACTGGCTGGAGATAAAATTAGAATTAAAAATAGCAAATAGCCACAAACTTTTTCCACACTATTTTTCAAATAAATATAATAAAAACAGGAGACTACAGGACTTGAGTTTACAAATTTTGGAGTTTTCTACAATTTTATAGATTTTTTTGAAGTTTTTATGTATTTTCGAATTTTTAAGGTTTTTCTTTTGAGATTTTTAGGGATTTTTGGGCTGACACTTAAATAGTTCAAAATAGACAGTAGGGAATTTTTTTGGAATTTTTCGAGGTATTTTACTATTTTTTGGTATTTTCTAAGCTAGACAGTAGATAAAAAGCATGTTTTTTATTTTTAATAAATATAAAAATGAAATAAAATCAAAAATTAAAAATATGGAGTCAAAAAGCAAGCACACAGGAGCTTAAGTTCAATTTTTGAGGATTTTTCGATTTAAAATGAGGCTCCAAATAAATGCTACAAATTCACAAAAATATCACAGCCTAGCAGGGGTATAAGTGCAATTATCAAAACATCCAGTGGCATACATGCAATTTTTGCACAAAAATAACACTGAATATTTAATTTCCAAGACCAAACATAAATTACAAAAGCCGCAGGGGTGTCAGCGCAATTTTCCCACCAGGGCGCGTGACTTGCACGCGCCTGGCGAGGACTCGAAAGTAATTTCCACAAAATCCGAGGGCTTACATGCAATTTCTCCAAAAATTTAACACTGAATATAAAATTTCTGGTACTAGAACGAAATACTAAAAAGACCGAGGGCCTCAGTGCAAAATGCCCTCACCTCACGTGTACAGGTCACGTGAGGTGACGTGGCAGAGGACCTAAGTGTAAATAAAATAAATGCGAGGGTCTTTTTGCAAATTTTACAAAAATTTTACACTACAAATGAAAGTTTTAGGACTAAAATGTAAATACAAAATGCGCAGGGGTTGAGATGCAAAATACCCCTTTGCACGCGATCCAACGGTGGAGAGGATGCCACTTATCCACGTGGCGCGCTGCGGACGGTCGATGACGCTTCGACGATGCACGGTTTGGATTAGATCCTCCTTGGTTGATCGAACGGTCGAGGCGAAGGAGAATCGGACGGTGGCTGTGCGATCTGGGAGGCCTCCACGATCCGACGGCTGGGAGGCTAGGACCAAGAACAACGTCGGACGCCGGCGAGGTCGAGCTTCGACGCGCGAGATCTCCGTCCTCCAGTGGAGATTGGGCTTCAAAATGGATGTGGAGGCTCCTGATGGTCTCCTCTTCCTCCTGGAGGCTTCAAAAGACCACGGCAAAGGTCGTGGCACTCGCTGGCGGCCAGCGGAGCTGGGAGGCTTCGAGACCTCCGGCGAGCTTCCAAAATCGACTCCAGGCGCGAGTCAACGCGCTTTGACCTGCAAAAAAGGATTAGGAGGTCCAGGGCAAAGTGCATGGACCTTAGGTGGGCTGATTCGAAGCGAGAAGCGATGCGACGGTGGTTGGCCAGAGGTACGCTCCGGCCGAGATGGTGGATGAGTCGATTCGAGCGACGATTCCCAAAATTTCTTGAGGGCTATTGTTCCTAAGGCTAAGGCTAATCTATTGGGCGAAAAATAAATGGATGAAGGGACCCTCAATGGCCGGAGCCAGAGGAGGAGATGTACCTCGACCGCCAGTGTTGCGGGAGGTGTTGGAGGCGCCCTCGACCTCATACGCCCTGGCTGAGGAGCTCGCGGCGGAGCTGTCACCTCCAGCAAGCTTCAGAGCACAAGAGAGGCGGAGAGGGGTGGACCAAGGGGACTCGATTTGATTTCAAAGTTGGGGGGTTCATCTTATGCGGTTTGACCTCGAGCTGCAGGGGCTCAAAGAACGAAAGATCTGGAGCGCCTCAGTGATCCTCGGCCCAAGATAATCGCATGGCGGGGTAGACCAAGGATCGAGGCTCGGATTTGCAGAAGGATTCATCACGAATGGGTGCAAGATTCAGCCGTGAAAAAGCCAAGAAGTTGTCTCAAAAACCAACTTCTGACACGGTGTAGGGGGGAAGGCGACCAGTTGACCGGGGTCAACTGGGGGCGCCACATGGTTGGTCCACGTGGACCAACCAGGAAAACCCCTAAAAAATGTTTTCTAAAATCATTTAAAATAGTAAATGGAATTATTAATTTACGATTATAAAATAAAAAATATTCATTATTTTATGTAGTATTTTATGATGATTTTTAATTTATTTTATGAGGTATATTTTTACAAGTTTACTTTTTAGCGCTATATAGGTATATTACCTATGTATGTTAGTATTTTATTTTTATTCAGACCATAACTTTTTATCTGTACATTATTTTTCAGTGAAATCAATTTTGTATTTTTCTTTGTTAATTTATCTACAACTTTCATGTACAAAGTTTCTTTATTTGATGTATAAAAAGTGGAACCAAAAATGGGTCCCAAAGTGAATAAAGAAAGAATATAATAATATGGGTATTTGACCCTTATCTCCCCCTACTTTATTCTTGGTCGACCTATTCATCGAGATGCCTAGGTCTCGGGGTTTTGGGTCATAAAATATTTACAATATTTTATTCTTTTTCTTTTCTTTTGATTTATTCTATAATTTTGGCTTTAATTACAGTATTTTATACACTAATGGGATGCACATGCATGAATGCTAAGATGCTCTATTTAAGGCTATTTATAGGCATTTGCTAGGGTTTTTGATGCCAAAATGATAGAATAAAGATGATGAAATATGGATTCATCAGGGGGCTCTTTAACAATTAACCTAGTAGGTCACGTGCTATGCACGTGACCTCTGGATCAGCTCCTAATTCCTGGACGTCCTGGGGCTATTTCTAGAATTTACCACCCAGGCACGTGGGTCCACGTGGGGGGAGGTTCCTTCTTCGGTTGTTCCCCCGACCCACGTGCTTGGCACGTGGCAGGGGTCTCGGGTCGGTGGCCCGGTGGCGCTGGTCGAAGATGGGCCGGCGTTTGACGTCGACGATGGTGAAGCTTTGCCGATGCCTGGAGGCTGAGGATGAAGAGCGAGGCACGAAGGTGGGCTCCTGCAGCCTTGGCGGAGTGGTGGCTCTGCTGAAGGTCGAAGGCGTTGGCGTCGGGCGGCAGTAGAGTAGCGGAGGAGGGTTGCGTCTGCTGGCAGCTGGTGGCGGGCGTTAGCTCGTTGAAGACACGGCTGAGAGAAGCCCCTTCGCGGTGGAAGTAGTGGTCGGAACAAAGTGACCGGGTAGAGATTGGCGTCGTGGTTGTCGATGATGATTGAAGGCGTTGTTGGTGTTGAAGGAGATGGTCATCAGAGGCTCGACGCCAAGGTAGAGCTGGGGCAGAGACGACCGACGCAGGAGGTCGTCGTGGGCTGCAACGAGTCTGGCTAGACTTGAATCTCATTGGGGAAGCTTCGTGGCGCTGTCACCGCTGCGAGGTGTTGCTTGCGTGCAGTCGGCGGATGAAGCTTTTCTGGAGGCGGTTGTACTCTTAAATAGCTGGAGGTCAAAGATCGTAGATGGAGAAATTTGAGGGATACGAAATCGGGGATGATTGGGGTTTGCTTTGATTCGATCGAGGATCGGTCAGGGACGAGGGTTGATTGGATGAGAGGAGATCTGGGATGGATTGGCGATGAATCAGGGAATGAGATTGCGGCGGTGCAGATCACGGAGATTGTGGGAGATAGGCGGTGGCGGCGTGAGATTTGGGGGAGGCGGCGCTGGAGCTCCCAATTGGGAAAGGTGACCTGGGGAAGATGGTTGTGGGCCGTCCGATCGGTCGAGATCGGACGGCCCTCGTCTTGACGCGTGGCGGCACAAGGGTGGAAAGGGAGGCAGGGCACGTGCTTGGCGCGTGCCTGGGTGGCATGTGCCTCGCACGTGCGAGGTTGTTTTTAATTTTTTTATAAAAAATGATAATTAAAAATCTTAAAAATGGCTGACACATGGCGGCTCTAGGAGCGGCCACGTGTCAACACCAGAAAATTCCAACAATAAATCCTTTAAAAAATACAAATTAAATATCACACGGCCTCGGATCGAAAAAGTTTCTTCATGAAAATTGCTCGTCTCGATGAGATCTACAACTTTCATGAAGACATCAACACCAAAATCGATTAATTGCACAAAGTGAATTTTTGGGGTATCCCATGTACATAGAATACCTTGATTTTTGGATTTTGTAATTTTTTTATTATTTTTAGATCGGATAAAAATACGAAAAAAATATGATGAAATCAGAAATAAATATTTACACATTAATTTATTTTTTTATATTTTTATTAATTAAAAAAAAAAGAAGAAATAAAATAAAAGATGAAAAAGACCAATTTTGTACAGTTGGTTAGTGAAGACTCGGACCCAATTTATTTCTTTGATTTCAGGCTCAATTTGGATTTTGATTTTTACGCATTTTAATAAAACTTTTATCAAAGAAGACAAACAAAAAAGAAACAAACTAAAATAGGTTACATATGTAAGTAAACTAATATGTCAAAAACTGCTAAAATACAAAATGTACAAAAGAGGCCCAAAACCCAATTTTCACATATGAGCTCCGATTCACTTGAACTTGGTCTTGTTTTGAATGTAATTGAATGTACATTAGTTCAAAAGTGAGTAGGATTAGAAGGACACTGGATGAGGAAGATATGAGGTTTTTAGTCTGGAAATCCTGAAACTAGGATTTGGGTTTTTGGTCCACTTATTTGGGTTAGTGAATTTTTTGTATTTTTAATTTATTCTTATTAGTGATATGTACACAGTGGAGGTGGTTTTGGGTCATTCGGAGTTAGCATGAATGAGTTAAATTCAGGGAAGTTAGGCTATTTACAGGTCACTTTTGGCTTGGACTTTTGGCTTCTTATTTTGTGTAGAAATTAATGGCTAAAATGCAATTCTTATGAAAACATGCATGAATGCTAATTATGCAGAAATGCTGTTGATTTTGAGGGATTTGAGCTTAATTAATGGGATTTAGAGTGATGAATTCGAGATTCATCACCCCTCCACATTTCTCAATTTCCTATTTTTCCCACTCTCTCTCCTTTCATTTCACTGCTCATTCCCTCTCTCTCCCTCTTTCTCTCTCTCTCTCAACTCACTCTCTCTCTCTCTCTCTTCCTCCACAATGATCTCTCTCTGTCTCCCTCTCCTCTCCATTTCTCTTCCCCTCCCCTCTCTCTCTCTCTCTCTCAAACGACGATCTTCCGTTCTCTATCCACTCTCTCCCTCTCTGCCCCTTTACTCTCTCTCTCTCTCTTTCTCTCTCTTTCTCCATTTCCTCTTTTCCTTCCTCTCTCTCTTTCTCTCTCTACTCACTCTCTCTCCTTTCTCTACCACTCTCTCTCTCTCCCTCTCTCCTCTTTTTCTTCTCTCATCTAATATATTTATTAAAAAAAACATATAAATCTCATATTTTTTCTCTTTATGTTTATTATATTAATATATATGATATATTTGTTAAACTAAAAATTATAAATCTCATATTTTCCTTTATATTTATTATATCGATATTTATATATACATATTTGTTTGTGTCATTTATTTGTACTCTACAATCCGTTTTATCCAATTTCATGAAATGATAATAATATAATTTTACTTATTTCAATAGCTTGTTATTAATAAATTTAAAAAGCCTAAAATGATATGATAATAAATATTTTAAAAAAAATATAATACATATATATAACTTTTTTTCTCATCTTTCAAAATTGGGACATATCTATTTGTGTCATTTATTTATACTCTATATTCAGTTTTATCCACTTTCATAAAAATGATAACAAGATTATTTTACTTGTTTTAATAGTTTATTAATAATAAATATTAAAAAAACTAAAATGATACGATAATACTTTTTTAGAAAAATATAATACATATATACAGCTCTTCAACTCAAATCCCATCAACGCTTGTTTTTGGTTGAGGCCTGACGGCTGGGCCCGAAAAGCAGCTTTCGGTAGGAATTACTTATATATAACTTTTTTCTCATTTTTCAAAGTTGGGTGACATATAAATATTTAATTTTTTTTAACTATATCCATCAATCAAATAGAATTGATATCTTTTCCACTATCTCTCATATAGTTATAGATGCTTATGGATTTCTAAAGCATATATTGGTAGTCATAGGTCGAATAATTATGTTAAAATAATAACTTAAATAAAACTAATATCTAATATATAAAATAGATCAAGTGATAAAAAATGAATGAATATTATATCTTAATGATTTCAATAATTTTATTAATTCATATAATAATATAATTCATTTTTCAATAAAATCAAAAGTCTTGATCTAATATATATATAAGCATCTTGACATACTAGTCTATAAATATAGAAGTTATGGGATTTTTCATATAATATTTTGGAAAGAGTGGCATGCATATACTGAGTTCCATTTTTTACTTAAATAACTTTATATTAACATAGTCAAACATTAAACTATACTTAACTTTTATAAAATACTATAAATTTATATAAACAAATATTATCATAATAAGAAAATATTAATATATGATATGCATACATATTATAATATATACATTGAAGTCATGCTTGATATATATCATAATATTGAAAGATAAAAATTTACATAAGTTGCGCATTAGTGTTTTGAAATTATGTGGTCATTTTCCATTGACATCTCTTAATTGTAAGTATTTTATTTTTTAATATAGTTTAATATACAACCCTACAAAAATAATTTTAGTGGTGTAGATAATAGTTTACATAACATTTGAGTTTAGGAAAAATATCAAATAAAGTATTGAAAGATAAAAATTTATATAAGTTACACATTAGTATTTTGAAATTATGTGGCCATTTTCCATTAACATCTCTTAATTGTAAGTATTTTATTTTTATATAGTTGAACATACAAACCTACAAAATTAATTTTATTGGTGTAGATAATAGCTTACAGAACATTTGAATTCATGAAAAATATCAAATAAAGGTGGAATATAATTATGTGGAATTTTATCTCCAATTATCAATCACTGTTAACTAATTCATGTTGGAATTATATATATATAGAAACAACAACATAAGTAAAAAATTGATATGAAATAAAAAATTATATGAAAGATCATATTTGTTTATTTTGCAAATATGATCTACTCACGTATTTATTATATGAAAAATATGTATTTTTAATTTCTTTGCTATTTTAATATTTTTTCCAATAGTAGAACTAATTCATTCAGTCACCACATGCTATTTTGACCCTTTCCTTTAACTCAACCAGGTATTATATAGCTGATGTATTTTCCTATTCTATTTTTTATCTCATAATTTTACTCTTTTATTATACGGATTTTATCACTTGTGCCCCTCCGAGATATCGCAATATCAGTTATGCCCCTATCTTTTTGGTAATATCAGTTGTGTCCCTCACTTCTTTCTCTGTCATCATTTGTGGCCTTCCGTCATATTGACCGTCAAAAAATTAAAATAACCATGGTTTATTCAAACCATGGTGTGGTTAAGAAGGGTATTATGGTCAGACCAAAATCAAGGGCGAAGGGCGGACTGCGCCGTGAACCCGTCCGCCGTTGGATCATCCTCCTCCTCCTCGTCGGAAAAACCGCATTGCCAACCCCATGGCCGCTAGATCAGCCAGGACCCCACCCACGTCTGCACCTCCTCCGTCATCCGCACCTTCAAATCCCAGACGTCCATTTCGCCGGACAGGCTCCTCCCCTACGGCCTCCCCTCCCCAGACCTCATCGACCCTCCCGTTGACCCCTTCCTGCGCCTGGTCGAACCTGTCTCCCAGCTCTCCTCCGCCTTCCGCCACCTACGCCGTGGCCGCCGCCGCGTCGGGCTCCTGCGGAGGGCCTTCCATCGAGTGCCCCCGCGCGGCATTGCTTCCCGGCTACAACCCCGAGATTGCGTCCTCCCAGACCAAAATCAAGGGTGGACGGCGGACGGGTTCACGACTTCTCCGACGAGGAGGAGGTTTGGGCGATGGAGGAAGGGGATCCAGGGGGAGAGGGTCGGGTTGGGGTGGAGGTGGCGAAAGGAGGGGCTGGAGGGATCGGGTTCGAGAGGAGGTGCAGGGGAGGGCTGGAGAGGAGGAGGCGACATGGGGTGGTGGGGGTGAGGGCGTAGAGCTCGGGGCGGAGCCAGAGGTGCGTGGACAGGGAGGGGAGGGGGCGGCCCAGGGGACGTGCGGGGGGGGGGGGGGGGCAGCCCAGGGGAGCACGGGGCGACGCAGGGGAGGGGAGGGGGCGACCCAGGATGGGGAAGGAGGAAGAGGATGGGGGAAGAGGATGAGGAAGATGTGTCAAAATGACCACTGAACCGTTTATTTAAAATTAATTCCGCACATGTCCTCAAAGTTAACGTCCGTTTGCACTGTGGATGGACGGTCACTAACGCGAGGGGCACAAGTGATAAAATAGCAAGAAGTGAGGGGCACAGCTGATATTACCAAAAAGTTAGGGGCATAACTGATATTGCGATATCTCGAAGGGACACAAGTGATAAAATCCCTTCATTATAATATTCATTGTAATTTATGATTATAAATTTAAAGTTTATACTTAATAATAATTGTGTATATGGATCAGACATTTCATTATATTATATGTAAACTTTATATTTCACATGTCTTAGAGGTTTCTTTAAGCTAAAATGTAACAATGGTCGTAATAAAGTTACATGAACTAGTCAATTAACAAGATAATTAAATAGTAATAATTTATTGATTAATTCAATACATGCTACATTAACACTACGTCCCTCCTTCGAAACTGCTGCGAAGCGCAAAGCCTGAGACTGAAGCTTGCTGACAACCACAGGTGAGAACTGTGCTTGCGAATTTTATAGAATAGAAAAAAATGTACGTGTTTAGTAGGGTTTTGACAATGCGGTTAACACGTATAACATGTTATTTACATGTGCTGAAAAATAAGTAAATACTTTTTAAATTTTAAAACTATATATATATATATGTTACATGCACATATATGGAAATCGGATAATTTAACTTTGAAACATACAGATATACGTAAATGACAAAGTTCAGCAACAATAGAATACATAGAATATATCAAAACATCATGCACATAGTACATATAAATTTAAGGGTTTTTATCAGATGTGCCTCTATGAGATATTGCAATATAAGTTTATGTTCCTCTCTTTTTGAGAATATTAGTTCTTTCTCGATTTTTTTTCTACAATGATCACTTGTTCCCTCTGATTAGTTGTCGTTCATACCAATACAAAGGGAGATTAACTTTGAGGATACAAAGAAAATTAGATTAAAAAATAAGTGTTAAAGCTGTTCGTCCACTTCAGCCCCTACCCCTCCTCCAGAGGAAAATTCCTCCGGGAGGTATGTTTTGAAACATATTGGTTCTTTACGGTTGACAATATGTTTTTGTTATGTACCGTATGTAAGCCGCCTCTTCAAGAGGCCGCTTTGATTTTAAACAAAGCTGTCTCTTCAAGAAGCGGCTCTCACTAGTATGTCCCACAAAAACTCCAAGGAGAAAGCCGCCTCTTGAAGATGCGGTTTTTGCCAAAAACCGCATCTTCAAGAGGCGGCTTTCACTTGTTGTAATACATGAAAACTTTAAGGACAAAACCGCCTTTTGAAGAGAGAACTTACCTATGGAACATAAGTAAAAAAAAATTGGTGGCCGGCCAATATGTTTGGAAATATACCTAGTGGACGAATTTTTCTCCCCTCCAGCTTCCCTTCGAACCCTCTTCTCCTCCGGCCGCCCTCCCTTCTGGCCCCTCCGACCACCCCTTCCTCTCCGTTTCCAGATTGGGTAGTGGAGCTCCGGCTCTTTTGGGTAGTGGAGCTCGGTGAGGTGGAGCTCGCCAGTGAAGGTCTGGAGAGATACCTCAGCACCCTCCACTGCACAACCACCTTCTCCAACCATACCTCTCTCCACGTCGCCGCCACCAACGACCGCTTCAAGGTGGGCCATTGCTCCTCTCCCCCTAAAGTTGGCATCTTTCATTGTTCTATTTGAAGGAGTGATGGGTGCCTATGTGGTGTTCTTTGACTGGTTCTTTCGATGCTTCTGGAGAGATCGGTGATGGGTACATACTATGAACATTTGGATTGCTTGCAAGCAATCCTATCCATCACCCGCTCTAGTTGTGTGTTCATGGAAATGAGCATTTGATCAGTTTAATTTAAATTTATTGCTTGTTTGGATCAACCAAATGGGTTTTTTCTAATCTTTACAACCACTCGACCTCTTTGCAGGGGATTCTGTAGATTTGTGTGTGTAAGGGATGACAAGGGTGCACCTCTACTTCATCTCGGGACGAAGCAAGACATTTGACTTGCGTTCACAAATTGTTGGATAATGGGGGCACTTGTTCATGCTTCTACCGGCACTAATGGGTAACAAATTGGCATTGTTCTTTATAGTGATACTGAATCTATTTTTCAGCAATGAGTGATTTTGGTAATGTTCATAATTGTTGTAGGTATCCAGGAAGCAGTGTTCTTCACCTTTCAGCTCGCGCCAGATCTTTGGATTCTATTCGAGCGTTACTCATGGTGGGTGCAGACAAACTACAAATAGATTCAGCAGAGCATATGCCTCTGTCCACCACTTGATATTTGAAATAAGATCTACGCTCATCAGCGTGAAAATTCCAAAACAAAACGACCTTACTTCCATACCGCAAATAGAAAGCATCAAATATGACAATTTCTACGCTGCCTCCTCCTACTCCCATGGTACCCACTTGAATGATCCGGTGGTAGTTCAGTATGCCTGCCACCCAAAATAATCAGGATTTAAATCCCTCTTTGTGGGGGTTACGTTAGGTAGTCAACAACCAGCAAAAAAACAATCGAATCTTTCAACGTGGCTTTGAACAAGAATCTATGTAGCCGGCCCTACTTACAGTGGGAGAAGACTTCACCATCTTTCCTCCTATTCATGAATTATTTGATTTCTTGAAGATTTTAAAAAGCGAAGTGGGTCTTCATGATTCAATAAAAAAGGCATCACTAGGATGTTTGTGACAAAATCATCTCACATTTGTGGGTATATGTATGTAGGAGAATTCCATATACTGTTGCATACAATAGGGACTATCTTTCTTGTGTAGCCTTCCTTGATCTTGTTAGGAAACGACCATGTATCCTTTTGGATACCGGTTGTTGGAGATACGAACACCTTTGGATGGATGCGGATGTACAATCAACCACCAATACGGAAGCACGTGAAAAAAAGAACAACCAGATATAACGGTGGTCGGTCACTTCTCGCAACCATCGGAGAAGAAAGATCATTATAAGAAGAACGAGTTCAACTTTCTCCGTTACCTCTCTCTCATACCTCTCTCTCTTCTCTCTATGTCTCTCTCTTTCTCTTGTGGTATTCTCTTTTGCTGTGGTGTTGAAGTAATGCCTCCACTCTATCTTTATATAGCCTAAATACAACTTCATAGTCCTATTCCCAATAGGATTATAAATAGAATACAACTCAACTACTATTAAGATTAGAAATCCAATCATATTAGTACTTTTACTCCTAATTTGACTCTAATCCTAATAGATCTCGCATCAATGGAGCCTCTAGTTTGGCTCTCGCCTTTAAAATTCATCAAGGAACTCCTCCCTCAACATCCTAACATATCTCGCATCACCAGAGCCTCTAGTTTGGCTCTCGCCTTTAAAACTCATCAAGGAACTCCTCCCTCAACATCCTAACATATCTCGCATCACCAGAGCCTCTAGTTTGGCTCTCGCCTTTAAAACTCATCAAGGAACTCCTCCCCCAACATCTCCTCCGTTTCCGGACTCTCCTCCCCTCTCCTCCTCCTCCTCCACCCCATCCTCCTCCTTTGACAACGATCCCCTTCTAGCCCCTCCCCCTCCCCTTGTGGCCCACCCTCCTCCTCCTCCCTTTCTAGCTCCTTTTTCATCCCATCCAGCCCTATCCTCCTCCTCCATCGTTAACGTGGAGTAGTCAACGTTTTACACAACCCATCGATCTTGTCATCATCGTCGAGGATGAGGAGGCAGTGGAGGTGGGTGGGGGGGGGGGTTTATTCGTGTTATACCTCACTTAACTATATCATGATTTGAATAAATCATGATTTAGTTCAACTAAATGACAACTAGACTAACGAAAGGGTACATGCGATAATTGTGGAAGAAGTCAGGAGTATAACTGATATTCTCAAAAAGAGATGGACATAACTGATACTGCAATGTCTCAAAGGAGCATAATTGATAAAAATCTTGAATTTAAAGTAAATGCAAATAATTATAAAGTTCTACCTATATAAAGTCACACTTCGTTTTTTAAGAGCTTGATAATTAAAGAAGTCTTAAACTTCTTTCCAAGCTCTTGTTGTGGACATGCATTCACTTCATGTTTTCTTCTCCACTCTCCTCCTTTTCTTTTTCATTATTCACTTTCAATGGCATCTTCGGTGATCAAGTAAAACGAATGATATTAACTTTAAACTTTAAATAGATGCTTCATCAAATTTAAACTTAGAGATTAAATTGGATGTCGATTAGGACACCTCAAAATTTGTTCATTACACCATTGCAAATGCAATATGGGCAACTATTTGCATATGTATCATTAACCACTCTTTTTTGTGTGCAAGGACTTAGTTTACTATGAATCCACCGATTCATGTTGCTTCCGTTACTGCCGCTAGATTCGTCATAAGGCTTGCTTCTATTGGACCCGAAGTTGGTCAAGTTACTGCTACAGATCAAGCTGTAGAAAGTATTGCGAGTCGGCTAGAAGCACAAGGTAAAATGCGGGGTACTTTATTACCAAGTCTTGCTTTCTTTGAAGCTTTAACAGTATACGAGGTCTAAGAAACTGCAATTATGTGCCCGATGAAGCTTTCGATAAGAATCTCAACGTCGTGGTCAACTCCTCCCCCACTCCCATCACCATCCAAATACCCAAACAAACAACTTATATCCACCAGTTTCTTTCCCAGATATAACATATCATAATAATGCAAATCTAATATGGCATCAAATCACACCATTAAGATTTCATGGATTAAATAGAACCTTAATAAATGGCATAGCTTTCATGATTCTCTCTCGCCAATACTCCAAAGTCACAATTCAATGTACTCGAGTTCAAGCATGCATCTAATCTAATCTAATGTATCTGGCATGGTTCATTAACTAATTCCATTGGAATAATTGCAAAAGTCAAACATTAGATACAGATTTTTGACGTACTTAGTAAGCTGAGATGCACGCGCCATAAATAATAGAGTTCGTATTGCCGCCATCATGTCCGTATGTATACAGGTAATCAATCTATTTCAAAAGTTTCATGTGGCGACCACGGGGACGTCGTTATCTATGTGGTCATCTCAGATTAAGATTAGGATTTGATTGTATAAGGTGTGCATCTATTCCCGCGTATAAAATTCGCCCTCTACTTTATTGTTCCATGGAATAATAATAATAACAATAACAATAATAATAATTTGCTTACGATTAAAACCTACGGAACGGAATGGTTAACAATAAGAGCCCATTTTGTTAATTGCACGGTTGCCCTTAAGTCATAATAATTGCCAATAATTAAAATATGAGCATCAGGGTGTGCGGTGGAAAATTACGAACATTAGGATGCACGGGTAAAGTTGTCACATCGTAATCATATCATATGTTACATCTTTGTTTACAATATTTATTATTATTTTATCTTTAATCGACTAAATAAGAATTAGAGATAACCTCACTTATCCTTTATCCCTCATTTCTGTCTACGGTATTTATCATTTCCCTCACTAAACAAGAACGAGTGTCTTTTCTTTTAAAAAATAAGATAATAGATCTTGACAATTTTTTGTATTCTGGATTTCTTTATGTCGTAATAGTCATCGATCTATGGATGTAGTGTTTAAAAGAATTGGCTTTGCAATTCAAAAAGGTCTAGCGGCGCAGCTTGTTGCCCGCTTGCCTTCGGTTTCGATGTAAACTTTCATTTTGTTTAGTTGATGGGGAAAGGAATAAAACTTTTAAATAATGATTATTATTTATGATTCAAACTATATGTAAGATAATAACTATCCTTTATTCCACAATAACTACTTCACTTTCAATATTTTCAATAATAACAAAGTAAAGAATTGATGAATATGAGATAGAGAGATCGTAAATGATGTAATAATGTTGTGACACTTATTGTATGGTAACTTATCTAGAGATAAAAATCTTTTATTTTTTTGATGAGAGGACGATTAAGAATAGACTCAAAAGCCTTTTGAAATACAATTTATATTTGCTTCTGGTTATCAACATATATTTATATTTATATTTATATTTTTCGAGAATGTGGATATAAATAAGGATCCTAAAAAAATAAGGATATAAATGTGATTTTTTGCATGCCGTGGTATGCGGAAATCATTTGCTTAATACAGATTCAATCTCTACAATACGACAACGTAGTTCCTGATCAATAACATACAAATTCTACAGGGTTGAAGATGCAAAAAGCCACATCCCACCGGCCCGGTGACGTTCAATTACCAGGTTCGGCGATCCAGCTGCGCCAGCCATCGAGCCGTCACGTGACCGGCGACGGTTCTCCATTACCAGCGGAAGCCGACGAGGAAAACCGACGGCGGAAGAAAGTTGCATGATGGGCTTCCAGATCCTTCCTTCCCCTTTTTCTCCATCGATGCTTTTGGCTTCCAGATCCTTCCTTCCCCTTTTTCTCCATCGATGCTTTTGTTTGAAGTAGTGATGTGCCTCACAGCCATCGTACGGAGGCACCAGAAACTTTGGAGGATTTTCAAAGTAGCAAATAATAGTTGAAGTCAAATGATGTACATTTTTAGAGGGACATATGGAGAATTATATGGGCTAATTTTCCCGTCACCCATTTGTTATTTTGTCCCCATCTTGTTGAGGAACTGTTTTTGAGGATTATTAGCTTGGATTTTTATACGTGGTTGTTGCAGATTCGATAAGCACACTCATGATCCTCTTTCAACTGCGTTCTAACCCCTACAATCCCCCAGATTTGTGCAAATCATGATTCGGTTTGGAGATTCTTCCGCATGAGGAAGTACGCCTCCCTAGTTTCCTAACTGATGGGATCATGGGACACAACTCGGTATCGTCTCCTCTCATATATTGGTTTGTTCAGGATGTGAATCTTTCCGGATACGGAAGCGAATGTACAATCAACCACCACTACGGAAGTACATGAAAGAAAGAACAAACAGATATAACGATGGTCTGTCACCTCTCGCGACCACCGGAAATAATCACTAAACTTAGAACGACAACAACTCTCTCCATTCACTCACTCTCTCACATCTTTCTTCTCTCTCCCTGCCCCTCCTTTCTCTAGAGGTTACATTGTTCTGGTGGTGGTGTAAAAGGCAACGCCTCCCACCCTCTCTATATATAGCTCAGTTACAATCACATAGTTTTATTCTCAATAGCACTATAAATAAATACAACTCAACAACTATTGAGATTAGGAGTCCAATCATATTATAATTCCTAATCTTAATTTGACTATAATCCTAACACTAACTCCTCGTGATGGCCTCCACACGGATGGCATTTGAACTTGAAGATAAGATGTGGTCGGTAGCATGGCTTCGGGTGTTTTTCAAATGGGATCAATTATGTGGATATGTTCATCGATGGTCTTGACTGTAGCAACACGTGATGTGGGGACAAAGCTTGAAGATGTTGACATCGAACTCGTCATTGTCCTTGTGATCAGAGGAGGTGGGAGGTGATTTGGACAAGAGGAGTGAGGAAGAGTGCATCTTGAAGAAATTTAATCACTTTTGTTCATTAATTATGACACTTTGAGAGTGATATAAATGCCAGAATTAATCTAATGTGTGATACCTGTGAAATATTGATGAAATAATAAATATGAGTTTTACCCAGTCACGAATAACGTAACTAAATTATGTTGACCCATGTGTGATGGTTAGTGGGATATCAAGAGTCGGCTACTGATTAACACAGATTATCAGAGGTCTAAAAAGTATGTCTCACACAAGGCGGAGACAACCGAGGTCGCTGCGGTGACCCACAATAAACTGTATTTAGTCAACAATTAACCCACACTATAGATCAACAATTAGAAATAAATGTGGAGTTAAAATTTATTTTTAACTCTGCACAAAAGATTGTATAGGACAAGTATGCAGAGAGTTCGAACACAGGGAGCAAACAGGGTAATTCAAAAAGATGTGTGTGTGTGAATGTGAGTGATGTCTACACTATGCAAGCAAATAATTTTTGGTGGGTTTTTTATTTTAAAATTTTTTTATTTAATTTTTAATTTTGTATTTTGATTTTTAATTTTCTAATTTTTATAATTTTATATTTATTTTTTTCAATATTGGAAGATAAAGACAATGTAATAAAAAGGGTGATAAACTATTTATAAAAATATGCAAAAATAGCCAAAAATTCAGAAATAAAATCTTTTTGGTATTTTTATGATTTTCTACTGTTTTTGGGATTTTTGGGTATTTTCAAAATATTTTTGGTATTTTTAAACACTGAAATAAACCAAAACAGTGAAAAGGCTACTGGCTGGGGGTAAAATGGGAATTAAAAACATCAAATAGCTACAAAATTTTTCCACACTATTTTTTAAATAAAGATAATAAAAATAAGAGACTACAGAACTTGAGTTTGCTATTTTTGGAGTTTTCTACAATTTTTGAGAATTTTTTGAAGTTTTTAAGTATTTTCGAATTTTTAGGGTTTTCCTTTTGAGATTTTTAGTGATTTTTGAATTGATACTAAAATAGGTCAAAATAGACAGTAGGGAATTTTCTTTTGGAATTTTTCAAGATATTTTAATATTTTTTGGCATTTTCTAAGTTAGACAGTGAATAAAAAGCATGTTTTTGATTTTTTAATAAATATAAAATGCAATGCAAAAAAATGGCGTGCACATGCAAGTTAACAGGAGCTTAACTTAATTTTTGTGGATTTTTTCGAAGTAAAATGATGATTTAAATAATTAAGACAAGCATACAAACATTAAACAAGCCTGGCAGGGGTATATATGCAAATACACAAACATCCAGGGGCTACATGCAAAATATCCACAAAATATATAACTAAAACTTGCATTTACTGGACTAGAGACAAATTACAGAACCCGGAGGGGCCTCAATACAAAATGTCCAAGCCAAACACGTGCTACACACGCGCCTGGCAGGGATCTAAATGCAATAAACAAAAAAATCCAGGGCTCTCATGCAAAAGATCCCAAAGTTTAACACTGTACTACAAAATTTTGGGATTAAAATGAAATAACTAAACCCCAGGGGGGTCCTTGCAAAAATCCCACACCCTCACGTGCACAGGCACGTGAGGTGACGTGGCACAGGGCCTAAGTGCAAATAAAATATAGTCCGGGGGTTTACATGCAAATAACACAAAATATTTATGCTACAGATGAAAGTTTTAGGACTAAAATGTAAATACAAAAGGCGTGGGGTTTAGAGTGCAAAATACCCCTTTGCGCGCGATCCAACGGCAGATGGCGCTTCACTTAAACACGTGGCGTGGATCCAACAGTCGATGGTGCTTCACGTGGACGACAGAGATTAGATCGTTTGAAGATGATCTGACGGTGGAGATGCGGCGCGATCCAACGGATGCTGCTCGACCTGGGACGCTTCCAAGATCCAACGGTGGAGGGACTACGAGGAAGAACTGCGAAGAACGCCGGCGAGGGCGAACTCCTCCGTCCCAGATCTTCGTCCTCCGGCGATGGCAAGGCTTCAAAATGGTCGTGGAGCGTCCTGGGGTCCTCCTCTTCTTCCTGGAGTCGTCAAAAAATCACGGTGAAGGCCATGACGCTCGCTGGCGGCTGGCGGAGCTGCGGGGCTTCGAAAGCTCCGGCGACCTTCAAAAATGGACTCCAGGCACGCTTGGGCGTGCGTTGACCTGCAAAATGAGTTAGGAGGTCCAGGGCAAACTGCTTGGACCTCTGGATGGGCGTGAAGGAGCGTGAAGCGGCGTGGTGATGAACGGTCGGAGGAACGCTCTGGCCAAGTCGGTAGAATGGTCGATTCAGATGATGGAACTTGGATTTTTTGGGGGGCTTTTCATCCTAGAGCTAACAGGAACTAAATGCAATAAAGAAATAAAGGGAAGATGGGCCCTCAATGGCCGGAACCGGAGGGAATAGCAAACCTCGACCGTCGGACTTGCAGGAGGTACGGGAAACTCCTCCGACCTCGGGCACCTTAGCTGAAGACCTCGCGATGGAGCTTTCACCTCCAGGGAGCTCAGGAGCGCAAGAAGATGGAGAGGGGTGGACCGAAGGGACTCCAAATTCAAATCGAAGGTGGCCGACTGACGAGTCCGTAAAAGCCGCGCTAAGAATGTGTTTTTATCATTCGTGCGTAAAATGATTATGTCGTTCGTTGTAGGCGACGATCGAAACAGTCAAGAAATAACCACAATTTTTAATCAAATTCAATCAAGTGGTTTTTATGTTTATTTTACTTGGGCAAGTCCCAAGGTCAATCTCAAGGAGGCAAAGGAACAACCTAGAGTTGTGTCTATCCAATTTTGAGTTCGGTTTTCAAGGCGGTCTTTTTTTGGAATTTTTCAATGCAATATGAGATGCAAAATGCAAGTTCGGCCTATTTTAGGGACTAAAATATAAATTTCAATCAAACGACATCCGAAAAATACGAAACTTGGCCACAATGTAAATGACGATGAAATGAGTGCATTATAATTTTTTTGGAATTTTTAGATGCAATATAAATTTTTTTATGAATTTTTAAATGCAAACAAATTAATTTTCAATATTTAATTTTAATAAATATTAAACCTACTTATTTTCGAGAACTAAAATTATCCAAGATCTATCACTAGGTAATGGATCTTAGAAAAATCCTAGACCTCAAAAATGTGGGATTTAATACCTATTAAAAATAAAATAGTGAAATATGCAAAATGATTTTTACAGAGCAAAGCATGCATGCAAATGCAATGATTTTTGGGCACAATGTTAACAAAATAATCTCTACACTACGTGATTTTTCGGAGATTTTTAGAGCAATGGTTAATTTACTATGAATTTCATAGCACAGATTGGGCAAAATATTCCAATTTTCACAAAACAATTATTTATTAATTAACCGTAAAGCACAAAAATATCCGCGACATGTCAAAATGTAGAGAATTAAAAGATGAACAAAGTGCTATTTTTAAATGAATAAAATGATGTAATGTAGAGGTCTATAATGGATGACAAAGACAGGGGTACAGACGCAAACAGAATAAATAAATAAAAACAATGCAGGGGGGACCTAGTTGAAATTACCTATACTGTGGGGGGTTCTCTGCAAATTTCCCAAAAGACACGTGCCGCGCACGTGCCGTTGGGATGGTTGGACTGATGCGCGATATGGAGGAATCTCCAGGGGGTTTGATGTAAATAACCCAGGGGTCACATGCAAGTCGCATGACCCCCCTGGATCTCTTGGCGAAATGTGGGGAGGCTGGGGGTGCCGATGCAAGTTCCCCCAGACTCACGTGCGTAGCGCGTGAGTGGGGGCCTCGGGCCTTGCCCGGTTGCGCGATGCGGAGGGGAGAGGCGGTCCGGCGGAGCCCTTAGCTGAAGATCGAAGGTGCTGCTAGCGGTGGATCCCGGCCGTACTCCGCTGGTGGAGGTCTACGGCGGACCCAATGGCCGACACACGGTCGGCGGGCGTCGGTGCAGTGGGCGAGGTCGATGGCGACTGGAGCTGATGCCGTGGCGGTCGATGAAGATGAAGCGGCTGGCGGAGCTGAGGGTGGAGGTCGTCGCGAGGCGGCGGGCGGAGTCGATGGAGATGGCTGCGGCTGTTGACGAAGATGCTGGTGTAATCAGGGAAGCTGGAGTTGAAGGCGACGTCCGTTGCTGATGGCAGAGGTGATGGATGTCGTCGATGATGCGGAGTTCTCGGTGAAGGAGAAGGCGTAGATTGGGGTCGACGGTGAAAGCCGATGACGAGAGATGCAGATCGAGAGCAAGAGAGAGAGAGAGAAGGAGGGATACCTGGAGGAGATGGAGGCTCGACGACGACTGTCGGAGCGGAGTGGCAGCGCAATGAAGGAGCTGCGACGAGTCACGAGACTCCGGATCACGCCGCGAAGGTGGTGGCCGGACTATCACTCCTGGAGCTAACCTTGGGTTGAACGGCGGATATCGGTCTGGGGGGGTCGCCGGGGTCCTTTTATAGAGGGAGGGGCCGAGCGGGTGCGAGGATTGCGGGTGGCCGGTGGGAGGTCAACGGTGCGTTGGCGACGAAGGCGGGGCGGCGCGGGGATAACGGAGGGCCGGTGCGGATAAGGCGGTGGTGGTTGGCGAGATCCGCAGAGGACAACGGAGGAGCGGAGGGCGCGAGGTTGGGGGAGAAAAGCAGTGGCCGTTCGATCAAGCGAGATCGAACGGCCGAAAGCGTGACACATGGCGCGGTTGAGAGAGAGGGGCGCAGCACGTGCGGAGCACGTGCCTGGGGGCACGTGCGTCGCACGTGCGGGTGCTTTTAATTTTTTTTTATAAAAACGATATAATAAAAACCCCAAAAAACGCTGACACGTGGCGGCCTCTGGGGCTGCCACGTGTCAGCTCCAGAAAAATCGAAAATAAAAGATTTGTAAAATCAAAAAGAAATAGCAAATGTCCTCGGATCGAAAAAGTTTCTTCACAAAAAATGCTCGTCTCGACGAGATCTACAACTTTCATGAAGACATCAAAGTCAGGTCAAATGTAAAAAGTGAATTTTTGGGGTATCCCGTGTACATAGAATACCTTGATTTTTGGTTTTCTATTTTTTTTGTCATTTTTAAACACGATAAAAATCCGAAAAAAACAAGGAGAAATCAAAGATAAATAAAAGACACATTAATTTAATTTTTTTGGATTTTTATTAATAAAGAAAGTATATACATAAACTACAGGTCAAAAAGCCGCGAAAATATACAATGTACAAAAGAGGCCCAAAACCCAACTTTCACATACGAGCTCCGATTCACTTGAATTTGGTCTTGTTTTGAAGGTAATTGAATGTGCATTAGTTCAAAAGTGAGTATGATCAAATTGGACACTAGATGGAGAAGATATGAGGCTTTTAGTCCGAAAATCCTGAAACTAGGGTTTGGGTTTTTGATCCACTTACCTGGGTCAATTTTTTTTGTATTTTTTATTTATTCTTGTTAGTGATATGTACACAGTGGAGGTGAGTTTGAGGCATTCGGAGTTAGCATGAAGGAATTAAAAATAGGGGAAGTTAGGTTATTTACATGTCATTTTTGGCTTGGATTTTTGGCTTCTTTTTTTATGCAGAATTTAATGCTAAAATGCAATTATTATGAAATCATGCAGAAATGCTAATTATGCGAAATAAATGCAGAAATGCAGTTGATTTTAAGGGACTTGAGTTTAATTAATGAGACTTTGAATGGTGAATCCGAGATTCATCATCCCCCTATACTTAAACCATGCTCGTCCCTGAGCATCAAAAAGAAATGCCATGAAGTGAAATGAGACTGGGTTCCATACCAAGACCATGAACTGAAGGTGAAAGTGAAACTAAACTTGACCTTTGGATTAATAATGTGGCAGAACTTCTGTGAGACTTAGAATTTTAAAATCAACAGCCCTCAAGTTCTACACATCATTGTCACAGTTTCGGCTCAGAAGTCATCTTAGATCAATCCTCTTCCCAAAGTATACCCTATGAATATTGAACAACCGACTCATGTGTGTGAAGGGTTTTAGCTCTTCCCATCCAGAATGCCAGAGTACCATGCTCCTCTCCTCTCCAGTAACTCGTCCTCGGGGAGTCAGGTATTTCCTTCTAAGGTCTGTCGTGCTGTGTTCACAATCGAATGAGGGAGAAGATAGAAGAAAGAGAAAAGAACTGGAGGATGGCCAGTGTAGTCACCTCTCCTTGTGAAGATGGCCAGTGTAGCCGAGTCTCCACCAAGATCTGCAGGTTCTTGAAGCTTAGACCTTTTTGGTCGGATTTTTATTTGGTGGTTGCTCCTTTGTATTTGGAATTTTTGGTGGTTCTGCTTGGATCTTGTTGTGCCCCTACGGATATAGAATCTTTTGGTTCCGTACATTTTTGGGGGTCTTAGAAAAAATTGTGCCCAGCCGTCCATCCCTTTTCCGAAGCTTTATTTCAACCCGTACTCCGGTCTTTAGATTTCCACGCTACCAGAAAAGAGACTCACACAGTCTTCCAACATCCCGTCTGGGTTGAGCTAAGTGCATAGTGCGAGAGTGCGAATTAATTCCCTATTCCAGAGTGGTACCCGGAATGAAGAGACCAGGTTAGACACTAAGAGTCAAACGCTGCACATTGTCATGTGGAACTTGAGGAATTAAGTCAAAAAGACCTGAAGCTCTTAAAATCCTATTTATCGGTGAAGTTCCTCTGAAAATTAGGTGGATTAAGGTCAAGCCCTAGACACTCTCGGTTTCTGTTCATAACTTGGTTCAGAACCCAATGACTTTTCACAGATGCAAATGCATGTGATGTTGGATGAAATGCGGGTGTGTGCAATGCAGACACATTTTTTTGAATTTTTTTTGTTTTTTATGCAAGGGATTTATTTTTTTATGCAGAAAATGGAATAAGAAGCCTTCTTCTTCTTCTTTTTTCAAGTTAGTACCCACCCCGTAAATACATATAGACTTACGCGAAAGTACGAGATATGGGTAAAATATATACAAAGTATATATACAGACCCCCCTATACTTAGCGAGTGTTGTGTCCTCAGAGCACAAGAAGCATAAAGAAGACATAGCTCGGGCTAAGCGTAAGGGAGTGAAAAAAAATGAAAAGAAAAATGAAGCGATCGGGATATGTGAATGAAGAAAGTATATACAGGTGGATGTCGGTTCCCCCTATACTTCGGCTCTGGACAGCCTAAGTATGGAAGAAGGGTGGAAATGACGCGATCAGGAATTAGGAGAAGAATGGTATATACAGATGGCATCGGTCCCCCATATACTTAGGCCTTGGCCTAAGTAGAGGAAGAAGTTGTACAAGGAGGCTGATGTGGTCGGGAGGGAGGGTGGGAATGATCAGATAGATTTTCAATGTCCTCGCTCTGCGTGAAATAGATGACCTCGACTTGAACTGTTTGTTCTTTGGGTGATTCAATGTATGGCTTCAGCATTTGTCCATTTACTGAGAACGGTTGTGCATTCTCTTTGAGTTCGGCAATATCTACGCTTCCATTGGTATGCACATCGATGACAATGTAGGGACCCGTCCATTTTGATTTTAGTTTCCCATGAAAAATCTTCAACCGAGCATTAAACAACCACACTTTCTGTCAAGGGACAAAGGTCTTCTCTCGAATGTGTCTATCATGCCATCTCTTGACCTTGTCCTTATAAATCGCACTGTTGTCATATGCCCGATTTCGGATTTCAATTAGCTCATTCAGATTTAAGTCTCGACATAGTTTCCCAAGGTGACAACTCCAATTCAACTTTTTGATCGCCCATTCAGATTTGTGAATCAATTCTGCAGGAAGATGACATGGCTTACCATAGATCATCCTAAAAGGTGAAGTAACGAGTGGAGTCTTATAGGCTGTCCTATAGGCCCATAGAACTTGGTCCAACAGTTTCGACCAATTCTTCCTATCGGGACGAACCGACTTCTGGAGAATGCTCTTCACCTCTCTATTAGAAACCTCTGCCATGCCATTAGATTGTGGATGATATGGGTTGGCTATTCTATGCTCAAATTTGTACTCCTTAGCCAAAGATCTCATCTCCCTGTTCACGAAGTGGCTACCTCCATCAGAAATCAATACTTTTGGTATCCCGAACCTCGCAATGATGTTATCTTTGATAAACTTACAGACGACTTTGCTATCTGCGGTTCGGGTTGGAATAGCCTCTACCCATCTTGATAAATAATCCACCGCTAACAAGATGTACTCAAATCCATTGCTGTTGGGAAAGGGACCCATAAAATCAATCCCCCGTGCATCGAAAACATCACAGAAAATCATTGGTTGCATGGGCATTTCATCTCTATATCCCATAGTCCCTCCCATTCTTTGACAAATCGGGCATGACCGTACAAATTCATTAGCATCCTGAAATAAGGTCCGCCAGTAAAATCCACATTGGAGTACCTTGTGCGCGGTTCTCTTTCCCGAATGGTGTCCTCCAGCCTCCAGAGAATGACAGTGTGTAAGGACACTCTAATATTCCTCCTGAGGAATACATCTTCTCCAGACACAATCCGGTCCTTCATAGAAAAGGAAAGGATAGTCCCAATGGTATTTTCTCGAATCTGACTTTAATCGATCAATCATTTTTTTGGTCCAACCATAGGGAACCTTCTTGGAGACAAGATAGTTCACTATGTCGGAATACCATGGGGTTGAATCAATGACGCAAACCGATTCGTCTGGAAAAGTCTCCTTGATTGGTCCAATATCAGGATGATCGTTTTGCTCGATTCGGGAAAGGTGATCAGCAACAACATTCTTTATTCCAGGTTTATCCTTAATCTCCAAATTAAACTCCTGGATTAACAAGATCCATCTCAAAAGTCGTGCCTTGGCATCCTTCTTATCCATGAGATATCTGATTGTTGTGTGATCTGTGAAAATTGTCACCTTGGAGCCCAATATGTATGATCTGAATTTTTCCAGGGCCCAAACAACCGCGAGCATTTCCTTTTCAGTCACTGTATAATTTCTCTGTGCAGGATCCAACACTTTGCTCGTGTAGTGAATCGCATAAGGAATTCCATCTCTTCTTTGTCCGAGTACCGCTCCGACAGCAAAATCCGATGCATCAGTCATGATCTCGAAGGGAAGAGACCAGTCGGGAGCTTGTAATATCGGCGATTCACATATTTTCTTTTTCAGGAGCTCGAAGGCCTCTAGACATCTGTGATTCACAATAAACTCGGTGTCTTTTCCTAAGAGCTCAGTCAGTGGGCGGGCGATCTTTGAAAACTCTGGAATGAACCGTCGATAAAATCCAACATGCCCTAAGAACGACCTTACTGACTTGACGTTGGTTGGTGGCTCAAGTTTCTTGATCACATCCACCTTGGCAGGGTCCACCTCCATTCCCTTTTTGGAGATGACGTGCCCCAACACGATACCCTCAGTCACCATAAAGTGACTCTTCTCCCAGGAGAGTACCAAATTAACCTCCCTGCATCTCTGAAGGACTCGGTCCAAGTGTGCTAAGCATGTATCAAATGAATCACCATGAACCGAGAAGTCGTCCATGAAGACTTCCAGGAAATCACCAACCATTTCGGCAAATACGGCAATCATGCACCGCTGAAATGTGCCTGGGGCATTGCAAAGCCCGAATGGCATGCGCTTGAATGCGTAAGTGCCGAAGGGACATGTGAATGTGGTCTTTTCCTGGTCCTCGGGAGCGATAGCTACTTGATTGTAGCCGGAGTACCCATCAAGAAAACAGAAGAATGCTTTCCCTGCAAGTCTCACCAATATTTGATCAATGAATGGCAGTGGAAAGTAGTCTTTCTTGGTCGCAGCATTCAGGCGCCGGTAATCAACACAGACGCGCCACGACGTGGGTACTCGGGTCGCGATCTCTACCCCCTCCTCATTGGTAACCATCTGGATTCCCTTCTTTGGGACGACATGAAGGGGGGCTACCCACTTGGAGTCAGAAATGTGGTAAATAAATCCTGCTTTGCACCATTTCTCTATTTCTTTCTTCACTACTTCCCGAAGATTGGGGTTTAATCTTCTCTGAAATTCATGGGAAGGCCTTGCATTATCCTCAACATAAATTTGGTGCGAGCAGAGAGCGGGGTTTATTCCTACGAGATCCGACACAGTCCAACCTATGGCTTTTCGATTTCGCTCAAGGACTTCGATCAGTCTGGATTCTTGGTCCACTGTTAATGATGAGCTAATGATCATAGGGAATTTTTCTTTGGGTCCATTGAGGAATGCATACTTCAGTGTGGGAGGAAGTGGCTTCAACTCTGGCAATTCTGAATCGTCGATCAAGTCTGGCTGAATGACTTTTGCTTCTGGCTCAGTATCGGTTGGCGGTGAATCACTGTGTGAGATGTTGGCTACCAATTCCGAAGAAAAGTGAGTCGGATTGCTAGAGTAGAATGGTAATTCGGCCAGAGCCACGTCCGACTCATCATCGATTGACTATCCCAAAGGTGATGGGATTGACAAATCCAAGAGGATTTCTGTGTTGTCAAGTGTGTGATAATATGGGGGTCTAGAAGTCTCAAAGACTGCATCGTGTATTATTTCTTCTTCTGAGGATGTGCTTTCTACCTGTATGTCTGGCAGTTGGTCCCATGGCCCAGTGGTTCTGAGGAGATTGCATTCTGATGTTTCGGCATCTTCAGTTGTGGATTCGGAGTCTGGTCTTTGCCACTTTGTTTGTTTCATTTCCAAGTCCACTTCTCCGCCTGGAGAACGGAATTTCATCATGCCAGTTCCGTGGTCGAATACAGCCTTAGCGGTTCTTAAGAAAGGTCTTCCGAGAATGATTTGCGATTCCTTCCAATGGTTCGAGGTCTCCATGTCCAGGACAGTGAAGTCTACTTTGTATTCTGTACCCTCGATAATGATGATGACATTCTTCACTTCTCCCTTAGGTCTTTTAGTGGATTTATCAGCAAATTGGAGTAAAGATGATGATTTCTTTAGAGGGCCCAACTCCAATCGATAATATAAGGCTAAGGGTAGAAGATTTATGGAAGATCCATTGTCGAGAAGTGTACGTGTGAATGCTATGCCGCCAATGTGACTCTCCACATAATGGGCGCCCAGATCCCTTTTCTTTCTTGGCAGATGCTCGTTTTTGACGCACTTGGTGGTGGCAACTGTCAAGATATGAGTCTCTACAAATTGACTTGTTCTCTTTGTACGAGTCCTGGTAGGAGTGCATTTTGCCTTCAAGTATTTCTGAAAGGCTGGATTACCGGCCACGTACTGATCAAAGGGTACTTTAACTGTAATGTTTTGTTGGCAGAATTTTTCCATGATTGGGTCATCTTTGATGTTCTTCTTTTATTTTTCTTTCTTTAGGGCATGGGGGAAAGGTATGGAAGCATTTGAGACAGGAGATAGAGGATCAGAATAAAAAATAAGAGCATCTTTATTCGACTTGGAGTTTTTATTACAATCATAATAATCAAAATCAGGTTGCTGAAAAGGTGACAAAGGTATTTTTGCAGCAACTAGAGGTTCAAGGTCCTCTGCAGACTCCATAGATGCTTTCCCTTTATCTACTGCTGGGATCTTCAGGCGTCCTTCATCTTCCTCCTCGGAAACATCCTCCGGTTGATCTTCTGAGTCTTCATGGTCCGATTCCCTTGCCCGGTCAGGTACGACCACGGTCCTTCCGCTCCTGAGTGACATGGCATTGATTTTGTCAAACGAAAGGATCTCATGTTCAGATGTGGAAAAGTCTGGATAGTATACCTGGTTATTGTGTTGAGATGAGTTGAATTTGTTCAAGCTATTGGGGTTAGCTTGAACCTGGGCGGGAATGGTTGTGGCTGGAGCTGTCTGCTCATCCTTCCAACGGGACAAGCGGTTGACATCAACCTGTAGATCTTGCAGTTCATTTCGGAAGTGACGAAACTCTTCAAGTATTTGTCTCTGGATGTCGATCGGTTCTTCTGGTGGTTTGGACGACTGATCTGATTGTCTGGGGGCTTGAGATTGCTGATGGTATTGCTGAGGTTGGTTCTGGCGATTGTAGGGTTGCTGCTGCTTCGGCTGTTGGAACGATGTAGTGTGTTGTGGAGGAAATGCGGCATTATAGAAGGTGGGTGGACGCTGATAAGTCTGACGGTCTCCCATGTTACCCTGTCGGGTAGTGTCCTGGGTGTACCAGATGCCATTCACTTCAAATGTCAGAGACGGGGCTTCCTTGACTGTCTCAGTCGGTGGGGGCGGCTGTTGGGAAAATTGGGCGTGGGATTGATCGTGAGCCCATGGTTGCTGTTGCTCTGCTCCTGGTTGCTCCTGGACATGATGCACATGATATATCGGGACAGTAGGTGCACTAGGCATCCCCATCTTGGACACCTTCTCGGTGAGTTCCTCCATCTGCTTTGGGAATTGCGAAATCCTACTGTCGATATCGTTCATTCTCTTGTCCACAATTGTCAATTTATCAGAAATAAAGTGCATGCTTGGAATCAAGTCCTCAGCTATTTCTGCCACCGTCTGCTTCCCGCCTTTGGCTTGAAGGGTGTTCAGGGAATCAGTGTATGCTCTACTGGCAATTTAAGACCGGCTTGTTTCTGCCATCTGCTCCAGTATTTTCCAGACGGTCTCAGCTCCACATGATGTATAATTCCCTCCACAGGCAGCACTAACTAACCCTTGAGTCTCGTGGTTGAGGCCAGAGTAGAGTGATTGGACTAGGATGTTATTGTCCAGATCATGGCAGGGATATTTTTGTAGCAGGTCCTTAAACCTATCCCATGCCTCACAGAGTGGTTCATTGGGCATCTGAGAGAAACTGGTGATGCGGGTCCTCATTTGATTGGTCCGGCTCAAGGGGTAGAATTTCTTCAGAAAGAGGTTTTTGAACCTCTCATAAGTCGTCACAGTCTCCCCCAAGTTTTTCACCCAGTAGTCTGCTTTCCCTTTCAAGGCGAAAGGTAGTGCAGTGAGACGAATGTAGTCTTGGCTGACTTGTGGGTGCCTCAGATTAGAACATATCAGCTCCAGGTCCCTCAAGAATTCATATGGCTCCTCAGTCGTATTACCATGGAATTGAGGTAATTGACTGACAAAATGTGGCTTTAGTTCATAGTGGATCTCTGGCTGTGGTGGCTGCAAATAGTTCCACACTCTGTACTGTCCAGGGTTGTATGCGGCTTCCATTGGCACTTCTCCCCCAGCATTCATTTGTTCGAGCTGCTCCCTCAATAGCTGTTGTTGCTGCTCAGATGCAGCCAGTCTCGCGAGAATCATCTTCATTGGATCTTCATTATGTTCATCTTCAGGGTCTTTCTTGGAAGGTATCTTGGGTGGCATCTCTTTTTCTTTATCTGGAGAATATAAAGGGTTTGAGTTAATAGATTGGAAAGAATTGATGTAACAGTTATCCTCGATCTTTTGTGGTGAGAAATAGACAGGGTGGGTCTGTCCTCCTTCTAGGAGGAAGAAGGAATAGGGTTCTTGGGAAGGGTTTCCCGGAGGCCAAGCAGGTCCAGAGTAAGAGTTTCTCTGGGCTTTTGAGATCGGGGAGTTTGTGGTAGAGAGAGACGAGCCTGAACAAAAATTACCACAGTCCTCCATTCTCGGGGTCAACAAGATGTTTTATGATGTAGACACAATTGTGTGGTATTCGTTGATGAACTATTTTCTACGCACAATCAAACACAATACAAGGGTTGTTTCACCAACTCAACTCAAAGTGAAGACCGTAAGGGTCCGGTCAATTATCTTGTTGGTTTTAATTGGTGAGAATTCAAGTCTTGCAAGCCGTTTAAACGAGCTGTTAGGTTTGGAGCTGGACTCTATCCTAGTGTGTGTTTCTCTCCTCGCTGCAAGATAAAATCAAACAATGCCGGGGTTGCTCTCCTGCAGAAATTCTTGATTTTATGGATTTTTTAAGATCGGCTTTATTTAGCAGTCCCAATTTTATTGAGGTGATCACTGAAGAATTTAGATGAACACAAATACACGTCTACCGTCCAGTCCCAATTTCCTTTAGATTTATGTGATAAAACAAGAGAGAGGAATTCGGGAAAAGTCGATGCACGCGGAAAACTATGATGAATGCTCAGTTAGAAGACTTACAGTGCCTCCTCGCAATCTCCATGTGGGATGCAATACAGAATTTTAAAAATTTATACTAAATGCGTGCAAGCCGATGAAAACCGCACCTAAGCAGAAAGTTCTATTAGCGGGAAGAATTGAGTTGAATTTGGCTACGTTGAACGATCTAATGTGCGTCTCAGTTAGAGTGCAGTGTGGCTTAAGATTCTACGAGCACAATAAAAAATAAAAATGCTCTAAGAGCCGTATGTGCAGGTCTATCCTAATCGCCACTCAAGTCGGGCCCCACCCTCTCCAGAGAGTGAAACAGGCCACGACACACCACAAATAAAGTTCAAGGTCTTTTTACACACGCGAGAGTCCAAACGGACACCGCTATAAATGAGCAGAAATTAAAAGTGCAGAAATTAAAAACCTAGACTCTACTCTCTCTCACAACTCGACTCGATCTTAATTTAATTGCGGTTTCTTCGGGTGTCGGTGAAGATGCGTCGGTTCCTTGAGAAACCGCTCCACGTGCGCCGGGTACCTCGCAAGAAAAATAAGAGAGATGGGTGTAAGAGAGTGACTCACAAAATAATCAAAAATGAAATAAATGCTGAAAAATAAATACAAGAAATAAAATGGGATTTACAGTGAAAGATTCGGGGGTCAGACTACCCGAATTCGGAAAACCGAACAAAAAAAATTTCAAAACAAAAAATCTAAGCCGTTTGCCTCCCCGGCAACGGCGCCATCTGACGAGTCCGTAAAAGTCGCGTTAAGAATGTGTTTTTATCGTTCGTGCGTAAAATGATTATGTCGTTCGTTGTAGGCGGCGATCGGAAACAGTCAAGAAATAACCACAATTTTTAATCAAATTCAATCAAGTGGTTTTTATGTTTATTTTACTTGGGCAAGTCCCAAGGTCAATCTCAAGGAGGCAAAGGAACAACCTAGAGTTGTGTCTATCCAATTTTGAGTTCGGTTTTCAAGGCGGTCTTTTTTTGGAATTTTTCAATGCAATATGAGATGCAAAATGCAAGTTTGGCCTATTTTAGGGACTAAAATGTAAATTTCAATCAAACGACGTCCGAAAAATACGAAACTTGGCCACAATGTAAATGACGATGAAATGAGTGCACTATAATTTTTTTGGAATTTTTAGATGCAATATAAATTTTTTATGAATTTTTAAATGCAAACAAATTAATTTTCAATATTTAATTTTAATAAATATTAAACCTACTTATTTTCGAGAACTAAAATTATCCAAGATCTATCACTAGGTAATGGATCTTAGAAAAATCCTAGACCTCAAAAATGTGGGATTTAATACCTATTAAAAATAAAAGAGTGAAATATGCAAAATGATTTTTACAGAGCAAAGCATGCATGCAAATGTAATGATTTTTGGGCACAATGTTAACCAAAATAATCTCTACACTACGTGATTTTTCGGAGATTTTTAGAGCAATGGTTAATTTACTATGAATTTCAGAGCACAGATTGGGCAAAATATTCCAATTTTCACAAAACAATTATTTATTAATTAACCGTAAAGCACAAAAATATCCGCGACATGTCAAAATGTAGAGAATTAAAAGATGAACAAAGTGGTATTTTTAAATGAATAAAATGATGTAATGTAGAGGTCTATAATGGATGACAAAGACAGGGGTACAGACGCAAACAGAATAAATAAATAAAAACAATGCAGGGGGGACCTAGTTGAAATGACCTATACTGTGGGGGGTTCTCTGCAAATTTCCCAAAAGGCACGTGCCGCGCACGTGCCCTTGGGATGGTTGGACTGATGCGCGATATGGAGGAATCTCCAGGGGGTTTGATGTAAATAACCCAGGGGTCGCATGCAAGTCGTGTGACCCCCCTGGATCTCTTGGCGAAATGTGGGGAGGCTGGGGGTGCCGATGCAAGTTCCCCCAGACTCACGTGCGTAGCGCGTGAGTGGGGGCCTCGGGCCTTGCCCGGTTGCGCGATGCGGAGGGGAGAGGCGGTCCGGCGGAGCCCTTAGCTGAAGATCGAAGGTGCTGCTGGCGGTGAATCCCGGCCGTACTCCGCTGGTGGAGGTCTGCGGCGGACCCAATGGCCGACACACGGCCGGCGGGCGTCGGTGCAGTGGGCGAGGTCGATGGCGACTGGAGCTGATGCCGTGGCGGTCGATGAAGATGAAGCAGCTGGCGAAGCTGAGGGTGGAGGTCGTCGCGAGGCGGCGGGCGGAGTCGATGGAGATGGCTGCGGCTGTTGACGAAGATGCTGATGTAATCAGGGAAGCTGGAGTTGAAGGCGACGTCCGTTGTTGATGGCAGAGGTGATGGATGTCGTCGATGATGCGGAGTTCTCGGTGAAGGAGAAGGCTTAGATTGGGGTCGACGGTGAAAGCCGATGACGAGAGATGCAGATCGAGAGCAAGAGAGAGAGAGAGAGAGAGAGAAAGAGAGAGAGAGAGAGAGAAGGAGGGATACCTGGAGGGGATGGAGGCTCGACGACGACTGTCGGAGCAGAGTGGCAGCGCAATGAAGGAGCTGCGACGAGGCACGAGACCCCGGATCACGCCGCGAAGGTGGTGACCGGACTGTCACTCCTGGAGCTAACCTTGGGTTGAACGGCGGATATCGGTCTGGGGGGGTCGCCGGGGTCCTTTTATAGAGGGAGGGGCCGAGCGGGTGCGAGGATTGCGGGTGGCCGGTGGGAGGTCAACGGTGCGTTGGCGACGAAGGCGGGGCGGCGCGGGGATAACGGAGGGCCGGTGCGGATAAGGCGGTGGTGGTTGGCGAGATCCGCGGAGGACAACGGAGGAGCGGAGGGCGCGAGGTTGGGGGAGAAAAGCAGTGGCTGTTCGATCAAGCGAGATCGAACGGCCGAAAGCGTGACACGTGGCGCGGTTGAGAGAGAGGGGCGCAGCACGTGCGGAGCACGTGCCTGGGGGCACGTGCGTCGCACGTGCGGGTGCTTTTAATTTTTTTTATAAAAACGATATAATAAAAACCCCAAAAAACGCTGACACGTGGCGACCTCTGGGGCTGCCACGTGTCAGCTCCAGAAAAATCGAAAATAAAAGATTTGTAAAATCAAAAAGAAATAGCAAGTGTCCTCGGATCGAAAAAGTTTCTTCACGAAAAATGCTCGTCTCGACAAGATCTACAACTTTCATGAAGACGTCAAAGTCAAAATCGGTCAAATGTAAAAAGTGAACTTTTGGGGTATCCCATGTACATAGAATACCTTGATTTTTGGTTTTCTTTTTTTTTATCATTTTTAAACACGATAAAAATCCGAAAAAAATAAGGAGAAATCAAAGATAAATAAAAGACACACTGATCTAATTTTTTTGGATTTTTATTAATAAAGAAAGTATATACATAAACTACAGGTCAAAAAGCCGCGAAAATATACAATGTACAAAAGAGGCCCAAAACCCAACTTTCACATACGAGCTCCGATTCACTTGAACTTGGTCTTGTTTTGAAGGTAATTGAATATGCATTAGTTCAAAAGTGAGTAGGATCTAATCGGACACTAGATGGAGAAGATATGAGGCTTTTAGTCTGAAAATCCTGAAACTAGGGTTTGGGTTTTTGGTCCACTTACCTGGGTCAATTTTTTTTTGTATTTTTTATTTATTCTTGTTAGTGATATGTACACAGTGGAGGTGAGTTTGAGGCATTCAGAGTTAGCATGAAGGAATTAAAAATAGGGGAAGTTAGGTTATTTACAGGTCATTTTTGGCTTGGATTTTTGGCTTCTTATTTTATGCAGAATTTAATGCTAAAATGCAATTCTTATGAAATCATGCAGAAATGCTAATTATGCGAAATAAATGCAGAAATGCAGTTGATTTTAAGGGACTTGAGTTTAATTAATGAGACTTAGAATGGTGAATCCGAGATTCATCACCGACCGCATATATGCGGTTTGACTTCGAGCTGTAGGGGCTCAAAAAGCGAAAAATCTGGAGCGCCTCAGTGATCCTCGGCCCAAGGTAATCGCATGGCGGGGTAGATCAAGGATCGAGGCTCGGATTTGCAGAAGGATTCATCACGAAAGAATGCAAGGTTCTGCCGCGAAAAAGCCAAGAAGTTGGCTCAAAACCAACTTCTGACACGGCACTGGGGGGAAGGCGACCAGTTGACCGGGGTCAACTGGGGGCGCCACCTGGTTGGTCCACGTGGACCAACCAGGAAAAACCCTAAAAAATATTTTCTAAAATCATTTAAAAATAGTAAATGGCATTATTAATTTATGATTATAAAATAAAAAATATTCGTTATTTTATGTAGTATTTTTTTATGATTTTTAATTAATTTTATGAGGTATATTTTTATGAGTTTACTTTTTAGCCCTTTATAGGTATAATACCTATATATATTAGTCTTTATTTTTATTCTGTGTATTTTAATTTTATTATTTTAATTTATTATTTTCTAAAGTTATAGAATACTTTTATATACTAAAATATATTTTTATTTCATTTTTCTGATATGTTTTGTACATTTAATAAAATACAAGTAAGTAATGTATAGGTATGTACATAGGTCCAATACCTAGGTATTGTATAATTGTTTTTATTTTGAATTCTATTTGCATTTTTATTCTGATTTTAATGCACATAAGTACTATAAATAATATTTACAAAATTATAAAAATATAAAAACACAAAAATAAGGAATAAATAGTAAATTGAATATTTTAATCTGTACAAGTCTACAATGTGGGTCCAAAACTCAACTTTCAAACCGTAGCTCTGCCAAATGCGAAACTACCACCATTAAAAAGATTATTTTATTCTATATACAATTAAAGTGAGTTCGCTGCATTTGGAGTTTTCATTTGTGAGATACAGGTCTGGGAAGTTGGGATTCTGGATTTTTATTTAGACCATAACTTTTTATCTATACATTATTTTCCAGTGAAATCAATTTTGTATTTTTCTTTGTTAATTTATCTACAACTTTCATGTACGAAGTTTCTTTATTTGACGTATAAAAAGTGGAACCAAAAATAGGTCCCAAAATGAATAAAGAATGGATAAAAGGTATAGGTATGTGTACTGTATTTTTGACCTTATCCCCCCCTACTTTATTCCTTGTCGACCTATTCATCGAGATGCCTAGGTCTCGGGATTTTGGGTCATAAAATATTTACAATATCTCATTCTTTTTCTTTTCTTTTATTTATTCTATAATTTTGGCTTTAATTATAGTATTTTATACACTAATGGGATGCACATGCATGAATGCTAAGATGCTCTATTTAAGGCTATTTACAGGCATTTGCTAGGGTTTTTTATGCCAAAACGATAGAATAAAGATGATGAAATGTGGATTCATCATCCCCCTATACTTTAACTTTGCTAGTCCCTAGAAAACACTTATGCAATAAGTGCAAAAAGAAAAGAAAGAAAAGAAAAAGAAGAACTTGGATTTAGTTTAATTGTCAAACTTGTCTTCACAAAATCAAAGTTTGGAGCTTAAGTCGGACCTTTGAAATTTTAGTGCGGGCGGAACCTTAGTGAGAACCGAATTTGAAATCCAACAGTCCTTGAGAATACCAAAACTCTGCTTAAGTCTCCTCAATAGCCAGGTCAAATACTTCAACTCATACGCAAACTCTTACGACTATGAATCTGACTCGTACAGTGTAAGTGATGGTGGCTCTCCCCAACTAGAATGACAAAGAGACTGACTTCTCCAGTACGACAACCCAATGATTCCCCATTCCAATAACTCCATCCTCGAGGAGTGGGGTATTCCCTTCTAAGTTCAAGTGGCAACCAGCTCAAGAGGAGGGGGTGAAGAGAGAAGAATGGACGGTAGCCAGTGTAGCTACCTATCCTGGGATGCAAGACCAGTGTAGTCAAGTCATCCTGTTGCAGGCTCACATATTTGACTTCAGAACTCAAGCTTGCTTATTGACTTTACCACATTTGTACATACTTGCAGGCTTTTTATTTTTGTACATGCCTTCTCTTTTTTTTTGAATACTATATACATCAGCATTTACATAAGGAGTTTTTCCTCTTGAGCCAGTAGACTATCCCTCTTTTGAAGCTTTATCGCAACCCACACTCTCATGTCTTTAGACTTCCTAATCACTGGACGGGTTGGGGTGCACTTCCCTCCCTAGAGGAGGACAAGTGTTTCCACTTGTGTGCGTCTCATACCGGCAAATCCAATCCCCTCACCACTCCAACTTAGTCGAGCCATGTGAAAGGTGCAGGTGTCCAAGTTAGGTCATTATCAACAAGAGTCATGCGTGTGCTCCGAAATACTCTACTTAGGCAATCAAGAATCCATTGAATCAAGTCTCGTGATCCTCAAAGAATTAAGTCAACTAGACCTGAAGTACCTCAAACCCAGTTCCTATAAGGTTCCTGTTATTAGGTAGATTTTAAGGTCCAATCAAGCTCCAATCTTCAGATTTTACTTAGACTCGTTCAACTATTAAACTCAATCCGAAAAATGCGAATGCTATGCAAATGATATGCAGAATGCAGGAAATATTTTTGTGATGCAATTTTCAAGATTTTGATTTTTTATGGATTTTTGAAAGATGACGATGCATATGCAGATGCAATTTTTTGTATTTTTCAAAGAAATTTTTCAAATGTTTTTGGATTTTAATTTTGCAAATGTTTTTGGGATTTTTGAACACAAAAAGATTTTGGTTGAAAGCTGGGTTAAAATATTTACACGGGAGTGCTTCATATATATACGAGAAGTGGATTTTAAGAATTTTACAGGGTAAGTGCTCAATTTTATAAGTACATATATATAGTGGATTTTGGCGTATTGTAAATATTCCTCAAACTTATTTAACACAAGCTTTTTCACACAATTTTTGAAAACTATAGTCCAAAATAGTTTTTACAAACATTTTACAAACATGTACACACATTTGAAAATCATTTTGAAAAGGCTTTCAAAATAGTATAAATAGATTTTTCAAAGTATTTTTGCAACCATTTTTCAAACCATTTGCAAATCATTTTTCAAACATTTTATTTCACACAAAGAAAATAAATTTTACAAACCACACATTTTTACACAGGTTGAAAACATGCAACAAAATATTTTCAAAATAGTTTTCAATAGATGTTCACAAAGATTTTCAAACTATTTTTCAAACATTTTGCAAAAAACATTTTCACCTGATTTATTAATCAGTAATTACAAAAAGAATTTGAGGAACAAGACATCTTTTTATTAAAGATTTGTAATGAATTTTAAAGAATTATTAGCCATATTATTAGAAAGATACGAAAGTACGAGTTATGGCTAAAGTATATACACAGTGTATACGACCCCCCTATACTTAGCTTGAGCTATGACCTCATAGATCGGAGAGAAAAGAGAAGACATAACTCGTACTAAGTATAGACAAGTCCAAAGAATGAATGAATGAACCAATAAGAAGTTGACCGTACCCCCTATACTTAGGATCAAATAATCCTAAGTATAGCAGACTGTACACAACGCAGGGAGGGTCAAGGGTGGGAATGAACAGATCGTACTCAGATTGTCTCCCCCCTATACTTAGAGTAAAATATCCCTAAGTATAGACAAGATGAGGAGGCAATGGCGAGGATCGAAAAACATAGAAACTCGGGTTACACACCCCCCTATACTTAGGACAAAGTACGTCCTAAGTATGGAAAACTGTCTACAAGGGCGGCACCTTTTCGGTAGATGAAGAAAAATAGAAAAAGAAAAGAAGAAAAGAAGAAAAGAAGAAAATCAATCAAAAGTGATATGAACAGATGGATCTGTGCAGCGGAAGATGGAATTGAACACCATGTATGAGATGCAGATGATGTGAGTCAAAGAACACATCTCATACCAGAAGAATGGGGGCAACGTCAATGGTCGGCGGATCGTGATCTAGATATAGCTTCAGACGTTGACCATTGACGCGGAAGGTAGAGGAAGATGACGGTTCGAATATGTCGTTGCTGCCATTGTCATGTACCTTCCTTACCACATAAGGGCCTTTCCACTTGCTCTGTAATTTCCCTGGGAATAATTTCAGCATGGAATCAAACAACCATACTCTCTGATCTGGCTCAAACTGTTTATGGCTGATATGTGAATCGTGCCATGTCTTCACTTTCTCCTTGTACTGTAGGCTGTTGGAAAAGGTTGTATCTCTCAGTTCCTCTAGGGCTGCCAACTCTGCTCTTCTCTGTTCTCCTACACTCTCGGGATCTAACAGTAACTCAGTGACTGCCCAAAAAGATTTGTGCTTGATCTCCACTGGCAGATGGCACGGCTTGCCATAGACGAGACGAAAGGGAGATGTCCCCAATGGATTATTAAAAGAAGTCCGATAGGCCCACAAGACCGAGTCCAAAAGCTGTGACCAATCCTTTCGGTCTGGGCAGAAAACTTTCTGCAAGATTGTTTTTATCTCCCGGTTCGATACTTCGGCAAGACCATTAGTCTGAGGGTGATACGGTGTGGCAACCCGATGGTCAATGCCGAACTCGTCTGCAAGGGCCCTAACCTTATCATTGATGAAATGAGACCCCTCATCTGAAATCAAGACTCTAGGTACCCCGAACCGTGAAATGATATTTTTCCTCAAGAATTTGCATACGGTTTTAGCATCTGCGGCTCGGGTGGGGATGGCCTCAACCCATCGACTGACATAATCCACAACGAGCAAAATATGCTCGAATCCCTGACTCTTAGGAAATGGGCCCATGAAATCAATCTCCCATGCATCAAAAACCTCACAGAAGTGAATGGGTTGCATGGGCATCATGTCTCTCTGTCCGCAGGTTCCCATTTTCTGACAGTCAGTACATCTCTTCACGAACTCATCAGAATCCTTGAAGAGAGTAGGCCATCATAGGCCGGATTGAAGCAACTTTTGTGCTGTCCTTTTTCCAGAATGATGTCCTCCTGCCTCAAGCTTATGGCAGTATGTGAGGACGCTATGATGCTCTTCTTGAGGAATGCACCTCCTCCAGATATTGTCCCCTCCTTCATGATAAAGGACGGGATCCTCCCAATGGTAAAACTTGGCCTTCACCAGGAAGATCTCAAGTTTCTGCCTGGGCCAACCTTGTGGAACCGTCTTGGCGACAAGATAGTTCACAATGTCGGCGTACCATGGGAGCGAGGTGATAGCCAAGATCGCCTCATCTGGAAATATCTCTGTGATGGGTGCGCTGGGCTCAGATTCCTCAAGATTCTCCAATCTGGAGAGATGATCCGCCACCACATTCTTGACTCCAGGTTTATCCTTAATCTCAATATCAAATTCCTAGAGTAGAAGGATCCATCTGGTAAGACGTGCTTTGGCATCCTTCTTAGCCATTAAGTACCGGATGGCGGTGTGATCAGTGTAAATTGTCACTCTAGATCCGAGAATGTAAGATCGATACTTATCCAAAGCAATAACTACGGCCAGCATCTCTTTCTCAGTCACAGTGTATTTCCGTTGGGTGGCATCCAAAGTCCGGCTGGCGTAGTGAATGGCAAAAGGTAAACCATCCCTCCTCTGTCCAAGCACAGCCCCAACGGCAAAATCTGAAGCGTCCGTCATTATCTCGAATGGGAGAGACCAATCGGTGGCTGAAGGACAGGAGCTGAAACGACCATACCTTTGAGAGTCTCAAAAGATGCAAGACACTTATCATTGGCAATAAACTCGGTGTCTTTTGTCAGCAAGTCAGTAAGCGGTCGGGCAATACGACTGAAGTCCTGAATGAACCGTCGGTAGAAACCGACATGCCCCAGAAAAGACCGCAACTGACGCAAGTTGGACGGTGGATTGAGTTTTCTGATGATATCCACCTTGCCCGGATCGACCTCCATGCCCCTGTTGGAGACGATATGACCGAGGACCGTCCCTTGAGTCACCATAAAGTGGCTCTTCTCCCAATATAAAACAAGATTGACCTCTATGCAGCGCTGAAGCACACGGTCTAGGCAGTCAAGACAAGCATCGAACCCGTCGCCATAGACCGAGAAGTCATCCATGAAGACCTCTAATCAGTCACCACCATGTCCGAGAATATGGACAACATGCACCTTTGGAATGTCGCCAGAGCGTTACATAGACCAAAGGGCATCCGTCTGAAAGCATACGTCCCAAACGGACAGGTAAATGTCGTTTTCTCCTGGTCTTCGGGCGCTATGGCCACTTGATTGTATCTAGAGTACCCGTCAAGAAAACAGTAATGACTCTTCCCAGCTAGCCGCTCGATAATCTAATCAATGAAGGGTGGCGGGAAGTGATCCTTCTTGGTGACCTCATTCAATCGTATGTAGTCACACAGACCCTCCAAGAAGTGGGCACTCTGGTAGCGATCTCCTCTCCAGACTCATTGACAACTGTAGTGATACCCGTCTTCTTGGGTACCACATGTAGCGGACTAACCCATTTAGAGTCGGAGATGGGGTAGATAAAATCAGCGCTCCACCACTTAGAAATTTCTTTCATGACTACGTCTCGAAGATTCGGGTTCAGCCTCACTGGAACTCACGCGACGGCCTAGCGTCATCCTCAAGATAGATGTGGTGAGAGCACAGAGCCGGACTAATCCCATCGAGATCAGCTATACTCCAACCTATTGCCTTGCGGTTTCTTTCAAGAACCTCCATCAGACGAGATTCTTGCTCTCCAGTCAAACCTGTTGAGATAATGACTGGGTGCATATCTGGCTCACCCGCAAGGAATCTATACTTCAACGACTGCGGCAGAGGCTTAAATTCTGGACAACTGGGAGGTGGTAGATCTGGCTTCTGATATGTCTGTGTGAAGGCGACCAGGTCTGCATGGGAGAACTCTCGCTCTACATTAATCTCTGACGAAGGGCGGTCTGCTGAATCATCAATGAACCGCACTGGCCGCACTCTGTCGTGGCTGTTGGCTCAGAAGGAATCAGACAAGGCAAATAATCATCAAAATCATCCCAATCGATGTCTTATTCCGAGGGATCAGAAGAAGAAGAACAAGAATGGAAATCATCGGCACCACTCATCCCAACACTGTCAGCCTCAGGTGTATCCTCGTCAAGGGTGTGCTCTCCCGGCTCTCAACTGCCATGAGCTTGAGATATAGTGAATCTGTGGCAAGGCGAGGGTCGGTGCTACAGGATCTATCCAATTAGATTCATCATCTGTCATCACAAAATCGCACTCCTGGTGGATGTCTAGCTCCTCCTCTGTCATTTGCGTGGCTTCGCTGGACTGCTTCGAGCATTCAAGTTCTCTGGCTCTGGTTTCTTTGACCGTCTCTATTTGTATGGTTTCTCCCTCTACGCGAAAACATACCTTCCCACTGTCATGATCGGTCACCGCCTTGGCTGTAGCCAAGAATAGACGTCCGAGAATGATGGGGGAATCAGTTACCGACTCAGGGATCTCCATGTCCAACACAACGAAGTCCACGGGGAATTTCAGGCCCTGAATGGTAATGACCACATTTTTCAATAACCCCTTCGGCCTCTTAGTAGACCTATCAGCAAACTGAAGGACTCTCCTGCTCCTAAGAAGAGGACCAAACTCGAATCGGTCGAGCAAGGCTGCCGGAAGAAGGTTAATTGAAGAGCCGTTGTCTAATAGAGTAGATCAAACTGCTGCTCCTGAATCTTGCATCTGACATAGGGAGCTCCTGCGTCTGGTCGCTTGGCTGGCAGCTTGTTCTGAATGGTGCAGCAAGTGGAATGAGTGAGCACATGGATCTGATCTCTGTGGTTCCTCCTCTTCTGCGGACGATAGTCTTCTCTTTCAAGTTCTTTTTGAAGAGGGGGATGTGCTCAAGTGCTTCTTGTAGAGTCAGCTGAATGTGGAATCTGTCTATCATCTGATTGTCGAACTCTACCTGTTGCTCTTTTTTGGGATTTTCTCTTTTATTCCCCTTCGCCCGGCGGAGTGCCTCAGGGAAGGGGATGGTAGGGGCTTCCACACATGGAGGGTTAGGAATAGGTCCCTGTGCCTGTGAAGGAGGAGAATCCATACAATCATCATCATGCAAAACCATATGGGATCCGCAATGTGAACAGAAACCTTTCCTTTTTTTATATTTTTGTTTTTCTTTTTGTTACCACAGTCCATAGATACAAAAGGTGGTAACATCACAGAGGGAGGCTCAACAAAAGTAGATGTGGTGGCTTTAGCACCACCACTGGCACCTGTGTTCGCGACATCAGCACCGTGCTCTAGCTCAGCATCCAAAATGTGGCATCAGCACCACCGTCTGCATCTGCTATCACGACGGCCTCAGCACCGTGGTCTGGATCACCATCATTGGTGGCCTCAGCACCACCGTCTTCAACATCCTCATTAGCGGCATCAGCACCGCTACTCTGCTCCTCTGGCGCTCCTGGTTCTGCATCTGGTTGTCGCTCAGAAGAGGCACCACCTGCGGGCATCCTACCGCTCCTAGTAGTCACAAAATCAGCATCATACAAAGAATAAGACATATCACTCAAATAGTCACTAGGAGAGGTATCCTCTGTAAACTCTACCTGCTCAGACTTCATTTTCAGATTGTTCGGGTTAGGTTCAATCCGAGCGGGTATGGCGGCCATGCCTTTGATAATTTCCCTCATCTCCTGCCGGAATCATCCATTTCTTGCCTGAAGGATGCTCGCTGTTCAGAGAGCAAGCGGGCAAGATCATCGAGAGATGGTTCTCAAAAGCGGGAGCTTGAGGACCGGATGGGCTTCCCTGCTAGAAATGAGGTTGTTGCTGCTGCTGTGGTTGATACTGGGGATGATGGGGGTAAGATTTGCTGAGGATGTTGTCGTTGCCTCCACTGATGTCCCTGATAGGCGGGACTGAGGACCACTCTGATACTGTTGTTGGTGGGCATACTGGGGCTGCTGCTGTGCTGTGGCTGCTGGCTGCTCTGCTGTCCTTGAGCGGGATTCTGCTGCTGGGATGAGGAGCCACCATTGCCTTAACGGAATCCTGGATGATCACGACGGATCCCAGGCTGCGGGTACCGATCGTACCAAATCCCATTGACTTCCATCAATGGTTCCTGCTCGAAGGAGGGTGGAGGAAGAACTGACAGTGGCTGCTTCGGCTGGTAGACCACCATCTGAGAGTCTGGAGAAGGGGGCTGCTGGGTAGTACTGTAGCAGTGGAACCGGCTCTGCCTGGAAATGGTTCACCTGGCGGTACGAGGTAGAGGCTTGGTTAGAACTGCTACCGCTGGGGTCAGCCCGTGACCTGGGAGGCTGTTGGGAATGAGTCTGTGCCTCTTGGACGTAAAGGATCTGCGTCTTCAGGTCACTCATGGTTTTGGCAATCTGGTCCATCTGGGCCATGCCTTGCATCTATTTCTTCTCGATGATCTCGAGACGGTCCAGCTTCTCACTGATTATGCTCATGTCGGTTGCGACTGATTCAACTTGGGTTGCAGCTATCGACGATGTGTTGGGACCGGCATCGGTGCGGGCGATCCTCTGGAATGATCCCGCTCCTTGCGGGGGCTTCTGCTGCGTGTAGACACGGGCTTGGGCCATCACGGTTGAATTCTCTGCCATACCCTCGTAGATGGCCCATACGTCGTCTTCACCCTTGGAAAAGTATGATCCACCGCAAGAGGCGTTCACTAGCCCCTGCAGCTCCGGTGTCAGCCCACAAAAGAAACTCTGAACTAAGTTGGGCTTGAAGATGTCGTGATGTGGACACCGGTCGATGAGCTCTCGAAATAGATCCCAAGCTTCATGGAATTGTTCATTCGGGATCATGACAAAGTTGCTTATCATTGCTCTAGCTGCATTTGTCCGGCCGAGAGGGTAGTATTTCTTCAGATATGCAGTCCGGAGATCTTCCCATGTATCAATGAATCGCCCCAGGTGTTTGAGCCAGTATGCGGCTCTGTCAATCAAGGAGAATGGGAAGGCGATCATCTTGATCGTGTCCTCGGTCATCAGCCTATCATGTATCGTGCTGCATATCATCTCGAACTCTTGGAGGTGGAGGTGTGTCTCTTCGGTCGGCAACCCATGAAATTTAGGTAGAAGCTGAATGGTGTGGGGCCGAAGCTCGAAATCTCCATGGATCGGCAGAAGTCTGATCCAACGATGAGTGAGGGATGCGGCTGGGTTGTGCAATTCCCTCATGATGGTCTGCGGCGGTCTCTCAGCGTCTGGATCACCTCCTCCTGCATCAGGTCCTCCTCCTCCTCCACCACCGCCACCGCCCCCAGGTCGGTTTTCTCTCATCTGCGCTATCTCTCTCATGAGATCACCCATGAAGGTTCCCTGGTCACGGATCTTCCTCTGCATGGTCTCCAGGGACGCTAACAAGGAATTGTTGATGGCCGCCTGATCAAATAAGAACGGAGGGTGATCATGGTCATCCGGGTGCTCGCCTCTGTCTACCATCGCTAGATTCTCTGAAAAAGCAAAAGAGGCCATCTCAGGTGCTGTCGAATGTCCTGAACTCTGTGATGCACTGAATTCTGAAACTATTGGACTGAGAGAAGGAGAATGGGAAGGGTGGTCGAGGGGGAACAGGGTGGATGTAAACTCAGGCTCGGAGAGCGGACTCTCCGAGGTAGTCCTAGATGAATAAGGAGGAGTGCCAGATAGCAGTGCCGACAGAGTCAGCCTAAGAGATCTCCGTCCCATCATCTTGATTATTGGGAAGAGCAGGGGGAATGCAAAAGAAGAGGAATGAAGGAGAAGCAAAATTGCGTACAATTGTGCTGTGTTTTTGATCTTGACCTAAATAAAACTAGCAATCAAACACAAAATAGGGGTGAGTTCACCAACTCAACACATGAAGCCGTGAAGGTTCGGCTTTTATCTTGTCGGTTTTAGCTTGAATTCAGGAATTAGTCTTTTCACGAGTCCGTAGAGCGCTACGCGTAAAGGAGAGAGAGTACTGCCGGAAAAGTTTTCCCGTACTTGTCCTCCTCCTGTGTAACATGTAACTTGTGCTTTTTAAGGTCCTTGTAACCCTTCCTGGATCCCTACTCAGCCAAAGAAATAGAGGGAGGAAGCCGATAGGCGAAACCGATACTTCGGACCTCGCTCGCAACGGAATCACCCGTGAGCGTGCAAGATCCTACTCGGACGCAGACGGTGAGACAGACACACACGTGAAGGCGTGTCCTATGCTCGGTACTTCGGACAAGGTCGATGCTCACACAATAGTGAGTCACCAATGGCGACCAAGCCCTACTCGCCTACGTATGATAGTAGCATCAATACTTCGGAAATCCAGGCGATACACAAGGCAACCACAAGTTGGGTTTTGGGCTCTAATCCTTACAAAGCGCTCACCTCACTTGGAAGGAGACCTTCCCATGCAACTTGAATACAAGTGGGGGTGTTACTCTTTTCCAAGGAATCCAATTACGAATTTTATTTTTGGTCAAGGTTTTCTTAGCAGACCATTTTTTAATTTTTTTGGTGTTATCGCTTCTTTTGAGTTGATTCAAACAAGCGCCTAACGATTTTTTTGTATTTTCTTGATCCTACTTTGTCCAAAAACAGAGGGAGAATAGAGTCGGAAAAGCCGATGCAAGTCGACACCAAGGTGGAAATCTCACCTTTGTGCCTAGATGATGGATGCAAAGTGAGAAGACTTACAGCGAATCCCAGCTCTCTCCATGCGGAATGCAAAGCAGAATTTATAAACCTAAACTACATGCTGGTATGCAATGCGGAAATCGTCCTAAGATAGGCAACTGGTAGCGTGAAGAACCACAAGCTAACCACTAACCTCCAATCCTAATGTCCGGTCTAGGCTCACCCCTCCTTCTCTCGACACATCGAGTTTAGGAGAAGCGCTTGGCGGGATGAGCTCGCGGCGCGCGGATCAAGGGCTAATGATTAACTATTTAATTAGTCTAAGTCCAAAGACAATCTATAGGAACATGCAAAGGTTGTTAATGTGTTTGGACCTATTCTAATCGAACAAGCAAGCCTAAAGTCTAAGGGCTCAATCCACAAAAGAAATGAAAATGAAAACAAAACCGGAAAATGACAAGCGGAAAACGCGATAAAAAGCCGCAGTGAGCCCCCGGGTGAACAAACACCCGGAAATTAGGCCCGAAGTGTTCAAGAGTCCAAGTCCCTCTATTATTACAAATTAATGAATCACTCTCTCTCACAAAATAAATGCAAGCTAGACTAAGCACTCTCTCACTCCTCCTGCTCTCTCCTGCCGGCTTGGCCAAAGAACGGCTGGCTCCGCTTCCCAAGGATGCGTCGGATCCCCTAGGCGATCCGCCTCGCTCCGCGGTCCCTCGCAAGAAGACAAAAGAGTGGTCAGAAAGCTCAACAAAATATGTCAAAAATAAGAGAGATAAAATAGCAGGCAATGATAGACAAATAACACAATCAAGCAAAAATAAAGAACTACTCGCTGTTGCTCCCCGCCAATGGCGCCATTTGATTAACACAGATTATCGGAGGTCTAAAAAGTATGTCTCACACAAGGCGGAGACAACCGAGGTCGCTGTGGTGACCCACAATAAACTGTATTTAGTCAACAATTAACCCACACTATAGATCAACAAGTAGAAATAAATGTGGAGTTAAAATTTATTCTTAACTCTGCACAAAAGATTGTATAGGACAAGTATGCAGAGAGTTCGAACACAAGGAGCAAACAGGGTAATTCAAAAAGATGTGTGTGTGTGTGTGTGAATGTGAGTGATGTCTACACTATGCAAGCAAGTAATTTTGGTGGGTTTTTAATTTTTTAATTTTTTTTATTTAATTTTTAATTTTGTATTTTGGTTTTTAATTTTCTAATTTTTCTAATTTTATATTATATATTTTTTCAATATTGGAAGATAAAGACAATGTAATAAAAAGGGTGATAAACTATTTATAAAAATATGCAAAAATAGCCAAAAATTCAGAAATAAAATCTTTTTGGTATTTTTATGATTTTCTACTATTTTTGGGATTTTTGGGTATTTTTCAAAATATTTTTGGTATTTTTAAACACTGAAATAAACCAAAACAATGAAAAGGCTACTGGCTGGGGGTAAAATGGGAATTAAACATATCAGATAGCCACAAAATTTTTCCACACTTTTTTAAATAAAGATAATAAAAATAGGAGACTACAGAACTTGAGTTTGCTATTTTTGGAGTTTTGTACAATTTTTCAGAATTTTTTAAAGTTTTTAAGTATTTTCGATTTTTAGGGTTTTCCTTTTGAGATTTTTAGTGATTTTTGAACTGATACTAAAATAGGTCAAAATAGATAGTAGGGATTTTTTTTTGGAATTTTTCGAGATATTTTAATATTTTTTGGCATTTTCTAAGCTAGACAGTGAATAAAAAACATGTTTTTGATTTTTTAATAAATATGAAATGCAATAAAAATGCAATGCACAAATATGGCACGCGCTTGCAAGTTAACAGGAGCTTAAATTAATTTTTGTGGAATTTTTCGAAGTAAAATGATGATTTAAATAATTAAGACAAGCATACAAACATTAAACAAGCCTGGCAGGGGTATATAAGCAAATACACAAACATCCAGGGGCTACATGTAAAATATCCACAAAATATATAACTAAAACTTGCATTTACTGGACTAGAGACAAATTACAGAACCCGGAGGGGCCTCAATACAAAATGTCCAAGCCAAACACGTGCTACACATGCGCCTGGCAGGGACCTAAATGCAATAAACAAAAAATTCCAGGGCTCTCATGCAAAAGATCCCAAAGTTTAACACTGTACTACAAAATTTTGGGATTAAAACGAAATAACTAAACCCCAGGGGGGTCATTGCAAAAAGCCCACCCCCTCACGCGTACAGGCACGTGAGGTGACGTGGCACAGGGCCTAAGTGCAGATAAAATTTAGTCCGGGGGTTTACATGCAAATAACACAAAATATTTACGCTACAGATGAAAGTTTTAGGACTAAAATGTAAATACAAAAGGCGCGGGGTTTAGAGTACAAAATACCCCTTTGCGCGCGATCCAACGGCAGATGGCGCTTCACTTAAACATGTGGCGTGGATCCAACGGTCAATGGCGCTTCGCGTGGATGGCAGAGATTAGATCGTTTGAAGACGATCTGACGGTGGAGATGCGACACGATCCAACGGATGTTGCTCGACCTGGGACGCTTCCAAGATCCAACGATGGAGGGACTACGAGGAAGAACTGCGAAGAACGCCGGCGAGGGCGAAATCCTCCGTCCCAGATCTTCGTCCTCCGGCGATGGCAAGGCTTCAAAATGGTCGTGGAGCGTCCTGGGGTCCTCCTCTTCTTCCTGGAGTCGTCAAAATTCACGGCGAAGGCCGTGACGCTCGCTGGCGGCTGGCGGAGCTGCGGGGCTTCGAAAGCTCCGGTGACCTTCAAAAATGGACTCCAGGCACGCTTGGGCGTGCGTTGACCTGCAAAATGAGTTAGGAGGTCCATGGCAAACTGCCTGGACCTCTGGATGGGCGTGAAGGAGCGTGAAGCGGCGTTGTGATGAACGGTCGGAAGAGCGCTCCGGCCAAGTCGGTAGAATGGTCGATTCAGATGATGGAACTTGGATTTTTTGGGGGCTTTTCATCCTAGAGCTAACAAGAACTAAATGCAATAAAGAAATAAAGGGGAGATGGGCCCTCAATGGCCGGAACCAGAGGGAATAGCAAACCTCGACCGTCGGACTTGCAGGAGGTACAGGAGACTCCTCCGACCTCGGGAACCTTAGCTGAAGACCTCGCGATGGAGCTGTCACCTCCAGGGAGCTCAAGAGCGCAAGAAGGTGGAGAGGGGTGGACCGAAGGGACTCCAAATTCAAATCGAAGGTGGCCGGCCGCATATATGCGGTTTGACTTCGAGCTGCAGGGGCTCAAAGAGCGAAAAATCTGGAGCGCCTCAGTGATCCTCGGCCCAAGGTAATCGCATGGTCGGGTAGATCAAGGACCGAGGCTCGGATTTGCAGAAGGATTCATCACGAAAGAATGCAATGTTCAGCCGCGAAAAAGCTAAGAAGTTGGCTCAAAAACCAACTTCTGACACGGCACAGGGGGGAAGGCGACCAGTTGACCAGGGTCAACTGGGGGCGCCACCTGGTTGGTCCACGTGGACCAACCAGGAAAAACCCTAAAAAAATATTTTCTAAAATCATTTAAAAATAGTAAATTGCATTATTAATTTATGATTATAAAATAAAAAATATTCGTTATTTTATGTAGTATTTTATTATGATTTTTAATTAATTTTATGAGGTATATTTTTATGAGTTTACTTTTTAGCCCTTTATAGGTATAATACATATATATTTTAGTCTTTATTTTTATTCTGTGTATTTTAATTTTATTATTTTTATTTATTATTTTCTAAAGTTATAGAATACTTTTATATACTCAAATATATTTTTATTTCATTTTTCTGATATATTTTGTACATTTAATAAAATACAAGTAAGTAATGTATAGGTATGGACATAGGTCCAATACCTAGGTATTGTATAATTGTTTTTATTTTGAATTCTCTTTGCATGTTTATTCTGATTTTAATGCACATAAGTACTATAAATAATATTTACGAAATTATAAAAATATAAAAACACAAAAATAAGGAATAAATAGTAAATTGAATATTTTAATCTGTACAAGTATACAATGTGGGTCCAAAACTCAACTTTCAAACCGTAGCTCCGCCAAATGCAAAACTACCACCATTAAAAAGATTATTTTATTCTATATACAATTAAAGGTGAGTTTGCTGCATTTGGAGTTTTCATTTGTGAGATACAGGTCTGGGAAGTTGGGATTCTGGATTTTTATTCAGACCATAACTTTTTATCTATACATTATTTTCCAGTGAAATCAATTTTGTATTTTTCTTTGTTAATTTATCTACAACTTTCATGTACAAAGTTTCTTTATTTGATGTATAAAAAGTGGAACCAAAAATAGGTCCCAAAATGAATAAAGAATGAATAAAAGGTATAGGTATGTATACTGTATTTTTGACCTTATCTCCCCCTACTTTATTCCTTGTCGACCTATTCATCGAGATGCCTAGGTCTCGGGGTTTTGGGTCATAAAATATTTACAATATTTTATTCTTTTTCTTTTCTTTTATTTATTCTATAATTTTGGCTTTAATTACAGTATTTTATACACTAATGGGATGCACATGCATGAATGCTAAGATGCTCTATTTAAGGCTATTTACAGGGATTTGCTAGGGTTTTTTATGCCAAAATGATAGAATAAAGATGATGAAATGTGGATTCATCAGCTACATAGTGTGTGTTTCCTTTTAAACCCTCCGACTCTACACCATTTGAGAGAATCTTAACGTTTGTGCAAATCATGATTTCGTAATTACGTAACGATGACTCATTGTGAAAATCACTGGATCAAGAATTAGAGAGTCACCATCAAAACTCTACACCATCTGAGAGAATCTTAACGTTTGCGATCAAGGAAAGGGGGAAAGGAAAGAAATATCACCGTTGTTTTTTCTTATACGTCATGGTTCCCCATATGTACTCATACAATCGTACTCACACTGATACATCTTTAGGTTTGAAACCATCCATGTGATAGTATCAGGGATCTTTCGTATATACACTTTGGGTCCGTTTGGTTGCAGGGTTGGGCAGGGTTGAGTACTATTCACAGGGCTGGGTGAATAGTAAACTGTGAGGAGGGGGTACCCCTGTGAATAGTACCCAACCCAATCCAACCATGCCCAACCCTGTAACCAAACGAACCTTTTGAGTGTACTGATGTAGAACTATGTTGTATCAATATAAGGAAAGTGTACTTGTGTTCAATTCATGTGTCTACGGTCAATCATATCGTACTGGTATAAAAGAGTGGCAGGCTTTAGTAATGATACAATTTCTATCTATAGTCCCTTTAACCGATACGTATTCTAGATATATCGATATACTCATGCATTGGAGTATAGTGTTCCCCTCTATACCCGTCATTACATGTAATGTTCATAGATCTGTAACAATACACAACAATCTGCTAGAGGCGGGGGTAGGGGGGTGACGGTGGGGGTGGAGGTTGCTGGAGGCGGGGGGCAAAGGGGATGGATGAGGGGGCAGCTGAAGGGGTGGGGAAGGGTGCAATGGCCGGAGGACTTGGCGGAGGAGGAGTAGGTAGGGAAGGAGGAGGGCAACAACTGGAGGACCTGGAGGAGGAGGTCGGGGAGGAGGAGGGCGGTGGATGGAGGAGGAGGGTGGCAGTGGGAGGACCTGGAGGAGGAGGAAGCTGCGGAGGAGCAGGGTAACAACATGAGGACCTGGAGGAGGATGAGGAGGAGGGCGGCGACGAGACTGATGGGTGTGTCGTTGGAGGATGAAGGGGGTGGGGTAATTTTTTATTTTCGTGGAAATTTTAATAACTTTAGATAACAATAGGTTAGATAAACTCAATAGTCTAGTTGCGTTAACATACAATATAACAAAGGATTATAGGCGCGAGACAAAGTAACTATTCGGGATCCTGGTGTAATTCGTGATTACACAAGCTCATATACGTAATTACGAAGTTAGTCAAGATTATAGTTGTAAATATCCCTCAGATATTTGGGATTTTTACCCGGCAGACCCTATAAAATTTGCCAATTACCTCCATGACATTTGAAACAACGTATTTCCTCCCTCAATCCTGTAAACTATCTAACCCTTACCCCACAGACCTTGTGGTTAACCCACATCCATTTGCCCATTAAATTTAACCATATTCCGTTAAAAAGATGTGGATATTATTCTCTTTCTTTGGAAATTTTATAAAAGATGCTATCTCTCTTCTTCCCTAACCCTCCTCCTTACATTCCCTTCCCATCTACCCCCCCCCCCCCCACACACACCGTCCCTGACCTCCCCTGCGCCACCCTCGTCCTCCCAGTCCTTCCTTGCACCATCGTCGACCTCCCTGTGTCGTCGACCTAACATGAACTCATTGATTAGCTATTGTATGAAATCAAAATGCAGAGTGCTCGACAGGAAGTCCCGTCTCTCCGATGTGGGATGTCTATAGCTTTGGCGAATTCTCCTGTAGATGTTCACTGGAAAGAGGCTAACACTGTCGGTGGTGGTGGAGCCTTCAAACCCGATCCAGACCCACCTTCTCTAGTTGTTGTCAGATTCTTGGATGAGATTTGATCTTTAGGAGACCCAACAGTAGAACCATGGAAGGTTGTATCCCGATATATCGGTGATATATCGGTATCGATAGGTCACCGATATATCACCGATATGTCCGATATCGGATATCGACAGGCAAAAAAGGGGGGCCGAATCCCGATATCGGTGATATGGCGTCGATATATAGCCGATATATCGACGATATATCGGTATCGACATTGTACCGATATCGATACCGATATCGATATGTCCTTCCATGAGTAGAACTGCCGTGATTCTTCACCAAACTCCCTATATCCGGTGCTGCAACTCTGGATTTCATTTGATTTTATCCTTGAGAAGAACCCACAGTTCCCACAAAACTCATATTTTATTGCGCCTTGCCCTCCGGACTTCCAATTCTCGGGGAACCGACTCCACTAGCCGTCAAGTTCTTCACCAAAGCCGGAACTTTTGGGGACCCAACTACAGTGCTCGTCAAATTCTTCAGCAAAATCATATCTTTCGGGGACCCAACACCTGAACTCGTAAGATTTTTCGCCAAGATCGCAACTTTAAGCGATCCAATAGCAAAACTGGTCCGGTTCGCCCCAAAAGCAAAATTCATCGGGGACCAACCTCCGCGGACGGGTACAGTGGAGTTGGGAAAGAAGCTGGAGATGAAGGAAGAGAGCATCCTCGGCGGTATCCCCACCATCATCCACCTCCACTGTGCCATCGCCCCTCCCGCAAGTGACGGTAACCCCAACGCATGGTTCACCGATGGTTTCAACACCACCGAACCCACCTGGTCACAACGTTAGTGAGTTTACCCCAACGTGTAGCAGCCTGGGAACCTCTGGCACCACAACCACGCCATGGGGCTCACTCGTGTCAACCTCCTTGTAGGCCTCCTCGGCACGTACATCATCCGGAATACCGCAAAGGAGTTACCTCTGGGTCTCCCCTCCGGTGACACCTACGACTGACACCTCATCGTCTTCGACAGAAGCTTCCTTGGGACGGATCCGTCTACCTGAACTCAATCGACAACAACCCAGCCATCCACCCGCAATGGCAATCGGAGTTCTTTGGCAGTGTCATGTGCTTGGAGGAGAAGTTATGTCGCTCAAGTACCTCCTGGCCTTGTCGTTCCGAATCCTGGTAATGGATTCCGTAGAAGGAGTACCGACCAAATCCATCACGATATCCAGTTGGTGCACCACGTTCTTGTCGGGAAAGACGGGCTTCCCGGTGAGCAGCTCGGCGAAGATGCACCCCACGCTCCAGATGTCGATGTGCTTGGAGAAGAAGAGGAAGAAGATATCCACCGTCCGATTTCCATTGGTTAGATTAAGTCAAGGTTAACTCAAGCAATTGACTCAAATAAAGTTAAAACTGACGGTAGGGTCTGTGAGGTAAGACGAAGCAAGTTTACGGAGTTGAGGGAGGAATTACGATGTTTCAAAGATCGTAGAGATAATTGACAAAGATTATAGGGTTTGTTGGGTAAAAATTCCTAGATATTTTACTAATTTTCCCGTCGGAAGGCGTGCGACGTGACGTCTCCGACTCTGCCTTCCCGTACAGGAGCCAACCACAAACCATTGCTACCGCTTGGCGGACCCCACCACGTTGGTTTTCTTGTACTATTAAATAATAACAATAGTGATAGTAAATAAGAAACTAAAAAGAGGGGGAGAAAAATTCCAACTTCAAATTGGACTCTAGAATAGTAGAATGTGGCCCTTTGTATATCTATCGTGGGATCCACGTCCAGAGAGCTGTTAGAAAAATCAAATTTCTTCTGCCCGTTCCCTTCTAGAGAAACAAAAGAACAACAAATGGAGTGCTTGCTTTCAAACGTAAGAAGCGGCTGATGCAATGGATGGACAATTTGTTTCAACTAAAGTAGGCCCTTCAAAGATTTGCATGTTTGAATGATACACCAAGCTCATGGAGTAACAATCCTTGTGGCATTACTCCATTTATCGTGTTACGCCCTGGGAGGAGCTCACTCTATGAAGGCGTCAAGAAGAGCCCCCCTCATCCCACTCGCTTTGGGTTCATTATGTGCGTAGGATGTTGTTCTCTTATGATTATCGTTTCGTATGCATGCGTGTAAACTTAGTGATAATCATCAAGCCACAATCATGTCATTTCCGATTAGAAGGACGACGTACATAGATGGCTCGATTTTCAGAAGGACGATGTCCATGATTTAGGGTGAAAATTGAACATGTTCTCATTTCCTCGAGTGCTCATGTTTCCATGATGGAACGGAAGGATGCTGGAAGTGCGAACTACAAGACAACTAGAATGCACAAGAATTTAACATCTAGGGCCTGTTTGGTTGCTGGATTGGACTGGGTTGGATTGGGTTGAGGTACCCATGCGAATAGTAAATTGTACCCTTGTGAATAGTAAATTGTACCACTATGAATAGTAAACTGTGAGGAGGATTGAGAGGTTTGGAAGGAAGGGTACACCAATATACCCAAACCCAACTCAGTCCAACCCAACAACCAAACATGCCCCCAAAGGAAGGAAAAATACACACAAGGTGGAAGTAGACAAGCGCCTTTCAGTTGAATCAACCCACACAGCTTGCGTTGAATCGCATTCTCTTGATCAAGAGGTAATGCCTTACCAACTGAGCCATTGTTGGTTGACATGCAACTCACACGGTTCATAGGGTGGCACATAAAAGCGGTTTTTCCAAGAGAATGCAAGCATGGCCCATTACGTGCAACACCAATTAGACTCTAAATCAGAAGGTAATTTAGGTTCTTAACACCCAGAAGGGCATTAATGCCTCATTTGGATGCAAAATAGTCTCCTTGTGACGAGATTATTGTAAGATAAGTTATCTATTGGTAAGTGGCCAAATCAATGATTACATCATCCAGTATAATTATATATATGTATCTTTTTTTATACCTGAGATCAATTGAAGAAGAACTTGCATACACCTTGAGGTTGAATGACTAAGCGTAACCGATGCCCCACACCAGGAGAAACCTTGCAATTTCACCTTTCGCCCCATGGGAAAGGCCATGAAATTATGATGTCCGAAGAATCTAGAACATCCCGTTCGGTTCGGGAATAAGCAGGAATAAGGATGAGGAATAAGGAGAATAATGGTCTATCCTTTGTTCGACTGGAGGATAGGAATAAGGAGAATAAGGTGTAATAAAGGTATAAGGTGGGATAAAGATAACAATAAGAGTGAAATAAGATGAAATAATGAGGAATAGTCGTGCCACTGGAAGCCGTATTGGGAGGAGAATTGACCCCTTATTCCAGGGATTATTCTCCAACAGGGCCTTGGGGTGTTAGCATCTAAAAGGTATATTCTATATTCTATGTAACAATCCCCCTTTCCAAATGGGACGTCTCGCTGAAAGAAAGATCGAATCACGAAAGGAGTATTTTTCAACGATCTAAAATAGACTTATTAAAATTCGAAAGAATTTTTTAAGCAATGCTTCATTAGCCGCTGTTTTACAGGAGAATACCTAATATCTCGTGGGCTCGAGGTGGGGAATGACGTAAAAACACCTGCCAAATATCAAAATCACCGCGGAACTTTCTCCAGTCTTCCAAGGTCAAAACAGTCAAATCGCCAGATTCGGAATCGCCCCGACGTCCTGCTTCTCCTCCAAGCCAGATCAAATCATCAAACCCACCCTCCCTCAACCCCAAAGCAAAAAGGACCAAGCAATCCAAAAATCAAAACTGCAGGGGTTCATTACAAATACGTCCCTAGATATTTCCACCGCCTTCAACGGCCCAGATCTCCCAACCACTATTCTATAATAGCCATCACGCGCGAGGGCGATTGGTCGCTCTCCACTTCGTCCTCCCCGCTATATAAACCCCCAGAAACCCCAATCTCACACCCACACCTGCTCTCCCCATAGTCTCCTCCGCCTCCAAATCTGCTCTCCGTCTCCCGTGCCCTAATCTCGACCTCCATGGCTGGCAAGATCAAGATCGGGATTAACGGTGAGCTCCGATCTCCTTTTATTTGTGCCTTGGGGTTGTGGATCGACCGCGATCTCGCCCTTTTCTAGTGTTCTGAGTGGGTTTTGTACTGATCTGGTGGTGTTTTGGCTCGGGATCTGCTAGGGTTCGGAAGAATCGGGCGTCTGGTCGCTAGAGTCGCTCTCCTCAGCGATGATGTTGAACTTGTGGCCGTGAACGACCCCTTCATCACCACTGATTACATGGTAAGTTCTCCGAGGCTTCAATCTGATCCGATCTAAGTTTACTCTCGAGTATCGTTAGGGACATGTTCATACCGGAAGTTTGCTACTTGTTACTGTTTTCTACAGCTCAGATCCTTGAGAATCTGGCATTTACTTGCCAGAAAGTAGATTTTTCTCGAAGTTTTATATTTTCTCTCATTTTTCTTATATCGTATTTCTCTACCCTGACTCTTAAGCACTTACAGAGGTATCTAAATGTATGAAATGTATATACCTCAAATTATGCACTGTATGCAGTCTATAAATATCTTCTAAGATTTGGTCTTATTGAACGAGGAATTGGCATTTCATTGGTAAAATGTAGTTGCTTGTAATGCACCATTGAATTTATTTAGCATCTCCTATTTTCAGTATAAATAAATACCTTTCAAGATTTCGAAGACGTCTATTTTGCCATATTATTGTTAGACGATTCCTTCTAAAGAGATTTGTTGATGTTTGATATTGGTGACTTGGAACTATTAATGTATTTTTTTTCTGAGATTCAGTACAAATATGTTTAGAACTACTTTACTATGAATTGAAATATGTCAAAATATAAGTAATCTTTTATAAGAGAAGTATGATTCTATTTTTTTTCTTTTCAGATCTTGGTCAATAGGATGGTGCGGTTTATAGTAACATTGTATCATATCTCAATTGCAGGTTTACATGTTCAAGTATGACACCGTTCACGGACACTGGAAGCACCATGACATTAAGGTGAAGGACTCCAAGACCCTTTTGTTCGGAGAGAAAGAGGTTACCGTCTTTGGAATCAGGTGTCTATTTGTCTGCATGTTTCTTTCTAGTGTTTCTCTTTTTTATGCATTGAAGCTAACATATAATCTCTCAAATAGGAACCCGGAGGAGATCCCATGGGGTGAAGCAGGTGCTGACTATGTTATTGAGTCCACTGGTGTCTTCACTGACAAGGACAAGGCTGCTGCTCACTTGAAGGTATTTCACTAATCAATTAGGTGTCAAAATGGTGTCCTATATGGCCATGTTAGTAATTTTAAATATGACAAACCTGTGGTTTTCCTAAATCATCGTTCATAAATCACCCCAAGATGTTTTCACAATCGGTTCCCAAGTTTTTATTAAGTAGTATTATACATCTACCATGTATCTTTCTTGCATATATTTATTTTTATTGCCTGGCCAAATTTTCATACTTTGTGCTATTTTTGTTGAACAGGGAGGTGCAAAGAAGGTTGTGATCTCTGCTCCTAGCAAAGATGCTCCCATGTTCGTTATTGGTGTTAATGAGGACAAATACACATCTGACATCAACATTCTTTCGAATGCTAGTTGCACAACCAACTGTCTGGCTCCGATTGCCAAGGTTTAGTATCCCATATCTTGTGAAATCTAACTTGTCCTTCCTACTTTTATACCTGATTCCTGTCTAATATGTCTGTCTTTGTTACAACCAGGTTCTCAATGACAAGTTTGGAATTCTTGAAGGTTTGATGACCACTGTCCACGCGGTTACTGCTACCCAGAAGACCGTTGATGGCCCATCAAGCAAGGACTGGAGAGGTGGAAGGGCTGCTGGTTTCAACATCATTCCCAGCAGCACCGGTGCTGCCAAGGTGTGAAGAAACATACTCAGTTTCATCTCAGTTTACATGGTTTGGAACCGTCAATACTAAATTTCATGGTTCATATTGATGTGCAGGCTGTTGGAAAGGTTCTTCCCGCTTTGAATGGAAAGCTGACTGGAATGGCTTTCCGTGTCCCAACTGTAGATGTCTCTGTGGTCGACCTCACTGTTCGTCTAGAGAAGGGAGCATCCTATGATGAAATCAAGGCGGCTGTGAAGTAATTTTCTCAACTTGAATCGTGTTTCTAGAGTGATCTTTTGTGTTTGGTCGATGATTAATATTATCTATTCTGTAAACACAGGGAGGCATCTGAAACCTCCCTGAAAGGCATCCTTGGCTACGTGGATGAGGATTTGGTCTCCACCGACTTCATTGGTGACTCTAGGTACTGCATCTCTGTTAATGTTCATCTCTGGATTCTTACCTTGATATTGTCTTACCTTGAACTTTTCCCCAAATTTTAGATCGAGCATCTTCGATGCCAAGGCTGGAATTGCATTGAATGATAAGTTCGTGAAGGTGGTTGCCTGGTATGACAATGAGTGGGGATACAGCAACCGTGTGATTGATTTGGTTCGCCATGTCTCCAAGACGCAGTAAGCTCTTGCCATGCTGGGTATCCTGTTCGTCCTGCCCTGTGATGATTTTGGTCTGGAAATAAATTGAGATGTGCAGTCCCTTGTTGTGAACTCTACTACCAGTATTTACCCAGTTTCTAGTTTCTCTTTAAAAACTTTTTTCCTGAGAGGTTTAGTTGTCTGTGTTGATCTGCCTATTTTTGTTAATGGCTCCACGGGCCTTTTTGTGGTCGAAGGCGTTCTGAACTCCTTTGTTTGCTTACTTTGAATTCATGATGAGATTGGAAAACATATTTAGAGATCTTTGTTCATTATGTTTGACATAATCCTGCTCTTTTGATCTGAGCCATCCTTATCTTTGTCGTGTGTTGTAAAGAGTTTTTTTATACTTCGGGTGTGGAGTGTGTTTAAGTCTCTCATTTGCTACTTTCGACTGTTGTGAGTTGCTATGCACATATCGAAGGCTTCCATGCTTTTTATGGCCTGGGAGCTCAAAACTTGTGCGACATAGTGCGTGTCTCTGTTTTGAAATCATGATCTTCTCGCTTTCTTGCGTTGAGATGCTTCTGGAGGGAGACTAAATTTTATTTACCAGCGTGGGTTTCCCCTTGATTTCATTTGTGCTGATGCTTTCTTCTGTAGCTGCCGTCATGATATCTACAGTCTGGATTTCACTCAGTTCCCAACATTAATCCTGTGTGGTTTTACTTGTCAAAAGATGGTATTTAAGCATCAGCTCGCCATATTACGGTAAACTTGATAATTAGCTTGCAATATTACAGTAAACTTGATATTTAGCTCGCAATATTACAGTAAACTAAGTTACCTGTTCGTGGATACTTGGTACCATTATAAATGCATTAAAGAATGTGTTTTTTTGTATGGATATGGCTGTATCATGTATAGTTAAGGTACTATGTATCTGGAAAAGATGGTATGTATTGATATATTATGTATGGTACCAGTAAGTGAATCCCAGTAATGTATAAAATAATAGGTTATTTACATTGGAATGATGGACCTGTAGAGGTATTATCCAAACAAGTTTCATAGTACAGTAGGATCTATCTTTTATACGATTTTCATGGCGTGGAAGTCGATCAAGCCACAAGATGAGTTATAATATCGGACAGACTTTCACTTAAATACTGCCTTGAGCACGTTACACAGCGCAAGCAAGTGCGAGGTACTGCCAGATGTTAGGGACTAGAGACCGCCAGTCTCGCATGGTCAACTAATCACATGGCAAGACTCGTCGCCAAGCTTGGACCTGGTTGGAACGATAAACAAGGTGGATACCCGCGCTTTGCGGAAGGTAAATTTGGTGATCATATATAAGTTAAAATATGAGGTTGTAATTACTAATCAATAGGTCAAATTCCTATAAATCCTTTGTTTTCCAAGAAATATATAGGTGAAATAAGTTATTTGAGTTATACAAAGTGGGGATTGTAAAATCATAATACCAGGAGTAACTTGAAATAAAATTCATTCGAGTCTCAAAAGCAGAGATGATTAATGCTAATATTTTTGAAGTAAAATCATTATGATATTTCCTAATATTACTTTAAACTACAAAGAACACATAAAATAGTAACACCTACTAAATAACCCAAGTGATATAAACATTAAATTGCGAAACACCATACATGAAAAATATAGATCAAATAACACCAAAACAACCCCACAGCGACTATGATTCAATATAGAAACAATGATTCAAAAAACAATATACATATAACGAAACAAATTAATTAAGAGTATGTTTACGGAGTCATTCCATCTAGTCAATAACAACCATTGCATTTTTAAAATCTAACATTCTTAAAGCAGGGGTTTTTTAAAATTTGACGCAACATAATGCAATAGAACATTGTCAGTAAAATTGAAACATAAAAAAAGAATAATGTAATCTGAAAATCAATAAAATTAGGAATTTTTACCCGATAGACCCTATAAAATTTGCCAATTGCCTCCATGACCTTTGAAACAACATAATCCTCCCTTCGACTCTGTAAACTTGTCAAACTCTTACCCTTTGAACCTTGTGGTTACTCTGTTTGAAGCTCACGAGGGTTCTTGAGGTAATTTATAGGGTCGATAGAGTAATTACATTATAAAAAGGTAATGGAGGTGATTGTTAAAGTTTATAGGGTTTACTGGGTAAAAATCCCATCAAATTACAACAAAGGTTTTTAAGAAGTTGACAAATCATAATGTGAGAAGATTGTTAGGGAAAACGTTGGAAATTAGAACCAAACTGACAAAATTACTAAATCTGGATAAGTAAAAATATACTCTTGAAATTCATTTTTTATAATTAGTTGTTGTTACAATTGTAGGAAAGTACAACAACTATTATTGTTAGAGGTGGTTAAATAGAAGAAAATGCTCTACTTTTAGAAAATCAAGACCAGAAAATAGATCTTTGCAATCAAAGGCGCCAACATTAATTGAAGATAATATTGGATTAATGTGAGCAGGGAAACCAACAAACCTCATATAGCGGCTCATCAATAACAATTAGTACGTGAAGAGCATGCAATTAGTATTCTAATGTGGGATTATGAGATTTGTAAGAAAATATTTTTCCATCGAAACTATTTACTATATTTCATAATATTACTTCGCAATAAAAGGACGTTAACATAAAACACTGACACAACTATCGAATAATCCAAATGATATAAATAAGCATTTGCGAACCAATAGAGAGGAAACACATAGATCAAATAACAACGAAAACACTTTGATGGCAACATAGACAAAAATCCCAGCAAACCAAGATCAAATCATTGAGAGTTGAATGATAGGAACAATGATTCCAATAACATTGCTGATGAAATGGTGATATGCCTTCAGAAAACAAAGAGCAGAAAATAATTATTTGTGATCAAAGGCTTCAACACTAATTGAAGGTAATATTTGATTAATGTGATCGGAAAAACGGACAAAACACCTGTAGCGACTTATCACTAACTATTAGTATTTGAACAACATGAAATAAGTATTTTAAGGTATGCTTAAATATCATAATACTTATTTATTATTACCCACACAGAAAGTGGAATTCCTCTATTGATAGAAGGAATAATTTAAAAACGATAATATTCAACAAAAACTTATTCTACTAGCTATATAATTAAATACGTTCAATGAAAACAATTAAGACATTCTCTTAAAGAAATAAAAAAAATGTAAATATCATCCTAACCATCAAATATTATCCCGAATCCTCAACAATCAGAAGAGAACATAAAAGAAATGGGCATACAATTTAACAAACACAAACAGGGGAAAATCAAACGAATAGCAGTGGGGCCATATTACAATCAAATGGACAAATTTTTTGATAGATAGGATATTTCTTTTTCTAATGTAAATGCATAAGCAAGCAAATGTGGCCATTTTAAAATAAACTAATCAGAACATTCGATAGATAATTACTGCTATATGCATCCAAATTTGATTAAACACGCATAATGTGAGACTTTGGAATACTTACACTTATATTTTTAAGTGTGATTATAAATCTGGGCTGGTAATAAAAAAGAAAGACATTTGAAGTTTACACAAACACAAAAGAACAACCAACCAGACACATGTCATTTAAATACGTGAACATATGTTGATTTTTTTAAAATTATACACAATAATAATACACTAGGCAGCATACCCGCGCTTCGCGGCGGGATCAAACGGCAACGGCGAATTTTAATAAATACTATAAAGTTTAATGGTAAATAAATTTAATAATGTAATTAGTAAAAATATATGTTATAGATGTTGATTTTTAAAATAGAACTGTATATGTGTAGTATAAGTAAAATTTTTGGGAAGCAACTAATGGGTGCACGAAAGTGTGAATATGCATCAAGTCAAATAGTGAAGTTAAAAATTTACATAGGAATTGTCCTAAGTTAAATAATAAAATAACAGAAAGAAAGTAACTAAAAATAATAAAAAAATAAAAGAGAAAATTTCATAAAACTTGTATATTTATAAATTATTATGTTAACATATTTATATATTTGATTAAGAATTTTAAATAGATTTTACTAAAAATTTATGGATTAAATTATTATTTGAATTTATACTTTTATTGAAATTATTATAATAAAAATATTCATTCATTTTTTCTTGATATATTTATATTCAATATTAATTTTAATTAAGTTATTATTTATACATTAATTAGTCGATCCATGATTGCTAAAATATACTTTAGTAGTCCATAGATATAGAAAATGTATAAGAAATAATGTGCAAAGAATTCAAATCCAATTGATTGATAGATATAATTAAAATGAAATCTAATATTTATATGTCATTCTAATTTTAAAAAGGTGAGGAAAAAATAAGTTATGTATGTATTACATTTCAAATTTTTTATTATTATATAATTTTAGATTATTTTTAAAAATTTTAATTTATAAAATATTGATATAAGTTTAGTTCTATCATTATCATATTCATAAGTTTATTTTTATTTTTATTTTATTGAATTATTTGCATTATATAATAACTTAAGCAGTTAATTTTTATTTTTATTTTATTGAATTATTTGTATTATATAATAACTTAAGCATCAATTTGAAATTATTTTCAAATTATATTTTAAATTACTTTATTATAAGATTTATATCTATAAATTTAAGTTTATTTAAATTATTTTTAATTAGTATGGTATTTCATAATTAAGTTTGTTTTGCATTATTTTTAGTTAGTACTGTATTTCACAATTTTAACATCGCATATAAGTATAATTTATTTTAGTACAATAATAAAATATCTGCATGGGTTGTTACCTATACTGATTACAAATTTTAAATTTGAATAAAATTCTAAGTTTGGAAAAAAATGTAACTTTGAAATAATGGAGAGAGAAAGAGGGGGGAGTGGGTAAAAAAGAGATATAAAGTGATGCATTTGTTTTAGCACAATAATAAAATATCTGCATGAGAACCTACATTGATTACAAAATCTGAATTTGAATAAATTACCAAAATCGGAAAAAAGTTGCAACTATGCAATAATAGAGAGAGAAAGATGAGAGAGTTGGTAAAAAAGGAGAGATAAAAAATGACGTATAGTTTCTTAATATGATAATATTTATTTCTATAAAAATTGATTTTTTACTAAAAATTAAATAAAGTTTGTTGTTTAATTATATTTATATAATATATTTAAAAACTAACTCTATACATGCATGACATTCTTTTAAAAAAAGTATAAGAAAAAATCATGTAACTTATATATTTATAAACTATTATGTTAACGTATTTATATATTTGATTAAAATTTTTAAATAGATTTTACTAAATAATTAATAGATTAAATTATTTTTTGAATTTATACTTTTATTGAAATCATTATGATAAAAATAGTAATATTTTTTCTTAATATAGTATATATATTCAATATTAGTTTTAACTAAGTTACTATTTATACCATAATCAATCAATCTATGATTGCTAAAATATACTTTAGTAATCCATAGACATATAAAATATATAAGAAATAATGTGAAAAGTTTCAAATCCATTATATTGATGGATATTATTAAAATGAAATATAATATTTATGTCATCCTAATTTAAAAAAGATGAGGGAAAATAAGTTATATGTATTACATTTAAAAAATTACTATTATTAAATTTTAGATTATTTCTGGAAATTTTATTTATAAACTATTGATATAAGTATAATTTTATCATTATCATATTCTTAAGTTAATTTTTATGTTTATTATTTATTGAATTATTTGTATTACATAATAACATAAATATTAATTGAAAATTATTTTCAAATTATATTTTTTATTACTTTATTATAAGATTTATATATGTAAATTTAAGTTTGATTAAATTATTTTTAAATTAATATTATATTTCACAATTAATTTTGTTTTAAGCTATTTTTAAGTTATTATTGTATTTCACAATGTTTACATCAAATATAAAATGATTTAATTTTAGTATAATAATAAAATATATGTGTGTTTCTACCCACATTGATTATAAAATTTGAATTTAAATAAATTACTATGTTTGGAAAAAATGAAACATTATATGAGACTTAAAATTTTTAATTTATAACTGATATATATATTAATATAATAAATATATAGAAAAATACGATATTTGCAATTTTAAATTTAACAAATATATTAGAGGAGAGAGAAAAAAGATGAGAAAGTGATGGAGAGTGAGTGGAGAGAGGGGAGGAGTTAGAGGATAGAGAGAAAAGATGAGAGAGGAGAGAGAGATGGGCGCGTTTGAGAGAGAGAGAGAGGAAAAATGGAGAGGAGAGAGTGAGAGTGAGTGGAGAGAGAAAGTGGTCGAGAGAGGGAGAGAGTGAGTGGAGAGAGAGAAAGAGGGACAGAGAGTGGTCGAGAGAGGGGAAAAGTGAGTGCAGAGAGAGAGAGAGAAAGAGAGAGAGAGTGGAGAGAGGGGAGAGGGAGGGAGAGGAATGACGGAAAAAGATGACAATCGTCGGAGTGAGGAGATGTAAGAGAGCGTTGCCACGTGTAACCCTCCAACCGAACAACCTCTAAAGTACTACATTCATCGAATAATATACAACCATTTCTCCTGCAATAAGTAGAGATACAACAAAAGAGGTTAGAGATAAAGTAGCGAAGAGATTTTAGAAATAAGAGAGGAGTTGGAAAGAAGCCCACCATATCTACACATCATAAACATGCATCTGCATCCATCGCAGATTAGGAGAGGAATGAGAACATTCTTCTGCAGCATGAAAAATAGAGATGCATGATAACTAAATAAAAGGTTACCATTGTGGATAAGGGATAATATAGATAGGGATTGCCACATGCAATTGAGATGTAAAGGTTCCTATCAGAATAAGACATCCCCGAATAAATCAAAACAAATCCAAAATAATCCAGGTATCGTTGAAAAATCTACACTACATTTTCTACAAAAAGCATAAAATGAAGATTGCAGGAGGCACAAAAATCTTTAATATCAAAGGTGAATAATTTTGTAGAGAGATATTTAAGACATAATAAAAAGAAAATAATAACTTGGCTTAGAAATTTAGAATATCCATCTTTTCATAATATTGAAACTATTAATTATCTAAAAGTAATGATTTATAATAATCAAAGTAAGAACATGATATATGGTACTGTAAGTAATAATTTAAAAATCAAAGTAAGAACATGATATATAGTACTGTAAGTAATGATGGGAGCGCTTCTTTGGGAGTCCCTAGAGCGAGTTCCTCCTCGCCAGCGGAGGCTCTGCAAAACCAAAAACAAAATTATTTTTCCCAAACACAAAATCCTGAAAGGAGAAGAAAAAAACGGATCCATGATTCCGTTCACTGCCCTGGAGCTTGTAGAAGGCCTCCCCAACTTGGTGTTGTCGCTGCTCCGCCATGGTAGAATTCTGCAATAATGCGATCCTATGATGGGTCGTTGCAACGAACACTGCCGTGACCATGACGATGACCTCTTGCGACTATAAAGAAGGAAAAAAGGGTTCTCGAGGGGTCAAGAAGCCCATCCCGAACAAATCCTGGTGGATTCTTAAAGGGAAGGATCTCACCTTCTCCGATGTGATGAAATTGAAGACGTGGATCCATTCCATGCAGAAACGATTGTGAAGATTCTAGAGACAGAAAGATGAAGGCATACATGAGAGACGTGCCGACAACCAATTGTGAGAGTGTAAGGCTGCAAGTGTTCATCAAGACATGGAGCACCAAAAAGATGTGTTTGCGACAATCTCCTCCGATATAGTGACCGGAGATCATTGGGAGATCTTAACAAAAGGTGTCGCGGTCAATCGTTGAGACCAAGGGAATGGAATAGAGCACCTTTGGCAAGATGATTAGACATTGGGGTTTGGAGGCCAGAGCTATACCCATTTTTAAGGCAGATATCAGACACGTGCCTACTAAATAGGAAGAATATGACGGTTGGAGAATGGAGAAAACATGTAATAAATTGGGGTGACAGCTGGAGTTATAGTTGGCCGATGGAGAGAAGTAATAAATTCGGATGTCGTGTCTTCCAGGGGGAAATCACTGTGTCTTGTAGAGCTTATAACACGTGTCTAAAGCTTGGGTGAAAACCCAGCTTTAGTATAGTAATAGAAGATGTGAAAGTAGTAATAACCCAGAGACCATTTTTATGTATTCATGAACACATAAATTAGACATACGTTCATTTGTGGATGATGAACTGGGTAAATATAGCACAAATAGAACTTATGCCTCAAAAGTAGAAGCACAATCAACTATATGAAACATGCAATAAAATACGGATCTCCACAATCACATACATGTTAAATTGAAATACCACAGAGTTCAGTTCCTTGCACATTTATTATTTTTAGGGAAAAAATATACAACAATGACACAAAAAGAACATCACCAAACCATAAACCATTTGAAAATTAAAAAAAAACGTTATTATCTAGATTCAATTATGCCAAGCCTAAAATGATAAACTCTATTGTCATAATTGAAAACAAATAGATGTTTTATTTTAAAATCAAGCAGACCACTAAGATCACGTGAATAAAAAGTTAGCAGAGAAAAAATAATTTTAATGAGGTCACTCACAATAATATGTAATAATATGTACACAATATCATGCATAATAATATGAAATGGAATCAATATCACAGCCATCAAGATTACATTTTTTAACGGCAAGCTTAAAAAAAGTAAAAAATATATTATGACTTCTTCCAATGAGAAAAAGAATGATTTTTATTATTATGAAAGGGGAAAATCCAAATGGATAAAGTATCATTCATACATCAACGGATCAAAGCACAACACAGAAACAAATCGTCATGCGCCATAGTCAAAAAATAGAAACAATAAATCTAAAAAATATGGTAAATAATTAAGATCAAGCACACATTCCTTCCAGATAACCCCAAATCAAAAAAGAAAATGAAGAAGATAACATGCCTACAACCATGAATGTCCCATCAGAGTACAGTTAGAAATCGGCAAGCATCATACTCAAGATAAAAAACACAATCAAATCAAAAATCTGATAAATAATTAATGTAAAGCTGAGCATCCAAGAAACCCCTAAATGAAGAATGACCCTCAATCGACAACCGATGTGATCCCCGAAGATAGCACACCGGACGCTTAGGGCCCGTTCGGTTCGGGAATAAGCAGGAATAAGGATGGGGAATAAGGAGAATAAGGGTCTATTCTTCGTTCGGTTGGAGGATAGGAATAAGGAGAATAAGGTGAAATAAAGGTAGGTAAGGTGGGGTAAAGATAGGAATACGAGTGAAATAAGATAGAATAATGGAGAATAGTCGTAGCACTGGGAACCGTGTCGGGAGGAGAATTGGCCCCTTATTCCAGGGCTTATTCTCCTACCAAACAGGGCCTTAGGTTGAAGATGCGCACACAACCTACATCACAATCTTTGGATGCAATAGGCAATGAACCTCGAAAACCCTAGGAAAAAGATTTAGGAGAAAGAAGTTATACAACTCGTACACTCTCAAGAGATGAAGAAGTAGTTCCTCGTACCTTCAACGGGAGGAAGATCCATGGCCGGAAGAGGACACAGACTAACGACGGGGAAGGATATCGTCAGAGAATAAAGGGGAGGAGGGAGCCTGGAGATGAGATGAGGGAAAGCAAAAAGCCACCGACAGGAAGAGTAGGAAGCATCGGGGAGAAAAAAATAAAAATAATCTAAGGATCGTAAGTCGACATCTGACATACAGTGGAGACGAAAAATTAATACACGTCGTTATAATTCGTAAAAAACGGGAAAGGAAAAAACGGAGAGAGGAAAAGAATCGTTGCAATGAAATGCATCAGAAAATTAGAAGGGAAGAAATGGTAAAGGCTGAAACAACCCTATCAAGAGGGAGTTGCCATAAGCTCCCACGAGTCAAGCACCGGGGGAGAAACCCACCTTTTATATATGTACTAGGATGAGACCCGCGCTCCGCAGCGGAATGAAGTTAAATGGATGTAGATTACTATGGGGTTGGAAATTTTTGTAAATAATGTGGGAATGTAGACATATTTTTATCTTATGGCAAATGATTCATATGTCATATTAACGTTGAATACGTTAATAAGACGATACATATTCAAGTTATTCTGTCTAATAATGTAATGAAAAGTTTTTTATTTATCTAAATATAAAGACGCTGTAAGAAGATAAATATAGAAAAGAGTTACAAAGATACCACTAACATATAAAGTCTGAAGTTATTAATAGACATCTCACATAGAGCGTAATAATGTAAGAAGTTTGAAATTAATTTTAGACATCTTTAAAAATATCAGACCTATTTACAAAAGAAACGAAATAATTTGCAATATGAGATGGTAGAGTTAGCAGAATTTCCTGATGTAAGCAAGAATATAGTTTATAAATAAAAAATTGAAAGCAGTTGCTAGCGTGTAGAAAGAAGAAATTGTAAATAATAACAAATAGTGGCATGGCAAATTTAAGAATATTTATATATGAGTTTATGATGAGAAGATGTGTACCTGCTAGAAACTAACTATTTTGATATTTGTTAGTTGAATGTGGATGTCAATGAAGATAAAGAGATCACACAATTTAAATGAAAGAAGCTCTGTAAAAGAAACAACTGTTATTTAAAGGATATAAACGTCGGAAGTGTGGTGTACTTGGTGGATATGTACTTTAAGTTTTTTGAAGAAGTTGTATAAATGGTAGATATAATATATCTGAAAAGATCAAAGATACACATAAACATGAGATTTGTAGCTGTTAGTATAGAACACAACAACCAGATATATTTTAGTTTTTTCCAGTTATAGAATAACTTTAGCTTATATATGTATAGAATAATATGTAAAATTGTAAATAAAAATAATTAGTAGCATGGGAAGTTTAACAACATTTAAATGTGAGTTTATAATGAGAAGATGCGTACCTGATAGGAACTTGTAGGAGATTGTTTTGGTATTTGTTAGTTGAAAAAACATAACTATTTTCCATAACCATCGACAAAAATTTGAAATTAGTTGCTAGTGTGTAGAAAAAGAAAATTGTAAGTAATAACAAATAGCAGCATGGCAAATTGAAGAACATTTATATATGAGTTTATGATGAGAAGATGCGTACCTGCTAGGAACTAAATGTTTTGGTATTTGTTAGTTGAATGTGGATGTCATTGAAGATAAATAGGTCACACAATTTAAAGGAAAGAAGCTCTGTAAAAGAAACAACTGTTATTTAGAGGATATAAGCGTCAGAAGTATGATGTACTTGGTAGACATGTATTTGAAATTATTTAAAGAAGTATAAATGGCAGATGTAATGTATCCGAAAGGGTCAAAGATACACATAGATATGAGAAGATTCGTACCTGATAGGAACTTGTAGGAGATTGTTTTGGCATTTGTCAGTTGAAAAGACATAACTATTTAACATAACCATCGGCAAAAATTTGAAATCAATTGCTAGTGTATACAAAAAGAAAATTGTAAATGATAAGAAATAGTAGCATTGCAAATTTAAGAACATTTATGTATGAGTTTATGATGAGAATATGCATACCTGGTAGAAGCTAACTGTTTTGGTATTTGTTACTTGAATGTGGATGTCAATGCAGAGAAAAAGATGACACAGTTTAAATGAAGAAGCTGTATAAAAGAAACAACTGTTATTGGAAGGATATAAAAGTTGGAAGTATGAAGTGATTGATGGGCATGTGTTTCAGGTCATTCGAAGAAGTTGCACAGATGATATGTGTAAAGTATTTGAATGGACCAAAGATACATATATAGACATGAGAGATTTGTAGTTGTTAGCAGACAATACATCATATATATATATATATATATATATATATATATATATATATATTATAGCTTTTGTCAGTTACAATATAACTTCAGGTTATATTTTTCAAATAATAGATAAAAATATAAATAAAAATAAAAAGTAGCGTGGGAAATGTAACAACATTTATATATGAGTTCATGATGGAAAAATACATACCTGCAACAAACTTGTAGGAGAATTTTTTGGTATTCGTTAGTTGAATGTCGATGTGACAGAAGATAAAAATGTCAATTTAAAAGAAAGAGGCTCTATAAAAGAAGAAATTGTTATTTGGAGGATATTAGTGTTTTAAGTGTGAGGCGCGCAGTAGATATGAATGTGGATGTCAATGAAGAGAAAAAGATGACACAGTTTAAATGAAGAAGTTGTATAAAAGAAACAACTGTTATTGGAAGGATATAAAAGTTAGAAGTGTGAAGTGATTGATGGGCATGTGTTTCAGGTCATTTTAAGAGGTTGCACAGATGATATGTGTAATGTATTTGAATGGACCAAAGATACATATATATACATGAGAGATTTCTAGTTGTTAGCCGACAATACATCATATATATATATATAAGCTTTTTTCAGTTATAATATAACTTCAGGTTATATATTTCAAATAATAGGTAAAAATGTAAATAAAAATAAATAGTAGCGTGGGAAATGTAACAACATTTATATATGACTTTATGATGGAAGAATGCGTACCTGCAATAAACTTGTAGGAGACTTTTTTGGTATTTGTACAGAAGATAAAAATGTCAGTTTAAAAGAAAGAAACTCTATAAAAGAAGAAACTATTATTCGGAGGATATTAATATTTGAAGTGTGAGGTGTTCAGCAGATATGTGTTTGAACTCATTTGAAGAAGTTATATGAATAACAGATGCAATCTATCTGAAAAAACGAAAGATACACATATGAACATGAGATTTGTAGGTATTACCAGATAGTAAAGTAAAGAGATAGATTTAAGTTTTTTCTGCTTACAATATAACTTCAGCCTATATATGTTTAAAATAATATATAAAAGTGAGGAATTTAAAGATTACGTAAACAAAAGGAATATTAAAAGAAACTATTAGAATCAAATACTGACTGAAAATCTAGTAATAACTTGTTAACTACTTATTACAGTGTAATGAAGTCATCTGTCAAGAAAGTACGCAACAAATGTTTAAAACATGTAATTTGTTGAAGAATTATAGAAATGGCAAAATGTTCACGAAAGAATAAGTTAAGCATCTTGTATAGAAATAAATTGCGCACATGTAGAGTTGACATATTTGATATATGTAACAGGGAAAATATCGTGAATGGCAAACAAATAAGAGATAACCAAGCATCTTTATCATCAATAAATTTCAGCGAAAACTATAAAAAATAGCATCGTGTGTATATATAATATAATATATAGTCTGCCGTAGAATAATATTATTAGAGATATAACTTAATATACTTCAGAGATTTAGATACTTTACCCCTAAATATCTATTTCATTAGGGAGTTGAGATGAATTATATTGAATACGGTAACATTATGTAGATATATAACATAAATGCAATATATAAAAAATAGAAGAGGCTCAGAATTTTTTCCATTTGGAATTTTCTTTTACATTTTCCAAAGTGGTGTAAAAATAGAGAGGCTGCAAAGTGAGTTAGAAAATTTCAAGTTGCCACGCCATCTCTACGTTTTACAAAGAGTTGTAAATATAGAGAGGCTGCAAGGTAGAATAGAAAAATTCTAGTTGCCACGCCATCTCAATGTTTTACAAAGAGTTGTAAATATAGAGAGGCTGCAAGGTAGAATAGAAAAATTCTAATTGCCACGCCATCTCAATGTAAAGGGAGGATATTGTTGTAGACTACATGTAACAAATAGTTTCAGCATTGCCTACTCACAATGTCAGATCAGACATTGTTTGAAATTACATGTATCAAATTGTTTCATTATTGCCTCTGTTAAATACATAAGATAAATAGTAGTGAATTAAATTTAGTAAAAGAATATGAAGGAATTTACAACAGTGCACTTCATGTAATAAAATATGTGCTTGGCAAATTTAGTAAAAGAATCTGAAGGGATACAATATAATTGTAAAATATATAAAAATTAGAAGTGACTAAAAATTTATTCGCTTCGTACATGCTATGTCTACCATACGAAAAGGATGCAAGATGGTTCATATGAAGTAATTCGAATTCGAACTTATTTTGTTTATGCTGGAATTATCTGCTACAATTTCTCATAGTGTTGTAAACATAGTGAAGTTGGAAGTTGAATTAGAGAAATTCCAATTGTCATGTCATCTTATTCTTAAGGATAGATGATGTTTTATATTATACTTAAGAAATTGTCTCATCATTGCATATTGACAATGGTAAGGATAGATTTTTTTTAATTATATGTAATACAATGTTTCATCGTTGCCTCAATTAAATATTTAAGTTAGATAACAGAGAATAGAGTGGTCCATAAGTAATATCTAAACGTATTTGAAGTAATATTTATTTATAAAAACAAACATAAGATTAGTATCTAGTAGATAAGAAAATTTAACAGATACTTGTAATTAAAGATTTTGTACAAAATTTATCGAAAATGGTAGGGTAAAGTGCAGATAAAAAAAGTAAACTCTAAGCAGTATGGCGATATATTTAAAGATATATATATATTATGGTGATGTTAGGGAATGATATCCAACAGTATTTTTTCCCACAAATACCTGCAAGATCTGAAAGTAATCTAAATTCAAGTAACTGTAGAATATGAGCATATGATATGTAATCCACGCGGGTAGGACCACATGATTATGATATATGTACATGAATAAAATAAGATAATGACAATTTTACGCAACAAAAAATGCATCTGTACACAGTACCGGGTACATGAAAATATAGAAATAATCATCACAACGTGACATCATAGAAATCAAGAAATGAAAATGGTACACATGCAAATAAGGTAAACGCTGCAGAAATTATAAAAGAGACTATGTGGATGTAAAAAAGTATGAGAAAATATAATGTACTCCAAAATTTAAATATTAGCGAGAATACATTGGTTTGGAGCGATACATTGTAAATCAACCTATCTGCAGCGGGGTATATCATCGTTAGAAAGCAAGTAGACTGAATTGTATTATTAGTATGGTAATGAACATTGGATGGAATAAAAACATGCAAATAATAGGTGAAATAGGAACCTAAATTATCAAGTGGAATAATAGGAATCGAAGCAAAATACTTGTTACATTAGATCTCCCATGAATTAGTTATATGTGCATAGTTAAACTAATGTACTGTCAATGTCATGTAGAACAAAACTTATCTGCAAGTAGAGATTTTCCTACTATTTTATGTGTATGTATGAGTGACCAAGTTAAGTTATTTCCAAAAAAAGTTTAGATTTACAGAAATATCTACAAAGTATCAACAACAAAAAGTTTCTTTTTTTTTTCCAAAAGTAAGGTTTCTATAGAGTAAGAGTGGACTATATATTTCCCATGATGATGTTAGTTTTGTGTCAAGGCGGCCTGGCTACCTGCAATAATAAGTGAAATTAGAGCTTAATGAATTGTATATATGAATAGAGATATACATGTTTGCCTATGTAGGTAGACACGTAATCATGTATCCATAAAAGAAAAAGGAGAAGGTGATACGAAATTAAATAAGTTAATAAATAAATTTTTAAAATGAAATGTACATTGTCCTACGCGTCTTTGATTGATGTTTCTCCATATCTTCATCACTCGAACCACTATCCCTTTTCCTTTTTAATCGATAGGCATTGAGGAGCTGAAGCGGATAGGTATGTTAGGATATGACATGCAAATAAGTAATCATGTGAAATTGAAGAGAAAATATACAAACAATTCAAACACCAAAAAATCTAACCTCTCCGGAGGACTATGTGGTGCAAAGAGTTGTTTGCTTGATGTCATTGAAGTCGTCTCAGAAGACGTTCCTTCACATGAACTGCCTGCTGAAAAAAATCAGGGTAGTTTCAAATTCTGTTGTAATATTGAACAATATACATCTAAAAGACATATAGATTCAATACCTTGTGGATGTGAAGTATATGACGTTGAATCAGAAATTATTTTTACAACTTTAAACTGAGGTTTTTTCTTGAAATCTCTATATCCCAAAACTACCCTGAAATTGTACGTTTGTCCAAGCAAACTATTCAATACAGGAGGAACCGTGAACTTATCATAATTTGGATTTGACGAAAGAGTTGAACACGTGATTCCGAGGAGTTCAGCAACTAATGAACCAAATATGACAAAAGATGTATGGCCACTTTCATCCTGGACAGTTACAGTGAGTTTGTACCTGTTAAAATTGTGGAGGTTATCATTCTTGGGTCATAAATGTACATATTTTCATGTATTAGAAGTAGTGGGTATTTTACCATGGTAAAGCAAAATCTTGCACAGTACAACATCGATCGCACCAAAATTTATTTTCGAATTTCTTCAAACCAACTTTACTTTGACTACATGCATTGTACCACCATCCGTCAGAAACATCAATGTCACTAACTGTAGCTCTGCAGCTGAATCTTATATTCTGTATAATTATTAAATTTGAGTTAATATTGTATGAAAATTAAGGATACTACTCACATTCGATGTTTCAACAATAGGAAAATGCAGGAACACAAACAATCAAATATTGGGAAGTTGAAGTTACCTGGTATAGCCTGGGTTCAAGTTTTTCAAGTTCAGAAATTAATTTTTTGTTATCAGTAATTTCATCTGCAGGACTCAGTGTTGTAAATTGACGATCACCCATCAACATAGTGACTTCGTGTGGATCAATCCTAGCAAAAATAATATATTAGTAAGATTTTTTCATATTGACATAAAAAAATACAAACTATTTTTTAAAGATTTGCATAAAGTTTAAGTTTAAAAGAAAAATACTTTTGCCGAAATGCTAGAACTTCAGGAATTTCCGGATCTATGTAAAATCTTGTAGCCGATGAGGAACAGAGACATGTTCTGCCTGAGGGGATTTTGAAATACATTTATCAACATGTAGTACTTAAAAAATATATCATGTATAAATTTTTTTTAAAAAAACATACCCATAAAAGTTCGTACAGTCATTCCAGCAAAGATTATAATTACCGGTTTTGACTTGCTCAGAATGATATTTTCTGGAAAGGTTTCAGCTATCTTACCCCACAATGTTATCAGTAATTTCCTTTCACTATTAATTACAAAGTTTTATTTAAGTTAGTCATTGAAGAGCAAATATATTGTGCATATCAAGTTGAAATCAAAGTTTAAAGAGAATGTTAGAACAAACTTCAGATCTTGAATTTCCAAATTTTTCTTTCGAGTCAATGTTTCTTTAACATATGTATCTCCAATTCGACTTACAGAGAGCACATGGCCAATCACATCTGTAAGCACCAATTGACAACAACATTATTTGTTGAAAGTATAAGCTTTATGGTACATTGTAAAAATTTCACATACCAGTCAGTTGCATATCCTTGTTCACTCTTGTTGCAACTTCGTCAAAATTTAGGAAGAAGAACTTGTATTTGGAGATATTTTCAATGTTTTGTCCATAGTGCGTTACTATGGTTGTTCTTGTAAATCTTAACATCAACTCATTTGGAACAACTCTGAAACTTGGTTTATTTGGGCAAACAATAAAATTTGACATGATGTAAATGCCACCTTCATGTAGACGATTTTGGAAGTAACCTGCATCTTGAGATCTTATGGTTCCTTGCAATGCCGTATCCTAATAGAAACAATCGATAATATTATGATATGATAAATATGACATTCTGAGTATAGTAACGCCAATTAATGATGTCAAAAGAAGTTATAGTTACGGTAAATTTTTACTTGGAAAATTTACATATATGATATATTATAAAAAAGTAGATTATTAGTTGCAATATATATACACATATCTATATGTATCTATATCTATGTTTATATGTTTGTATCTTTATGGTTTTATATCTGTGTCTTTATATGTCATTGGTATAACCTGAAATCGTTGGAGTTTTCGAAAGACATGGCTTTCTTTTTAGATCCTAATGTTTATTATTTTTCAGCCTGTATGTAATTTATACTGTTATTATTTGGTTTAGATGCAGGCGTTCGGGAAGATACGAAAGCACGAAAATACATAGAGTAAGTTATAGTTAGGAAATAAATTCCATCAATTCGAACATGAAATAATGTAATATCAGAAATCAGAAAGCATTGGTGTAATAAAATGTGCAAATGAAATTAAAGTACTGGAAAATCAATATAGAATCTGTACAACTGAAAGAGTAAACATGTTCATAATAATAGAAGCCAAGTAAAAGAAATATGAAAAGTAGATGCAATTTAATTATCATTCACTAAATTCCTCCAATCATTTGAAAAGAAAATAACAAAATTTTTAAAGGTGTAATAAAATGTATATAAAAAAATACAGGTCTCAAAAAACCAATTTGAAATTTTGATAGATGACATAATAAGTATATCCATAACAGTAGAAGGCAATAAAGAAAATTAAATATGAAATAATAAAGTTCAAAAAATTCTCATTTCTTGAATAGTATTTTACTACATTACAGGATATAGAAAGGTATCTAACTTCAAGGAAATTTAAATATCCAGAAAGATATGTATTCATTGAAGAAAAAAAGGCTCACACTTACCATCTCGTCCACGACTACGAAATCAACACTTATGAGCTCATCGCCAAGCTTTGGATTCAAGGAGTCCCAAATTCTCACCAATCGAACTCTTATTCTAAATTGATCTTTGGACAATTTCAGCTGTGAAAGGTTATGGTACTCCATGATTGCAGTTCACCTAAGAACACAGTGAATAACAACCAACTTAATATTTATAATATACGAAGTCAATTAGATTAATAAAAAGGAGTGAAAGTTATAGTATATGGTTATTTGATAATAATATAATAGTTTCCTTTATAGAGAAGAACAAAGTGAGTAAACTTTACATTTACTATAAATGCTGAATTTCATAACCTCAAATCTATGGAATTAAGAAACATAAATCTGTACCACAATATATATATCTTAAACACAATATATATCTTACATGAAACACAACAACATCGTATAAAAGGTATAGAAGGTATTAGTGCTTAAGTACATATAAAAATTGCAGAGCATGTTTTTCTTACCTCTCTTAATTCAAGATTAAGTTGTCATAAAAATGTCGGTAAGAGCTGGAAATGTCATATGAATGGTATTGATAGTGATATACGGTAGAAATGTATTAAGGAAGGTTATCAAATATTTCTCTATAGACAATATTACGTGTATAACCTCGGAAATGATGATCATCATGATATAAAAATCTTTAATCCATTTCTAGATGTAACACGTGATATAGCTACATAAAGCTGACCATGACAAAATACTGGTACAGGAAGATATAATCCTACTTTCTTTAATGTTTGACCTTGACTTTTGTTAATTGTAATAGCATAACAAATTTTAACTGGGAATTGTTTTCTTTGTAATATAAATGGCCATTTTGTTTCTTTTACTTCAAATACAATCCGAGGAATATAAACTTTCTGCCCTTTATTATTACCGCTTATAATTGTAGCTTCTATGATTTTTGGTGTTAACTGATTTATAATTAATCTCATGCCATTACAAAGACCATTACTTTGATCAAGATTTCGTAATAGCATTATCGGTGAACCAATCTTTAATTTTAAAATATGATTTGGAACACCATTGAATATTAAAGAATTAAGAAATTCTATTGGATAAAGCACATCAGCATCAATATGACATTTAGAAGCTTTGCTTAATGAATCACAACTCATGTAAATTTTTTCTTTAGTTGGTACCAAGGATAACATGAATTCATTAATATCATTAACTGCATTGTTTGTTGGTGCTACAATACAACGCTCGCTCAAGTAATTGTCATTATTAAATGAAAGAGCAAAGTCTTCATATATAGCCAATGAAAACGATTCTATGTTTAAGTCATCTGTAATGTACAATAAGTCATCTGGAATCTTTACCCATGTTTCCTCATCTTCATCTTGATTCCTCTTGATCATAGGCGTTATACCACTACCAATCTGTAAAATCCACTGTTCAAAATTCATTTCTACTGATTGTGACAATCAATGTGAATAGCAATTATCAGATAAACGCATATTCATAGATAATTTAAATATTTTGCAATGCTCTCATAATTTTGATCTACTAATTGAAGCATTAACAATATCAGCTCTTCTTCCATTATTAACAACTGGAAGGATTTGTTTGAAATCACCGCCTAATACTACAGTAATTCCTCCGAAAGGTCGATTATTTTGATGTTCAACACCAGAAGGTATAATATCTTTCATTATTCGGTCTAATGCTTCGAAACAATATCTATGATTCATTGGAGCCTCATCCCATATAATTAATTGTGTTTTTTCAAGCAATTTAGCTAAGTTTGTTCCTTTCTTTATTTGGCAAGTTGAATTCTCATCTAAATTCAATGGAATCTTAAATCGAGAATGTGTAGTTCTACCACCTGGTAAAAGTAGTGAAGCTATACCAGATGAAGCTACTGCAAGTACTATGTTACCTTCAGACCGCAATTTTGATATAATTGTCTTCCATAGAAATGTTTTCCCTGTACCTCCATGTCCATAAACAAAATACAATCCACCGTTATTACTTACAGCAGAATTTATCACTGAATCATAAATTATACGTTGCTCAACATTTAGACATCCTATATTATGACAAAATTCATTTGTAAGATTATTTAGATTGTAACTCATTTCCTCTAATATTAGTCTATTGATATTGAGATCTGATTTCATTCTATCTGCAATTTGAATGTTAAAATCTTTTACAGACATTGAATTTACATTTAGAATCTTTTCAATCTCATTTAATGTGAGTATCTTCAAATCTTTTTCATATGTCAGTTGATTAGCTTTAGGAAATGTACCCTTATAAGTATAATCAAAATCTTCTGAGAGTAAACTCCAACATCTATTCCATAATTTAAGGGGATCAGCAACTTTAGAATGTATCAACAAAGTTGCAAACAAATGCCGCATTGCAGTAGCTGATGCCCATTGCGACGCGTCTTCTATCGCAGCATACCATTCTTCATCATCTCCTAGTAATCCTAAAACCTTGCATGCATGTTGGTAACTTTCACAGATAACACCATTAACTGTTTTTATTTCATCGAAGTTTCGTGGACCTTTAATAATATTTAATAACATCCTCATATAATATAGTTCTCCAGAATTAGGATGGATATATACAATTCTTCCTACGCACCTGCCTTGTTTTCTTGGTGTCCATGTTCGGTTTGTATTGTTCCATACCCAATATCTTGGGAATTCCGTATAAGTAAGTTTTCTTGCTTCTGGACAGCATTGATTTGTATTCATCCAAGAGGTAAACATTGTAACTTCAGCGAATTCTTTGTTTAAAATATCTTTCAGTTGTTCATATCCTTTGAAAGTAATCGTATTTTGAAAAGGTAAATGTATTATGAGCCTTTCTACAGCAGGATCTCTAAATTGAATAGGAAACTGTAATATTCTCCACATTGCTTCGTAAGATGATATATATCTACAGTCTAAATATTCATTTATCTCGTCTACATATTCTCCTCTAATATCTGCTTCTTTATTGTTTTTCGGGGAATTCTGAAGTGTAACACGAATTCTATCAGGTCCTTTATTGATATACTTGAATAAATACTTTATAGCTCGGGATTGATTGCACCATTCAACATTAATATGTGCCTGATATCTAACTACTAAATTTCTATTGTAAGGAACTACATATCTATTATCAAATATAATGTCATTTTTAATTAACTTTTCTCCATTATCTCTTCTTCTGTAAGTAGGAAACCCATTATCATCTATAATCGTTTCATTAGTAAACGTCTTTGGAAAAAACTTAGCGCATTTCCCATTCCGCATGCACGGGGAATTAGGATTAAGTATGCCGCATGGACCATGAAGCATAAACTGTGCAACTGTGTGATATCCCACAGGATCACTATTTTTTGATGGTAATTCAGCTGTTATTATAGAATCTATCATTCTAATGGTTTCTACATAATTTCTTTGCTGCCAAATTAATATATGAGCATGGGGTAAACCTCGTTTTTGGAATTCTATGGTATACAAAATACCAATAATTTTTTCAAATTCTTTCATTTTTTTAATATAATTCATGAAATTGTTAAGTTTCATTTTGAATACCCTACTAAGAATATCAGGTCGATCTTCTACTTTCTGTTCAGGTATGATATCTAAAGCTCTTTTAATTTCTCTCCATTTCGCATTGCATGTGAATGTCACAAATAAGTTCGGATGACCGAGAGCTCTACAAATTCCCATAGCATCTTGGTAATTTTGCGCCATATATCGTGGCCCTCCAGTAAATGTTGCAGGCAAAATTATTCGTTTTCCAATTGAATTTCCATCTGTATCACCCTTATTTATAGCATCTCTTATTCCTTGGTAAATTTCAGACCGTAATTCCTTTTGATTTTGTCGAATATAAAATAATCTATCTTCCTCAATACAACAATAAGCATCTACTATGTATTGTTGTAATAAACGACCGCCTCTAATAAGTGTTCTGCCATCACTATTTCGTTGTTGTAATCGATAACAATAAAATTCTCTCATAGTTAGTCGTTCCCTCATACTGTTCCTTTGGCAACCACTAACCACATGCTTCATACCAATAAAAAATCCATCTTCACCGTATGGAAAGAGCAATGGATATTGCATTGCCATAAAAGATGGGTGTAATTCGCTAATCCTTTTTAAATTTCCACTACTGTGTTCAATTATAATATCTCGATTTCTCCCAGAATTTCCAAAATCACCAACCACTAAACCAGCAATTTCTGATGCAATTGGAATACTGTATTGTGAATTACTTTCGACTCTATCCACATTTAAACGCAAATGTAACATTTCATTTCTAACATCATGCAAACGATCTTTTGTAAATCGAAATATTTTAACAATTTCATTTGTTTCATCCAACATTTTCTTTAATCCTTCAACAATATGGTGATCTAAATCATCAACTTCACTATTGCTACTTAATGACCTGATTCTATTTGAAACTTCATTGTCAGTATCATAAATATACAATTGTGCAAATCTAGGAATTTCTCCTGGGTTGGGCAACAAAGATCCTATATGATGGTAATTTTGTCCAGACACACGAAATATATAAGGGCCAGGCCGGTCATTAATATGGTGATCAATCTTCACACCAATAGAAGTGAAGGCAAATATAGAATTGTAAATTCTGATTTTTTCAATAAATTTTTTCGCCGTGCTTCCTTTCTCCCGATTAAGTAACATCTCAAGATAAGATGGCGTAGGAGGTAATGGTTTTAAAATGATTTTCCCTTTATTACAACATAAAGAAAATATAGGTTTATCTTTTGTTCTAGATTTCTTCAAACATTCATCTAACCAAAATATTGCTCCATAATATTCGCATTCAAAACTTGGATACCCCATATCCAGTACTGCATACAAAAAAAAGTATACATACTGTAAGTTATATGTAAGTAGAAAACTATACAAACTAATTACAACTTTAGTTTAACACTAACCTTCATGCAGTTCATGCGGATTGCTAAATGTTTCATTTTCTATAACCACATTCAGTGGGTAATTCTCTAACACAACGAACTACATATGATCTAGAAGAAACACATTGTAAGTCATGTGTTCTGTCAGCAAATCTCGCATAAGATTTTCTCTTTCTCTTCATACGTATTATATCCATTCGACGACGTCTATTTGTCTTAAATACTTCTTTTCCCGCTTCTACATAGTCATTTGCATTTGTAGTCATATCTGTATCTTCTGTTCTACTAAAAGCCTGATTAATGTTCGTAGCACATGAAACATTATGTGAAGTAGCTTGTTTTCTTCTTTTAACATACATAATTTCTTTACGGATAGCTCTCTTTCTCTTAAAATCATCTGAATTTTGATGAACAATATTAGTCATTATGCTTGCTTCATTTTCCATCATCACCTGTAAATGATAATATACTTGTAGTTAATAATAATTTTTAATCCAACGGTGAGATAAACATAATCTTCCTCTTGAGAACATGTCTTATGTGAGAAATAAGATTTATTTTATATTGTTTACGTAAATATACAACGAAAATTAAATTGAGCTAAATTTTAATCATTATTTTTGTTTCATTTTCTATTATCATCTTTAAGTGACAATATATTAGTAGTTAGTACAAATTATTCGTCATACGGGTAGATAAACATAATGTTATTTTTTAGAACATGTTTTATGTAGAAATAAGATTTAATTTATAATGGTCAAACAGTTGTCTTTCTTTGTCATAGAGACCAATGGATATTAAGGGTAATTAGTATTTATTGTGTTTCCTTAATTTTCCATCATTACCAACAAACAATAATATATCCGCAGTGATATAGATCTGTTTATCGTAGTATGTAATGGATATTAAGAAAAGTAGTGGTCATTATGTCTTCCTAATCGTTAAACCTTATATATAAAGAATGATATTTCGAAAATCGTTACCAACATTTAATCGAAAATGAATATAAATGAAATATCTTTTTTGCATCATACCATAAAATTATATTGAAATTAAATTTTTTCAAAATAAAAACACGACAATAAGGATTAAGAAATAATTTAAAACCTATGCAATGTAATCAACATAATACAATTCAACTGTACGGGGAGAAACCTTTCTCATTTATTATGGAAGCAAACAATTTTTCAAGAGAAATAAATCTTGTTACCTTTAAATAGAGTTGTCTTCTCCCCAAGTATTGATATGTTGTAAATTTAAAAAGAACATGTATAAAGAAATCAAAAGATTTAAAAGCAAATTTATTCCAAAAGAAGGGGGTGGGTATTTTTACTATTGGCATTAATAGGAGAATATGAAAGTAATTGAAGTCAGATAAAGCAGAAATCATACCTTATAAGAAGCCAGAACGAAAATTCTCCCTCTTAAGTATATTGGTCTTCCACTAAGTACTGATCTGTTTTAAATCCAAGAAGACAATATAAGAAACGAAGATGATTTAACAACAAATCTTTTTTAATCTGAGGAAATAATAACAATACTTTCACTACAATGTAAATACGAAGATATAGAAGTCATGGAGGTCAGGGGAAGCAGATATCATAGCTTCGAAATAATGGAGTAGATTTGTCATTTCGCAAGTATTATTGTGATGCAAATTAAAAAAAGACATGTATAACGAATTCAGAAGATTTAGAAGCAAATTTATTTCAAACAAAGGAACGTCGTTAATACATGAATATGAAAGTCATGGTAGCATCAATATATACATGGCAAAGTTCAAGTTACAGTCATATAAGATTAGAAAAGCTAAATGAAAGAGAACATGTTTATCTGCAACAAATCATTTTTAACCGTAATATCCAAACATCAGAACAATTAAATAGAAATGTGAAACTTAACAAAACATCTTCACACAATGGGAAAAAACACAACAATTTGGACTGTAATACTGAGATGTTAATTCGATGCAAGAAGATATACACATCCATAATAATATCGATTAGTTAATACACCAATCATTCAGACGATGTTTCCATTTAGGTAATTTATCTTCTAAGAAATCTAGAGCAATAGGAAATATGGTAGCATAAATATACATGCTACAAAGTTTAAGTCGTAGTAATATAACATTACAAAAACTGTGTCAAAGGAAACATGATCAGGTGCAAGAAATCATCTTCAATCGTAATATCCGAACATCAGAATGATAGAATACAATTTTGGAACTTAAGAAAACATCTTCAAACAATGGGGAAAACACAGAAACACGTCAAACAATTCCTCAACGGTGAAATAAAAATACAGATGAGAGGACAGCATAAACAATCAAATAGAAATTTGAAACGTAACAAAACATCTTCACACAACGGGAAAAAACACAACAATTTGGACTGTAATACTAAGATGTTAATTCGATGCAAGAAGATATATACATCCATAATAATATCGATTACTTAATACACCAACCATTCAGACGATGTTTCCATTTAGGTAATTTATCTTCAAAGAAATCTAGAGCAATAGGAAATATGGTAGCATAAATATACATGCTACAAAGTTTAAGTCGTAGTAATATAACATTACAAAAACTGTGTCAAAGGAAACAGGATCAGGTGCAAGAAATCATTTTCAATCGTAATATCCGAACATCAGAATGATCGAATACAATTTTGGAACTTAAGAAAACATCTTCAAACAATGGAGAGAACACAGTAACACGTCAAACAATTCCTCAACGATGAAGTAAACATACAGATGAGAGGACATCATAACATGAAGAAAAAATAAGAGGGAAAGAAAGGGGGGAAACAGAGAATGATGAAAAAAATAAGGGGGAAAGGTAGTTCACACGGATGATTGCAATTGAAACCCAGCGCATTATAATTACTTAAATACAACAATCATTCAGATGATATATTCCATTTAGATTGGCAAAGTTCAAGTTACAATCATATAAGATTGCAAAAGCTAAGTGAAAGGGAACAGGGTTATCTGCAATAAATCACTTTTAACCATAATATCAAACATCAGAACAATTGAATACAGATTTCGAACGTAACAAAACAGCTTGACACAATGACAAAAAACAAAATAATTACAGAAGCTAAGTGAAAGAGAACATGGTTATATGCAAGAAATCACTTTTAACCGTAATATCCAAACATCAGAACAATTGAATACAAATTTTGAACTTACCAAAACATCTTAACACAATGGGGAAAAAACAAAGTTACAATCATATAAGATTGCAAAAGCTAAGTGAAAGGGAACAGGGTTATCCGCAAGAAATCACTTTTAACCATAATATCAAACATCAGAACAATTGAATACAGATTTCGAACGTAACAAAACAGCTTGACACAACGACAAAAAACAAAATAATTACAGAAGCTAAGTGAAAGAGAACATGGTTATATGCAAGAAATCACTTTTAACCGTAATATCCAAACATCAGAACAATTGAATACAAATTTTGAACTTAACAAAACATCTTAACACAATGGGGAAAAAACAACAATTTGAACTGTAATACAGAGATGTTAATTTGATGCAAGAAGATATACACATCCATAACCGTAATATCCAGACATCAGAACAATTGAATACAAATTTTGAACTCAACAAAACATCTTAACACAATGGGAAAAAAAACAACAATCTGAACTGTAATACAGAGATGTTAAGTTGAGGCATGAAGATATACACATCCATAATAATATCGATTACTTAATACACCAACCATTCAGACGATGTTTCCACTTAGGTAATTTATCTTCAAAGAAATCTAGAGCAATAGCAAATATGGTAGCATCAAAACCCAGTAACACGTCAAACAATTCCTCAAAGATAAAGTAAACATACAAATGAGAATACAGCATAACATGAAGGAAACAAAGCTGAAGGAAACAAATAAAAAGGAGAAAAAGAGGGAAAACAGAGAATGCCTTCAGCAAACAACACGGATGTATAACCAAGAAGATATTGCAAGCACCATTAGATGGGAGAAAAAAGACATAAAGGAAGAAACATAACCTTTAAGTAATCCCGAAGAACAGGAGCGAAGCAAGAGGCGATTGGCGGTGAGAGCACGGGAAAGAAGGAAGAAACCCTAGTTAGGATTTCACAGGGGATACAAAGAAGCAACAGTCGACCGTTGGAAAGAAACAAATGGAAACGCTAGGCAGAGAACGTAAGGAACCAGTGAGGCGATTTCTGACGAAGAAGAAAGAGGAGCGTGGGCGAGATGGAGGTGAAAACAGAGGAACCGTAAATAGGATATCCCGGAATAAGAAAGAAGAAGGGATTAGGCAGGCGGAGGTCGGTGAAACAATAGTGCTTGGGGTTGACATCTGTCGAGAGCCGGAAAGAAAAGAAGACCACGTGGGGAGAGCGGGAGGACAGAAGACGACAACATCTGGTGAGAACGTAAAAAGCAAACAGACCGCGTAGTAGATAGATAAACGGGAAGAACCGAGAAGATGAGAAGAAATCTTTGCAAACGAAGGTAGAATCGATGCGTTCAGGTGGACACGTGCAGAGGTATGCAGAGTTCACCGGGCTTTAGTAGGAGTATAAGATATAGATATTATGTCATGTCTCTTTTTAATGATTATAATATGTTTTTATATTAATTTTTTTATTAGAACATAATTAGAAATATTATAACAAGATATTGCAGTGGGTTTACCATTCTTAGTGACGCTCAATGAAAATCTATCATATTCTCGTTCAAAGCTATACTCGGATAAGAAATGAGATCAACGTCACATAACAATCTTAGACTAAATTTGAAGTGGGACAGGTGAAGAGCATTGACTCAGGGAAAGTCCATGCTCTTGAAACAAAAGATTTTGTCATAACAATCTTGACGGGAATAAACTCAGGTTATGAGTAAACACTCAAAGAAAGAAATACCCTCAACTAGCTGAGCATCCTTGTGTGATAGTCTCTAGGAAGTGTTCAAGAGGATGTTTCCTCTTGAAAATCATATTTCTCGAGTAAAACATCTCGAAGCAATTGGAAGCAAAACACCATATCCCCTTCCCTCATGTTGTGGCCCCCACCATCCCCTTCCCTTGCGTCGATACTTCCACCTCCAGCTATCCCTTACATCATGCCTCCTCGTCGGCTCCAACTCTGCTGTGTTCGTATCATATCTCTTTTTCTTGTTTGAGACAACCTCTAGTTCTACAGTAGCTCTTGTCGGAGGGAAGCCCCTTCTAGCGAGACGACCTCCAGTTCCACAGAGGCCTTGTATGTCTCGTGTTGGACAAGTGGCTTGTTGTGCTTATTTTGGATTTTTCACTGTTGCTCGGATGGTAGGGAAGGGAGCAAATGTTTTACATGCTCAATCTCTCATTTCAAGTGGAGACATCTTTTCAGTGATGAGCATGCTACTATTTTGCGGACATCATCAAGAATGATCTTGATCTATATCTTGCTTTAGAAGGGACCTTGGCGACCCTTGTTCAATGGATGTGCGGAAGTGCATGAAGATACAAGTTGTGAGTTTTGCCTGCCATCATGACGACGGCTTTGTTTGGATTATAGATGACATTGGAGAGGTTTAGGGGTACGTTATTGACACCTTGTAACTCTTACTTGTTGTAAGTACATATGGGTTGGTTGCTGATACTACCCATTGATCGTATTTTCAAAGCTCTTATCACCATAAGTAAGAGTGTTCCTCGCATCTGTCATCTTGCTTTCTTTTAGGTTTTGAAGACATCTCCGTACCAAGTTATTGTTGGGTTGAGATCCGTATTTGCTTGTGTGAGATTGCTACTTCTTCCCTGCTGTACCCTACAGGTATCAAAGCTTATGAATATGTGGGATAGAAGATCTTGCAATAGAAAGTCTTTGCAACGACTTATTGTGACACTCACTACTTGGAGCAGCACACATGGTTTCAGCAAGTAGGTATGTGATATTTTGAAGCATGATGTACCCTAGATTTCGTGTCATAGGCGGAACAATTCCTTGGAAAAGAGTAAATATTTTATCTCTAACATCAGACAGTACTTTCGCAAAGTGTTAAATGTGCACTTCACATCATCCATAAATGTCTTGTGCTCTTTAGGAGTGGGTCCTTATAATGAAGACACCGTGAAAGCCTTAGAAGCTAAACATCCGTATAAGTCATCTCCTTCCATTCCAGATATCATGATTTCAGATACTCCTTTTACAGTCGATTCATATGGAATTTTACGACCTATCAAATCTTTTCCTAAAGAGACATCATGTGGCAGAGATTACATGAAAGTTCAAAACATTTTAGATGCTCTTTGCGGGAGGGGTTTGCAGTTGCCATTGATCTACGTGTTTTCATCATGGTGGTTAATTTATAGCTAGGTGGGAGATGTCCATTGCGTTTGATTGAGTTTGTAGCCTCTGCACCTCTTACTCCACTACTCAAACCTGACAACGGCATGCGTCCTATTGTTGTGAGCAATATGAAGGCGTTCGATATCCAAAGTTGCTATGAAAGGCGTTTGATATCTAAAGTTGCTATGAAAGGGGTGGGCAAAGATATGCTCGAGTATCTCAATGACTTTCAATTTGGAGTTGGTGTATTTCAATGAGCGGTTACACATCACCAAGATGATTTTGAGCATGCTTCACGATAACGAGCCTCTCTCTATTCTTACAGTGGATTTCTCTAATGCTTTTAACATGATAAATAGATCTTTGTTGCTCTGTGAAGTTAGAAAGACATGTCCATCTATTTCTTCAAGGGTGAAATTTCTATTTGTTCAAGTATAAATTAAAACTTTATTTATATATTACTATTGTTATTATTTTAAAACTCTCTTTATTGTCATATTTAAAGTTGATCGTGTTCGCCCCTCAAGTGTCCGTTTCAATGCGTAATATCTCATTTTGATCATCTCTAAATGATGTTCAATATGAATAAAATATTGATATACTTTTGATCTGTTTTGGATGCCTGAATTTTTTGAGATACAATTTTAGTTTGGGGTTAAATTTTGTGAAATTAAAATGTCAATTGGTCTCCGATTGACGAACGGTCGATTCTGTTAGTCTTATTTCGTCGAATCGGATTTTCAGATGGTCTTGGTTTGTTTCGTGATTTTTGAATTTGCATCATGGCTTTTCCGTGGCATGCATTACGGTGCGACCTATTTCTAATTGATTTCAACCGAACGACTTTTGATTCACGACCAATTGATCGATTTAGGTTATTTAACGCTGATTAATAATTTTATTGAGTTATACCAATCCTAATCGGGTCGGATTCAGATTTATTTTGTTTCAGATGTTACATATTGTGGTTTGTGGAGGTCTTTTTTCTGGCAACCTTCAATGGCGGGTGGCGTCTCTACCCATCATACTTGTGGCTTAGGTCTGCAGTCAGCTATTGAGGCTTCTTCATATGTTTTCGTAATTTCCAGAGCGTAAGCTTGGGTGCTTCAAGACCACATCTTACGAGATAGTGGGATGCATGGTATGGATTCATATTTTCTATATGCTTTGGAGCGCCTACATGTCACATTTTCATCTCTCGATCTTACATGTTTTGCTAACAAGGATACCCTCTCCCTTAAATCTAGAATGCTTTTGCGTGTTCCATTTTTAATGAAATTGTTAAAGACATGAGGTTGAGTTTGATATGACTGCTAGACAAAAAGTATTTTTTTTGTTTACAAGCTGACCATGCTCAATATTTCCTTCTTGCTATTCCTATTGATGGCTTTGGAATAAATATGTCACATATCTTAAATACCCTCATTCGCAAATCCTGCCTAGATGCTTTTGGAGAGCATGCAGTTTTAAATATAGATATGAACTTGTCAGGGATGTTCATTTTGATGTACTCATACATGCTGTGGTTGCTTTCAATAAAGAAGAACCTGTGAACTTTTTGACTGATTCACAAAAGGAGAGATTGACACTCAGACCAATAGTTGTTTTAATATTTGGATGGGCTGGAGGGAAGCATGCATGTGTTGCTTTGACTTGAGTTTCTCCATTGGTTGGCCTAATAAGGGGTGATTTTATTTGTAGGATACACTGCACAAAAAGTTGCATCAGCTTAAGTTGCTAAGCATGAGAAGGCTTGTATTGACAATCAACATGTTTCATCCCTTTCGATTTTAATACCTTTGGGTTCTTGGCAACTGAAGAGGTAGATCTCCTTAAGAGGATCCAAAAATTATGCATAGTAATGTTATGGTTCTCGAGTCTGTGGATGTTGTTTTGAAGAATTGGATTTGCCATCCAAAAGGGATTGACATTGCAACTGTTGAGAACAACGAAAGAATGAAAGAGCTTGTTTTATTCAAGAGGTCTAGGGGTCCTTATATAGGACAAAACCCTATAGAGCTTAAAGGATAAAGTACATAAATATCCCTTACGGGTTTACAAGAATATACGTAGAATATTCTCCTAACAAGAATATACTCATAGAATATTCTCCAGCACATAGAATATTCTCCTAACACTCCCCCTCAAGTTGGAGAATATTTATCAATCATGCCCAACTTGGAAACAATCCAGGAGAGTCGCTTCTTGGGTAGTGCCTTCGTAAATATATTTGCAAGCTGGAGCTCAGTGCTGATGTGAGGAGTAATGATTCTTCCAGTTTTAATATCATCATGAACGAAATGACAGTCAACTTCTATATGCTTGGTTCGCTCATGAAACACGAGATTCGTGGCAATATAAGTGACAGATTTGTTGTCGTAGTATAGTGGAATAGGAATATTGACAACAATACCAAGTTCTTGTAGAAAAGTTAATAGCCACGTGATCTCACAAGTAGATTGAGCCATCGCCCTGTATTCTGCTTCAGCACTGGATCTAGATACAACTTTCTGCTTCTTGCTTCTCCAAGTAATAAGATTTCCTCCAACCATCATGGCATAACCTGTTGTGGAGCGTCGATCCTCTGGTGAGATTGCATAATCAGCATCGTCATATGCAATAACATCGGTGTACCCATTTGTCCTATAGAAGAGGCCACATCCTGGTGATTCTTTTAAATATCATAGAATCTGAAGAACATCCTGCCAGTGACTGTAACAAGGCTGTTCCATGTGTTGGGTGGCTCTGCTTACTGCATAAGCGATATCTGGTCTGGTGACAGTAAGGTAGAGAAGTTTACCAACCATGCTCCTGTATCTACTAACATCTTCGAAAATAGGATCAGAGGATGTGATGTGTTTCTTAGGATCTTCAGGAATATTAATGGGCCTGCATCCAAGTAATCCGGCTTCAGTAAGAATATCCAGACAATATTTCCTCTATGAGAGATGATGAAGACCCTCCGTAGTGCGTAGTACTTCTATGCCCAGAAAGTAACGAAGTGGACCAAGGTCCTTGGTAACAAATACTTTCTGGAGGAAGACCTTGGTCTCTAATATTCCTTTTTCATCATTACCTGTGATAACAATATCATCCACATAGAATGCAAGTATAACAGTACCAATTGCTCATATTCTGACAAACATAGAGTAGTCAAACGTTGTTCTCTGAAAGCCAAGGGTATTGATTTCTACAGTAAGTCTGTTAAACCATGCCCTTGGACTCTGTTGTAGGCCATATATGACCTTGCGAACTCGGCATACACACTTCCCCTCGACTTCATAACCTGGAGGCTGCATCATGTACACTTCCGCATCAAGATCACCATATAGGAACACATTTTTCACATCCAACTGAAAGATAGGCCATGCCTTATTAGCTACCACAAAAAGTATAGTCCTTATTGACCCCATGCATGCAACCGGTGAGAATGTCTCAAAATAATCCACTTCATATGTCTGTGTGAAGCCCTTTGCTACAAGACGAGCTTTCAGTCTCTAAATCGACACATTGGTAACTGCTTAGTCGTGAAGACCCATTTGCACGCCACCGATCTGGCCGCTTTAGGACATTGCACTAGATCCCATGTACCCCTGGAAAGAAGAGCATCCATCTCTTCATCCATGGCCTTTCGCCATCCTGAATCCTGCAAAGCACTATGGTGGTCTCTCAGAATAGAGATAGACATGAGAGCATCTATATAACTTCTGTCAGTGCAAGATAAATGAGCAGTAGAAGTGAAATGAGTCATTGGATGAGAATTACATCGTCTCTTAGTTCTGTGAAGAGCAATTGGTAGATCTTGGGGAGCATCCCGGACAGTATTGGAGGGGACACTTGTAGAAGGCATATCATCCTGCAATAAAGAAACAGGTAAAGGGACATCTGGTGGTGAAGATCCACGTTTGTAACAATTGTTGGAGGTGGGAGATCCAAGGGGATATCTGTAACAATTTGAGTGAAGAAACTGGTCTGTTCAAAAAAGGTTACATATGCAGAGATATAATAGTGATGTCCATTAGGATCATAACATCTGTAACCTTTTTGATTACAAGAATAATCGAGGAAGACACACTTGATTGCACAAGGAGAAATTTTGTCTGTAGTATGAAAGTTATGAACAAAAGACACACATCCAAAGATCCATAGGGAAAGAGGGAAGGGAGACTCATTTGGGTAAAGTAGAGAGAAGGGGGTTGAGCCATTGAGGTTTGGAGATGGAATTCTATTGATAAGATGAACGACAGTCAGTATGGAATCACCCCAGTAGGTTTTGGGAACCTTCATCTGTGTAAGGAGGGAAGATGCAATATTTAGGAGATGTCTGAGTTTTCTTTCTACTATCCTATTTTGTTGGGACGTATATGGACAAGAGGTTCGATGTATGATTCCTTGGGAGGCAAAGAAATCCGTTAGGTCATGTTGGGTAAACTCCAATGCATTATCAGAGCGAAAGTGTTATATATCACGGAAGAAGATATTCTTGACATACTGAAAGAAATTTTTGATAATTTTATTAATCTCCGAATGCTCTTTTAGAAGATAGACCCATGATGACCTACTATAATCATCAACGAAGATAGCAAAATTCTTGTGTCCACTCAAAGTACGGATCAGACAGGGTCCCTAAATATCACAATGGACTAGGGAGAAAAGAACTTCACGACAAGGTTCATTTCGAGCTGGAAAAGAAGCACGATGATGTTTCCCGAACTGACATGCTTCGCATTCAAATGGCTTCAACGAAGAAAGTTCAGGGAACTTCAGAGAGAAAGAGAGAGCTTTGGCAGACGGATGGTCGAGACAGAGATGCCAAAGAAAAGAGGATCAGCGGAGATTGACGAAGTGCCAGCAAAACTAGAGTCAGACGGGATATCAAGATAATAAGACCATTCTTCTCATGTCCCCCACCAAAAATTTGCCTCGTCTGGATGTCATGAAAATAACAACGGAATTCATTAAATATAACTCGACAGTTTAGCTCAGTGCACAGCTTGTGAACATATAATAAGTTGAGAGGGAAATCAGGAGCACAATGAACACTAGTAAGTCGGAGTTTGGAGGAAAACTCCATGGCACCAACACTTGTAATAGGTGAATGAGCACCATTTGCAACTTGAACAGTCTTCACAATGGAAGATGGCCGTGAGAAGGTGAGAAGACTACCTTCTCCCGTGAGATGCGTAGATGCTCCCGAGTCAATGATCCATGCAGGAGCAGGTGTAGAGGCAGAGTTGGCAATATTATTTGATGTAGTGGCAAAACTAGCAGTGGAGGCAGAAGCAGGAGTATCAGTAGCTGAGTTCTGTAATAGTTGCCGAAGGCGAGCATACTTAGATGCAGTAAAGGAAGGCTGACTGTCACTGGAAGACTGACCATGAGAGGTGTCTACAGTATCATAGGTATCATCATTGGAGACAGTCTCGTAGGCGCTGTTAGCATTGGTGTGCATTCCAAACTTTGCCCAGCAGCGTTCTGACGGATGATTAAGGCATCCACAATGTGTGCATGGAGGATATCGAGCAGTAGTAGTATCAGCCCACGACCACGACCAGAGTCACGCCCTCGTCCAAACTCACGGCCTCTATCACGGTCGAAATCACGTCCACGTCCCCCTTGGTAGGTCGGACGTCCTCTAGCGAAATGTGATGTAGTCTCAGCAGACAGAGGAGGTGAAGGAGACTCAAGTTGTTGTAGACGTCTGAAAATAGTCTCAAGAGAGGGTAGAGCTTCAACCGTCAGAAATTGATCCTTGACCGACTTGTACCGTGGATGTAGTCCTGATAAAAAATGGTACACTTGCCATTCCTCCTGTTCACCTATCTGTTTGTCACAACAGACATGTTGAAAAATGAGAAGCTCTTCATACAGGCTTGTGAGGAGTCGGTAGTACTCGATCAAAGTTGTATCTCCTTGATTTGCAGACCAAATCCGTGTATATATGTCCGAGAGTCTGGACTTTGTTGTCTTTTGTGAGTATATGTTCTCAAGACTCTCACACATCGCCTTTGCTGTTTTCTTGTAGAGAAGATTGGAGGCTATATTTGGTTTGACACTGTTGGTCATCCAACTAATCACCTGGAAGTTGTCTACATACCAGGTATCATAGTCCTTTTCCGTCTCCTTGGACGGATCTTTTGTAAGAACATAATTCTTCCGCTGACCACCAATAAAAACTTTGAAAGATCGAGACCACATTACATAGTTCTCTGAACCCTTGAGCTTGATAGAGGTGCCCTGGATAATCATAGAAGAAGTCGGATACAGGGGCTTGTTTCTGCAGATGCCGTGGTGGCCACAAAGGTCAAGAAAAAGTGACCTATATAGTCCTCGTAGTGTTAGGAATCATATAGACCTAGCATAACATTGAACAGAGGCGTGGTGCGCGGGACCGCAGGAGGGCCATAGTTAGCGGTGTTGGCGACGAGAGGTCGCTGGTGTATAGCGAGAGGCCGCAGGGGGCAATGGCGGGCTACAGGGCCACAGGGAGGGGCCCGGGGGGGGGGGGGCAGATCGCAGGAAGCGACTGGGCCGCATCGAGAGGGGGCGGCGGAAGGCCGCAGGGAAAGTTGCCGCAGGGAGGGGGGTGTCGAGAGGCCGCACGGAGTGCCACAGAGGGGCGGGAGGTCGCACGGAGGGCCGCAGGGGAAGGCGAGAGTGCCACGGGAGGGAGGGAAGAGGGGGGGGGTGACGGTGGGGTTGGGTCAGAACACCAGTCTAGGATCACGCTCTGATACCATATTGAGAACAACGAAAGAATGAAAGAGCTTGTTTTATTCAAGAGGTCTGGGAGTCCTTATATAGGATAAAACTCTAGAGAGCTCAAAGGATAAAGTACATAAATACCCCTTACGGGTTTACAATAATATACATAGAATATTCTCCTAACAAGAATATACTCATAGAATATTCTCCATCACATAGAATATTCTCCTAACAACAACTTATGCCCGTCTCCCATCAATCTCTCTGTGAAATATTAACATAATTTAATTAAGGTTATTGAAGTAGAACATTCATGCTCAATCAACAATCAACATCTCACCATTTATTTGATGGTTCATTAGATAAGTTTTCTTATCATTTTTTCTATGGATAATCGAAGGATCATTTAGATAAGTTTTCTTGGCTTGTGAAATCAGTGAGAAACAATCAGTGAGAAACATCATGTCTGAATTCCTTGACCGGTTCATATTTTTGCCATCTCTACTAGGGCGTGTTTGATTGTCAGGGTATCTTGGGGTATCCTGACATATCCCAGATCCATCCCTACATTCTTCGGTTGGGATTACTTGTATGGACCATACATTTTTTGGTATAATATTTTTTAACCATGTTTAAATAAAAAAGCTAAAATAAAAACATGTTATAATCATTAAAAAAAGTTAATACAACACATAATCAATGTCACATCATATCACATTTATCAATTCAACTCTCTCCAACCCTTCAAACCATCCAAACTGCCACAAGAGGATACCTCAATCCAACCCAACCCAACCCAATTACAAACAAGCGCTAGAATTGTGATTATTAAGATTAGATGAATTATCCTTGTCGGGTCTCTTGCCATGTATATGTTTCAATCAGGATATATGTTGACGGTTGGTTATTAATTTGAAGCAAAATTTTACTTTACTCCTTATGTTTATTATTTTCATTATAGTTAAGTCCAATAAAATAGGATTATATAATAAATATTATTTTTGCAATAATTGCTATGCATGCTTACATAAAAATACTCATGCTTTTTCATCTGCATTGTCTGAACGTCCTTGAGCCAACCCTCTAATTCATGTAATCTGCTTGGGCAGTCATATCTGAAATTCGACTGAATTTATGTTTTGGCAGGTTAGGTTACTGAAATTTGAACGAAATGACTGAAATGACCGAAATATAAGGGTCTTAGTACAAAAAATGATCGAAATTTCGGTCGAATTTTGACCAAAATTTAATTTCATCGGTCACTGAAATGGTGACTGAAACCGACATTTAAGGCTTTGGAAGAAACAATCCCCAATTTTCGATAGGTCGGTATTGCTCGTGACTTTTTTTTGCATGTCATAGAATTTTGCTTAGTATGGAGGGTGATGCCTTGCTGTTGCTTTTATCATTGATAATCGGTTGGGATGCCAGATCCATGATCTAACTTGTCCACGATCTATAAACTAAAGAGGCGTTTGGTTCAGGAGTAAGCAGGAATAAGGAGAATAATGGTCTATTCTCTGTTTACCTGAAAAGATAAAAATAAGGAGAATAATGTTGAATAAAGATAGGTAAGGTGGAATACCGATAAGAATAATGGTGGAATAAAGTGAAATAATGGGACATGGATGCGAATAACCGTACTCTTGGGATGTGAATGTGCCTATTATCGAAATATATATGTCCTGGCTGTATTATGTTTATCATCTAATGTTATCCACGTTTCTTTCCAGGGATATCGTTCCCATTTCCTCCATTGAAGTTTCCACATAACATCCACTTTTTCTAACACATTTTCACTCGTTATTATACACAGTATTCATACAAAATTTGGGTGCAATGCAACATCGAAAATATGCATTACATAAGCATGTAGGATTAAGAAACACATGTGAAACTAAGAATAAGGAGAAAAGGGATTTCGTTATCTTCGAAGATGTTCTCTTAGGATATCCTCCGATACAAGTTGGCATCTCCTGTGACTTGGACGTTATGAGAACACATCGGAAGATGATCTCGTGCTCCTATATACGTGGTGGTTTTCGATCATCAATGGACAAACCATGGCGAGTTTCAATTGCACTCTAGCAACTATTTTCTATAGAACGTGTTGGTGATTCGGTTATTAGAAAGAAGGGAAACTGTGTTGAGTGTGCAACCCTCCTCTATTTAAAGTGTAAGAGTCTTACGCGGATTCGATGCATATCCTTAAGTGGATTGTGACTTGCTTTGTAATGTCTTGGGCCCTAGACCCATTACTTTGTATCCCAAAACACTTAAGCTCAGGTTGACTAGTAATGGGTCCACTACTTATAAGCTACTACACCACTTTGTTATTACTAGATGTGTACTATGTTTGGGGCACTACAATCATCCACACTAATATTCACAACGCACTCGTTGCACAATGATCTATGTCCTATTTCTAGTTTCAGTGGTGGCTTCACCACTTGGATAGTCCTTTCCTCCTAACTATATGGTAGGGGTGTCTCCACCTCTTGGGTATCCCTTTCCACTATGAGAAGAAATCTTCTCTGATACCATCTGTAATGTCCCATGCCTTAGATCCGATCTGTTATTGAGGATTATTGACCCAGACAACCTGTTAGGCTTGGGCCCAACTAGTTTCCTTGACCACAACTCAAAATACTTAAAGCTCATGTTGATTATTAGTGACCCCCACTACTTAAAAGCTACTACCACACTTTGTAATTACTAGATGTGGTATTATGTTTGAGCGTTATATGTTTAACTTCAAACAATCATATCTTGAGCTAAAAAAACTCATACGTATTTGTCTTAGGATAATTGGAAAGGCTTCGACGTGATCATCTATCGAATAGAGGAGGTCATTTGCATTATTTGGACCTCAAATTCTACGAGGGTCAAAATGAGGGGTGACATATTAAATATTAAGGAAGACTTATCCTCGAGACTCAGGTTTAAATGCCTTAACATAATCGATACTTATATGGAGGTGAAAATAATCGTGATGATGAAAATAATAAAATTCATGAAGAGAATTGAGCTAGAGTTTTAATATTATACCATAAAAAGATGAGGTTATTTGTATCACATATTCTCTTTGAATTCCCACGTTGCATCCTCGTGCATCTTCTAACTTTACCATGGAACCTTAACTAACAGATATACCTTTCATCGTAGCTATTGACCATACTATTAAGATTTATAGAAGTTCCATATAAAAGAAAATATTTGGCTCAATTGACAAGTTATCATAATAAATCATATGCATGCGATCTCGAATAGACTTCTACATGTTGGACATGATAAACATGTCATAAACATGTCATGCACACATACTGAATGTGGGGGAAGGAGTACTCGATATGTGATGAGTAGCATACTCACTACGTTGATATGCATAAATTAGACAAATTCCACCTTACCACATATTCAGAGAAGCAAATCTCATACGATTACAAAAATAAATGAAATATAATGTATATTTAGGGTTTGTCGAGGCAGAGACCCAATCAGGCAACAGAGTCCCCTCCTTCGGTTTTCCTTCCTAACATCTGTAGCCACTTCTCAATCCTTTCATGGCATCCTTTTTTTGGGTGATTCCTAGTGCTGTTCACAAACATCGGCTTCTGAGCAGCTCCCCACAGTCTTCTGCTTTCGAGAGGCATCATGATCCGTCCACTGTTTTAAAGAACTAAAACTATAAGATATGCAGGGCTACCAATGGGAGAGTCCGCGGAAACGTCTGCATCAGATGCCTCTTGTGCAGAAGAAAAAGAGTGGTGAACCCCGAGAATTCATGACCACTGGCTTTTCCTTGACGACTCCTGCATGGCTTCTCTAGAATTTTTCAATTCTGATGAAATAAAGAAAGTAAGAGATGACGAATCATCTCTCAACTTAGAGGCTTCACCGTTTTCGGATTTTGAATCATCTGACTTGGGTTGATAGTGTTATAATTGTCCTCCAAAAGGTCACTTCATCATCTATTGTTTTGTAATCCTCTTCGTCTTTGATTATTGTTCGTCTTTGATTATTGTTGAGTTGCATGCATATAGGTAAATGGTTTATAGGTGAGGATCCATTTACCCACTCAGAAATTTATACGTAACTCATCCCACCTTTTGGTTCAAATATATAGAAAATAAAGAGAAAATAGATCTCGATTGTTGGAGCAACATGTATCATCATTTACCTCGTGATTTTCTCCTTCCGATCCTTAGGGTTTCCATGTAAATCTTATATCCCGTATATTGGTGCTTGTTTGGATTCTTTTTCTACATGGTATCGGAGCCTCGTGGAGGCGTTGCATTGAAGTCTTGGTTCATGGGGCTTTTCAAGATTGACATTGGGTTTCTTTACCCTTGAACGGAGCCCTTGCACAACCTCGAGATTTGTGGGATGCTGCTGCTACATTTTTTGGCTATCTAATTTTCGTTTCTTGGTGTCCAGATTAGTTGGTAGTTGTTGTTGTTGCTGCTGTGATGTTTTTGACATCTCAAGACTGATTTGAGCTCCATTGGTGTTGTGAGGAACGTTCCCTGTTACGGGAGAGCAATCGTGATGTGGGCTAAGCCCTTGAGTGTTGTTGGGGGTGCTTTTGCCCCTTTATTTTGTAGGAGAAGAAGCCGTGAGTTTGTGTCTAGGTGTTTGTAATATTTTCTCAGAGAATAAAAAGTGTTGTTGCACTTTAGGTGTTCGATCAATTGTCTCTAAGCGCAAAGCATGTTGATGGAAATGCACAACAAGCGTTTGTTGAAAGGATTGAGAGCATGGTTGTTCAACAAATAAATATGAGATCAACAAAGAATATTTAAAACAATGATCGAATGGAGGTTGTGGTCGATGACTCCAATAGTGTCTTTGTTGTTGCCGCTCAAAAGAAATATCATGAGTTGAATACTTACGAGAATAAAGAGTGGATTATTGACAGTGGTGCCACTGACCATATGACGAGTGATCCCAAACTCTTTAATGCTTGTAAGTTGGCATCAAGCAAAGAACATATTTCCCTTGCTGATGATCCCATGTTATAGTGGCAGGAAAAGAAAGTGTATCCCTTATAGACAAATTTACTCTCCACAATACACTTCATGTTCCCGACTTCTGTTAGCAAGATAATAAAAGAATTGAACTGTTAAATAGTTTTTTCTTCTGATCGTTGTATGTTGCAAGACTATGTGATATGGAAGAGAATTGAGATTGGTGTAGTTTCTAGAGGTTTGTATCGTTTACCCATTAAAGCGGCATAAACATTAACAACTCATTTCATGGAAAGAAAAACAAGAAGGACTGTCTTAGTTTGGCCTTGTAGTGGCATGAACGTCTCTATCATCTTCCATTTGATTATCTTAAAGGATTATTTCCTGTATTATCGAAGAATTGAACTCTACGAATTTAGTGGGTCATGCTTGTTTAAAGGTAAAGCCCACCCGTGCAACTTATTCTATTTCTGAGTGTAAAATAAGTGAAAATTTTGAGATGATTCACTCTGATGTTTGAGATCCCTCCAATGTTCCTACTCTTAATTTCTAGAAGTACTTCATTACATTTGTTGATGATTATTCCAGAAGTACATTTGTTTATTTACTTCGTGATCATGGAAAAGTTGTCAGTACTCTGAAATGTTTTTCAACTTTATTGAGGCGCGGTATGGGAAAGTGATTAAGTATTTTTGGTCTGATAATGCTCATGAATATTTTTCTAAGGAATTGCAAGAATTATTTACTACTAAAGGAACTCTTTACGAGACTTCTTGTAGCCATACTCCACAACATAACGGTGTAACAGAGCGAAAGAACAAACACCTACTTGAAGTTAGCATGACACTTTTATTTGAAAGAAATCTCCGCAAAAGATTCTGAGGAGAAGTTGTTCTCACTAGTACCTTCCTTATAAACATGATGCCCTCAAGACCGTTGAACATGGCAACTCCTTTTTCTGCCATTCAATCCGAGAGTAAGCCATTTACTCTTCCTCCAAAGACTTTTGATTGTATTTATTATTTCTACAATTTCACACCTAATGTAAAGAAGCTTGATCCAAGTGCAATAAAAAATACTTTTTGGGATACTCTCCTACTCAGAAAGGGTATAAATGCTTTTATCTTAAAGATGGAAAAATGTATGTAACTAAAGATGTCACCTTTATTGAGAATAAGTCTTACTTTCTTAAGCTTTCCCTTCAGGGAAAAATGTAAGTAATGGTGAAGGAAATATTCAAGATGTTATTATCATAGATGTGTGTGGTGATTATATATGTTCTATGGGTAACTCCAACCTAACTGGTGCAAAACGGAGGGGTGGAAGTCTTGTTCTCCTCATTGGCACGAAAAAACTTACAGAAAGAATTATCGGTAAGACAATATGATGCAAACTTTGCAAAGAGAGATCATCCCCAACCATGTTCAAACTATACACGATCAAAGTTCATCCATTATCATTGGTGATTTAGACTCTAATCTTGAAAATGTTTAGGAAGAGGAGGTCAATGACAACAGTAAATATGCACATGAGGATGAGTTGATCATTTTTATAGATGACTCGAACACACAGAGACATGGGCAAAGGGAGATAAAACCTCCATCAAGATATGCTGAATGTATAAGATACCAAATTATAACATATGTTTGTCGCAAACAAATAAATATTTTATTTCTTCACTTTCTGCCTCTGTGATTCCCAAGAATGTTGTTGAAGTTGGTTCATATCCTAGATGGGTTCATGCTATGTATGAGGAGATGGAGGCCCTTGAAGAAAATGTATATGAGATATTATAGATATCTCATATGGTATGCATTTGGTTGGTTCAAACTGAGTTTACACCATAAAATACAAATCAAATGATCAAATAGAAAAGATACAAGGTCAGACTTGTTGCATGGGATTTTAGTCAAAAATATGGCATTGAGTACCTAGATACTTTTGCTCTCGTGGCAAAAAATGAATACAATGCGGATTGTGCTTTCTCTTGTCTTATCAAGAAATGGAATCTTCATCAGATGATTGTTAAGAATGCCTTCTTGAAGGGAGATCTCTTGGAAGATATTTATATGCACTTGTCACCTGGCCATGAGAAGAAAGGAAAATATTGTAAATTGAAGAAAGCATTATATGGACTGAAATAATCTACTAAAACCTGGTTCGAGATGCTCAGAGTGGTGATAATCATATTGGGCTATCATCCAGGTAATGGTGATTACACTCTCTTTGTTAAGAGGGGTGAAAATAAAACGGCTCTTCTCTTTGTTTATGTTGATGACATGATTATCACAGAAGATGATGAAGAGGACATAGCTTGTATAAAAAGAGAGCTTGCTGCAGTTTTTGACTTAAAGGATCTTGAAAAACTAAAAAATTTTCTGGGTATTGAATTGGCAAGGTTGAATGAAGGCCTTGTTCTTTGTCAAATAAAATATGCTTTGGATCTGTTGAACGATCTCGAAAAGTTGGGATGTAAACCCGTCCCTACGCCTATTGAGGGGAGTCACAAGTGGAGCATCACAAACGGGAGGCGACTTGATGAATGCTTCAAGAGTCGGTACCGGAGATTTGTAGGTAAGTTGATTTATTTACTCTCACTAGACCCTACATTACTTATGTTGTAAATGTAGTGAGTCAATTCATGCATGTACCTACTGATATTCACATGAAGGCAGTAGAGCGTATCCTCTACTAGGTGAAAAAGGACCCTAGAAAAGGACTCATCTTTGCCAAAGATGCAACAATTGAAAACAAAGGATACACTAATGCGGATTGGGCTAGATGCAGGCTACTGCATATTTCTTGGTGGCAACTTGGTGATTTGGAGAAGCGAACAACAATCGGTTTGTGCAAGGTCTAGTGCTGAAGCTGAATACATGGTTGTTGCCATGGATGTTGCTGAGATGATACAGGTAAAGACTATTTTGAAAGACATTGGAATAATTTTTGAGTTGCCTATGAAGTTTTCTGTGACAACAAGGTAATTATAAATCTATCCAGCAATCATGTCCTACATGATATAACCAAGCATGTGGAGATTGATCGTCACTTTATCAGAGAGAATTAACTCTAAGGAGCTTATTCTACCGTACATAAAAATTGAAGATCAAGTGTCTGACGTCTTCACCAAGGGGCTTTCCACGACTAGCTTTAAGAAGAATGTGGGCAAGTTGGGCATGTACAATCTCTATGCCTAGCTTGAGGGGGAGTGTTGAGTTGCTTGTATAAGGGTAAATGGTTCATGAGTGAGGATCCATTTACCCACTTATAAACTTATATGTAACTCACCCCACCTTATGATGCAAATATATAGAAAACAAAGAGAAAAAAGACCAGGGTTGCTGTGGGCAACATGGAGCATTCACCCCATGGTTTTCCCTTCTGATCCGGAGGGTTTCCACATAAATCTTGTGTCTCGTATCTTGGTGCTTGTTTGGATTCTTTTTCTACAATTATAATAGATAAATCTGCCTCATGGTCAGTGAAGTCATGATATTCTTTGGTTATAATGTTCCAAGAACCAATGCTTCTAATTTCCATTGGGTGTTAGGGAAGTAGTTGATGTTCTAGGAGTAGAAGACACGCTTTGACTCAAAAAGATTTTCTTGTAGAGGGTGCCTTTTGAGTAACCACCAGTTGCAACAAGTAGGAGGTGAAGAATGTGGAGTGTGGCTCAGCCTCGAGGTTGCGCTGGGTGTCTAGAAGTGGTGCCCTTGAAGAAGCAGCAACACCATGAAAGGAGGGTTGGAGGAGAAAGGATGAGGAAAAAGAATGGTATATGTTCGTAATTTTAATAAACAAGAAAGGTATATTTTAACATATTTTAAATGGAATCTATGTTCTTTATCAGTCAAATGGATTGTGACGTAAGAGTTAATAAATTTACAGAGATTTTGAGATAGTTATGACGAACACAAGTGAGAGTCGGTAAATTAGCAAAGTTGATTGTGTTCATGGTGTAAAAATCCCAAACCAAAATAAAAAAGAATCAAAATCATTAATACCAGGCTATTTGCCATATTTAAAAAGTTGATTGTGTTTGTGGTTTAAAAATTTCAAATCAAAATAAAAAGAATTGAAATCAAATAATATCAAGCTAATTGCATATGTAAACAAACATTTTAACAATTTTATCTTTTCTATCTCTCGCTATAAAATAGAATTATCCAAGGAAATTCTGAGAAAAATTCTAACGAAAAAACTGAATGATGAATTGAAGTCATAATTACTTTTGACTGATTTTATGAGCCTGCCGGTCAGCCGGTCAGTAACCATTTTATGTATAATTCTGATTCATATAGTCAATTTTGAATTAATGTTTACTTATTAGTTTTCAAAGAAATATTCCAAGAAATCACAAAACTCAAAAGTCACACAGTCAATTTTAACCCATTGTACATAATACAAAAAAATTTTAAATTAATGTTTACTTATTAGTTTTCAAAGAAATATTCCAAGAAATCTCAAAACTCAAAAGTTACATAGTCAATTTCAACCCATTGTACATAATACAAAATAATTGCAGATCTAACTTATTCTCATAAAATGTCATCTCATAAATACCTTAGTAGTGGTAAACCCCCTCCCCTCCCCCAAGGCTGTGAGGAGGAAGTTTAAAAGGAGTTTGTGCAGTTGGATAGAGGATGAGATCACTCTCTCTTCGTTAGACATCACCTTGTTTGTTAGTTTCTGACTTACAGTCGTCGTCGAGGCCATCATCCTGAACTCATAGGAGCTTTGATCGTCTGAGATTAAGTATAATACCCTTGTTCTATTATTTTCTATTTGTAAACTTTGGATTCCGTTTGCATCTTATTATACAAACTATTCCTGAATCAATTTCATTTTTACCATTCTGTTTATTACAATTCGCCATATATTCGCATCCTATACTACATCTCTACCGTCGATCTCATTTCATAGATGGTGTCTATGGTATCCACTTCACCATCTCCTTGACATAGAGGTCCCCATTGTTGTATTTAAAGTATGTAATTAGGCTTTAATTAGAAAGTCTGTGCAATTACAATGGGAGCTAATTTGGTCTCAATTGGTAAACCAAATGGCTTGGAGTGAAAGTTGAGAATTCTCAAATTTGAAAGGAGAGTTGTGGGTGAAAGTTTAGTATCACATCTAGTGTTTCTAAACTTTTGATGGGCTTATATATGAGTTCACACCTCAAGCTCTTATATCAATAGTAGAGAGGATGAATGGAGGACCACACACACGCGCAAGCGCTCCGCTCCGTCTCCGGTTCCGACGTAGGAGAGTCACTTCAGATTTTAATATTTTTGCTGCGGATTTCATTTGGCAGGTAGATTAAATTAATCATATAGATTAATTTGAATTCGACTGCAATATGGACTCGACTCGACGCAACGACTTGTTTTTATCCGCGGTTTTGGAATCCGAAGGGACACATCCGTTGAGAGGTATTTTGGGAAAATAAATGGTACTGCACGCTAGGGCATGCGAGCTTCTTTATATACCCCTCCCCCGACGCCGTTTTTCTTCGCTCGTAAGAAAACCCCTCTCACGTAGTCTTGGCTCTGCTTTTGTTCTTCCTCTCTTGCAGACGAACATGCTTCTCTTTCTCTCGATTGTTATTCTCTGAGGTACATTCAAGGACGATCTTGACGATGTGCACAGACGAAGATCAGGTGACATCGTATCCTGGGAGCAGATCGCTAGTATCTTATGCACCAGTATTGTGGAGGCGATATCCTCTCTAAGGACAGTCCATTACATGGACGCTTCAAAGATTTCTAATCTAATTTCTTTATCGTTTTGTTTGATGCGTTGCATTCATTATTTTGTCTTGTTACTGGATCTTGCCATGTTGATTTATTCCGAATAACGAAAATGGTTAACCTATGGTTTTATTAGTTCCTGCATGCATATCATAATTGTCATACGGATCAGAAATGCTTGTTGATATTTTTGTTAATCTGTAATGCATTGATTCATATTGATCTTGCCATATGTTATTTTGTATATGTGATGAATCTCCATTTCATCACCTTTATTCTATCATTTTGGCCTTAAAAACCCTAGCTAATGCATGTAAATAACATTAATTTGTACAAAATATCACTCATGATTTATTACATTTATTGTGTATATAATGCTATTTTTAATGCCAAAATTATAGAATAAAGAAAAGAAAAGGAAAAGGAATGAAATATCAAAGATATTTTATGACCCGAAACCCCGAGATCAAGTCAAGAATTGAGTTGGTCGACAAGGAATAAGTAAGGAGAGATAAGGGCCAAAAACACAATAAAATCCAATTCTTTTATTCATTATTTATGCATTTTGGCACATATTTTATTCTTTATTATTTATCCATCAAATGAAGAAACTTTGTAGATAATAATGTAAACAAAAATACAAAATTGAGTTTGTGCAAAAATATTACACAGTGTTCATTATTTTCGTATGATTTATTACATTTATTGTGTATATAATGCTATTTTTAATGTCAAAATTATAGAATAAAGAAAAGAAAAGAAAAAGGAATAAAATATCAAAGATATTTTATGACCCGAAACCCCGAGATCAAGTAAAAACTCAAAACATTATATACACAAAATAAAAAGCCAAAAATCCAACTTCCCAGACCCATATCTTTTAAATAAAAACTCAAAACATATGAAAATCACCTCTAATTGTATATAACTTTTCGTAAGCTATTTAATGGTGGTGGTTTTATATTTTTTGGAGTCACTATGTGAAAGTTAGGTTTTTGACCCCTATTGTATAATAGACTAGATTAGAATATTCAATTTATTCATTATTTATTATTTGTATAAATTCATATTCTTATAATTTTGTAATTATTATTTATAACATATAGGAATATTGAAACCAAAATAAAACCAAAAAAAATAAAACAAAATAAGCCAAAATACCTATGATATTACTTGTATATAATTAAAAGTAAATTTCATTCTTTTACTCTTTATTCTTTATATTTTTGTAATATTTAAATACTATCTATATTCTATTAAAAATAGACCCAAAAATAAAATACATTAACATAAAAAGATGTATATAAAACATAGGTAAAATACCTATAATTATACCTATAAAATATACATATCTATTTATTTAAAAGTACAAATTACATTATAAAAATATAATAAAAATATATTTATACTCATAAAAATAAGTTATAAATATATAAAATAAAATAATAAAATAAAATATACAAAAGAAAAATAAAAATGAACAAAATATAGATGAATATACCTATATATACACTATTAAAAATTAACTACAAATAAATAAAGTAAAAAAAACTAAATATCATATTAAAATACTAAATAAAATATTAAACATTTTTATTTCATACTCAAAAAATGACAAAATAATTTAGTATATTAAATAAATAAAATACGAATTGGTCAGCCAGTTTTATCCTTATTCGGTTGGCGTGGACCAATGGGGTCACGTCAAAAGTTGACCGCCAGTCAACTCTCCCTCCTGCTCCAGATTTGATGTAAACTGTCTATTACCGCATTTTCCTCCATTTTTCCTGGCATCTACATCGATCAATTGGCCCCGATTTCTTCATGACATTTCATCATGGATATCCCGCGATTCACGCCGAGCCTTCAGATCTATTGTACATAGAGCCAATTTCTTGCTTTCATCCGGTCAAATAAGGGTGCTTGTATGTGTATAAATAAAAGTCCTCCGCTCCTCCATGTTTTTGGGTCATTTTCCTAAGCCCTGGAGCTCCAGGGCTTGGCCAAAGTGTGTATCCAGGTGACAGATGGAGTCCCCTGAGTTCTTGGACGCTTGCGGAGGCGGGAGGTGCACCCAAGGCGACGCTCCAGCGACGTCCTGCTCCTTGGCCCTCGGCCAGGTTTGAGTAGCTCATTCTATTTATTTTAGTTAGGTTTTATTTTTCGCATTTCATTCCTGCAATTAGTGTAGCTTGTAGACCGTACTTTGAGCCCTTAAAACCCAAATCGTGGTTCACCGGAGCGGAGCTCCAGCGAACCTATTCACCGTGCCTCCGTGTGCATTTCACCTTGCCAACCACCTCATTCCTTTCCTCTTCCATTTCCCTACATACCAGGACTCTTCATTCCCCTAGATCCATCGTGGATCAGGGAAATCAGATCTCCACCTCCACCACCTTCGCTGGAGATCTTCGCCCGCTTCACCTTCCACCCATTCCGACCAATAAGGCACCTAGTCCCCCCTTGTTGCTTTGCGAACATTTATTGCAGTTCTGGAGGGCCAAATGACCCACTTTGGGTTGATTTTTGAAGACAAGCAAGGCACCTGGGCGCCCATTCCTTCATCGAGCCTGTGGAGGAGCATCAGCGAACGCCGATGCATTTTATCTCCACAGGCACGTAGAGGACCCCTGCAGGAAACTTTTGGACCATCTCTGAGCTTCAAGGGATGCCGGAGACGTGAAGGAGAAGAGATCAAAACTCGCCCCAGGTAGGGTGGAGCATGGGCCTCGACCCGACCCAACACGATTAAGCCCGGCTCGGGCCCGTCAATTTTCCTTAGGCTTTGGGTCGGGTTGAGGCCCGAATTTTTTAGCAATCCTAGGACCCAAGTCCGGCCCAAGGCCCATAGGGTAAAGTTCGGGTTCGGGCCGGGTTGGACCCACCCTCAATTAACAATTGCAAGAGGTCTAATTGTAAACCATCTGACAGTTTGAGATGGTTTGGACTGCATACATTGTGATCATCTTTGACTGACTAGAACCCTCAAATGGATCAGCAGGCTGAGGATCGGGCACACCCAATTGGACAGTAGAAAGAAGTTCAGGTATTCATTTTAGTTAGTTGGATCTATCGAAGAGGAGATTCTAGATCATGTGAAACATAAAATGGGCGTAGATGCCAAAGTCATTCAGGCCGACCTTTTTTGAATCAGACATCTACTGTAAATATCATCATACCAAATGTCTCATGCATAAATTGGTTGTCCGCGCAATCCATCTTAATTCAAATCATGTTGATTAATTGTAAAAAAAGAATCTCAGTAATTGTCGATATTATCATGAAGAAACTGTAAGTTCTAAGCATTCCAATCCAGCTACCTTTTGCTTAGAATCACAAGACTCATTAAGGGCTCCATTGCCCACAGACAGTTAAGATAATGGCTGGTGAAGCTAGCACAAATGCGATAAGGTACAGAAATTGGTCCATTGTGTCTTCTCTGGAAGAAAGTTCCAATCTTGCCATGTCCTTAAAATACCTTTTGCTTACACTGCCTATAAAGAAGCATCACTCTCTCCTAAAATGTGTGGAAACTCTTTCCAATAAACGATGGATAGAACCGGTTGCAAACCGGGTCAAGATGTGTTTAGTGCAGGTTAACATTCTACAAGGTTCTTTAAAAAAAAGGAACTGCCTGCATATTTAATGGCATGACATACCATTATCATATAATTTATGTGTATTCCCCATCAGTTGATACCCTGTAGCTTTTAAGAAAAATTGCTTTTCATGACCTCAGTTATGGGGATTCGATCTGAAATCTTTATTTTTGTTCCTTACAACAGTTTGTTCTACTCATGTACTCATGTTATGTATACCATTATCCAATGGAAGAAGAAAAAAACCCTGTAGAAGCATACACATTTATAGCTCGACAGGGTGAATCATGTCATCATCTTTCACGCACAATTAATCCTTTCAAAAATAGTCGAAAGATGTTAACTGTGTTCCCATCACAGATCATCCGACGCTGAGCAGATTTGAAAGCCTCTTCATGACCTATGCTTCTCGTGGTTGAGGTCCGTGCATGGAAGTAATTGGGGGCGGGCCCAACTCGGTCCGAATCAACTAAACTGCCTGGGGTTTCTACGAGTTGTTTTTTTAAACATATGGAAGTTGGGTGGGTCGGGCTAACCCGGGTTCTCACGGGTTCGGGCTGGGCCTGGCCCAAGCTCAATATTTTAGCAACATAGGAGCCTAGGCCCGACCCATATGTACATTGGTTCGGGTCGGGCTCGGGCTCGGGCTATTGCGGGTCGGGTCTGGGTCGGGTCAGGGCCGGCCCAACCCAATGCGCCACCCTAGACCAGGTGAGTTCTTCCATGTTCTTCCTCGATGCTTCTCCATCGTCGGATCCGATGCAGATGCCAGGTTGATCACCCACCGTTGGATCGAGCCTTTCCATCACCGTTTGATCACCTCAAGTGATCTAATCACGACCGTCCAAGCGCGAACCGTCATCGGGCCACCACAACGCAACACGTGGATAAGTGGACGGTGCCCCACCGTCCGATCGCGCGCTAAATGGGGGTAATTTACATCTCTGCCCTGTAATTTTTTTGTATTTATTAAATAGTTTTGTAAATAAAAGTTAACGTTATAAATAAATTGGAATTTTTGTAAAAAAGATTCTGAACATCCTGTATTTACATTTTGGTCCGTCTCAAAGCGTGTCACGTGTAGTCCCACGTGATGGCAAATTTTGCAGTGTAACCCCTAGCATTTTTTAATTGTTTATTAGTATAATAAAATGAATTGAACATTGTATATTTTAGGCATTTTTGCACCGAGCCCCCTATCTTTTATTTTATTTGCAAAAATGCCCCACTAAGACATTGATTTTTGTATGTTTTATCTATTTATTAAATGGAAAAAATGGGGTTGTCCCTTGCGGGAAGCCAACATGGTTGCCCCGCTCCATTTTTTCTGCAAATTTTTTTTATTTTTTTGGGAAAAATATCACTATGTATATTCATCCCTATATACCTCCTATATGGCATTCGAATTTCGTCCGAAACAGAGACTTCTACAACCTCCATCCAGACAATAATTTTTTAACGGTCGCAGGATTTTTTAAATCGACCCTATCTGGATGGAGGCCGTACGAGTCTCTATTTTTGATGAAATTCGAATGACATATAAGAGGGATATATAGATGAACATACATGGTGAAATTTTTTTCAAAAAATAAAAAAATGCGGAAAAAATAGGGTGGGGCAACCATGTTGGCTGCCCCCATTAAACCCTTATAATATATATATATGTGGTGCTCCTAAAAATCCACAAAAAATAAGGTTAAATGCTTCATGTCATGAATATTCACACTCATATTTTATTTGACATTTTTTACATTTAATCGATTTATTAAAACTAAAAAGGAGCCTATTTATTCTCTATCTAACTTATAAAATCCAAAAAATATAAAAACCTGTCTAAAAAGTCCATATATATAGTATATTTTATCCTATTTTATATAGAGACCAAAAATCACTAAAAATAGAAAAGCAAAAAGCCTAAAAATCGAAAAACCCTAAAATGTTTTTATAAAAATATGAAAAATTTAAAAACTAAAAATATATTTTTCTATTTTATAATTTTATTTATATTAATATTTGTATCTTAAAATTGATTTGGATAATTTTGGAGCTTGTATACTATTTTTAAAATCCAATTCAATTTTGGCCTATATATTTAATCCCTTATTTTGGATATTTTTGACTTTAAAAATACATAAAAATTAGCAAAAATTTCAGAAAAATAACAAAAAATTAGAAAAATATAAAAAATCTAAAAACAACTTATTATTTATATTATCTATATTTTTTAGTATTTATAAATATAATACTATACATTATATATATAGAGCCTTATATAGGCTATTTTGTTGATATAAAAGAAAAAGCGATATAAAAATAAAAAATATATAAAAAGAAAAATATAAAAAAAAGAGAAAATTAAAATAAAATACAAAATATAAAACAAAAAAATATAAAAAATAATATAAAATTAAAAACCCACAAAAAACAATAACACGGACAAGAGATAAAAGGCGAATTTATGAGCATTATTTTTACCTCCTTCTCCCGTTTGCTCCCTGTGTTCGACCTCTAACATACTTGCATGATATACACATTTGTTGTAGAGCTATAATAAATTTTAACTCCACATTTTGATATTTAATTGCTTTATTCTTGTTGTGGGTTCATTATTGATTAACCCGGGTTTCGTGAGCGGTTCCTTCAACGACATCGTGGTCCCGCCTTGTGTGGACTACTTTAGACCCTCACAAAACCCGAGTTATCAAATGGCGCCGTTGCTGGGAAGCAACGTCGCGTAGTTAGAGATTATTTTATTTTGTCTATATCTCATGTTAATTTATTTATTGCATTTATGTATTTTTGTTATTCATTTATTTATTCTGCATTTATTATTTGATATTATTGTTGATTGTTCTGACCGCTCTCTTTGTTTGTCCTTGATGCGAGGGACCACTGCGTGAGGAAGGACCTCCTAGGAGGACCGTTGCACCCAAGTAAGGCGGAGCTGACTTTCAAACCTAGCCAGCAGGAGAGAGCGTCAATGGCAAATGGAGGAGAATTTTTGAAGATCGGTCTAGTTTATTTTGCAATATTTATTTATTATGTATATTTATTTGAGAGAGTGACACTAATTATAATATTCAGGACTCTCCAAACACTTCGAATTCCTGAGGTCCACTGCCCCGAGGGATTGTTCCCTTGGAGGGCTCGATGGTTTTGACGCTTTTTCGCTTTTATTTTTATTTTTTTCTTATTTTGTGTGAATGAGCTCTAATTAGGATTTGTTTGCTTGATAGATTAAGGTCCAAAGCTCCTAATATATCTGCATGTACCTATAGATTCATGCTTGGACCTAGTCAAATAATAATTGTTGTTTATTTGGATTTGAGATCGAGCGTCGAGAGAGGTGCTATACAGCGCTGGCAGGATCCGTTGTGGCAGACACCGATGCACTTCAGAGACCGGACTTTTGGATCTCATTTCTAAATATTTAGCATTTGATTCTTCACGATAATAGCAATTACTATCCTAAGGCGATTTCATAGGATTGCATCTCATGTAGCATAGTTTTCAATTCTATCTTGCATCCCACATGGAGAGAGACGGGAAGCACTGTAAGTCTTCTGACTTTGCATGCATCATCGATTTCAGACTTGCATGGCTTTTCCGATCTTCTCCCTCTGATTTTGCTCACTTAGGATGCTAAATGGAATTGGAAAACCATTAGGCACGTGCATTGAAAAATAACCAAAAAAAGTGACAACCTAAATAAAATTGGGACTGCTAACTCTATTGGGCCTTAAAATAAAATGTAATGGGTACATTGCTTTGGGAAAGAAACCCCCGCCTTGTTTGTGCATTTAATTGCTACGTACACACTAAGGATTAGTTCCCAAATCCCAAGCATGTCCTCAGTGTGTACAACTTTTTGTATGATCACCTAACTCTAAAATTGACAAGATAAAAATTCCACATCTTGGTCTTCATTGTGTTGAGTAGGTGAATTAGGGGTTTTCCTTGTACAATTGATTGCGCTTTGAGTCCATTTGCATTTTCATCTCTCACTGAGTTTGTGGTCCCATCCGTGTGAGTCATCATTTTTATCATTGAATCTCTCTACCTCTCATGTATATATCTCCTCATTTGCATTCGAGTCGTGATATTGGGTCTTGAGCTTCATCGTCTTTGCCAGATCTTGCAACTTTTCTCCTTGCCCATATTACCCATGTCTAGTCCAGTTCGAGGAGACCCTCTCATTAAACCACAATTTTGTCTGTTTCTGTTTTCATCTCACCCTCACTCCTCATCCCCCTTCGTGTCATTATTTCAAATCACCTGGGAATGTCGTGCTTATAGGAATATCCTGCATCGAGGTTTATGACGTACATTGATTAGTGGAGTAAGTCAGGCACGTTGTGAGGATGTTGAGATTGACATGCTGCATTTAGTGGATTTGACTTAGGATTGGTGCATAGATATTATTGAGGATTTTGATGATGCACGATTACTAGGTGTGACTTGTTATTGAAGATTTTTGATCACGCACACCGGATTGAGGATGTTATATATTGTGATGATTTGATGATGATTTCATAAGCTATGATTGAGCGATCTATTTCGTGGTTCCTTCCGTCTTGATCTAAAGGACTGATTGACTATCTTGATTTGGACTTCAAAGCGATGGTGACTGGAACCTACATGATCTCACTCATCTCCTTGATTGACCCATCCTCGATCTCATGACTCGTCCATCCACCCGTGGTACTTAGAGGATTTCTGCTTATATTTTGTGCCATCTCAGCTGATTGGATTGACTCGAGGGATCACATTATGACTGATGATATTGATCTTGTATCCCTCATGATCTTATGCCCTCCTGAGGATTGATTGATTGATGAATTTGAGGACCTGAGATGTGATGCCAGCATTCCCACGATGTGATTGACCTAGCTTGCATTACTCCCCGAGGACTATCTGCGGGAGCATGCAACATTTTCTTTACGATCGGTTTCATTTGATGACTCTGTTGCCACATGTTGGAGCGCGAAATCGAGTCGTCTGATTTGATTGTTTGTCCTCCCTTACTGATTGCCTGCCTGTGCTGTCAGTGACAAGGCCAAATTCACCGACTCCTTCAAGTCAGCTCTCCTTGACGGTCCTTGCAAGGATGAGTTTCATTCTATTCTGCTTATTCCATGTTTAGTTCATAGTACTCTCCGAGGGTTATCTGCGAGAGACTATGACAATTTCTTGAGATGACGGTCTCTTCTGATGGTAGTCGATATGTCGCCTACCAAGACCTCCTCTGAGGATCCGTCTGATGGATCCAGCTCCTTCAAGCCCTCTCTCCTTGACAACCCTCGGAAGCCTGAGATCTAATCTGACTATTCTTTGATTAGTTTGCATTGTTCCCCGAGGACTATTTACGGGAAAATGCAACACGTTCTTTACACTCAATTTCCCTTGTTGCGTCACTGTGTGTGCCTCTGATCTGTTGGAGCACGGAACTGAGTCGTCTGATTTAGGCTTTTGGCCCCACTATCTTGGTTAGGTATCTGATTTGTTCGATCGTGAGACCGATCATTATGGACTCCTTTAAGTCTGCTTTCCTTGACGGTCCTCGCAAGGAGGAGCCATCTGCGTTGATTAGTCGATGCCCAGTTGGCAGTATGCTCCCCGAGGGTTGTCTGCGAGACAATGCCACATTTTCTAGATTTGTCGATCTCTTCTGCTGGTATCCGACCTTATGCCTACCGCGACCGCTTCTGATGATCTGTCTGATGGATCATGCTCCTTTGAGTCCGCTCTCCTTGACGACCCTCGCAAGGGTGAGCCCTCTTCTAATTATTCATTGTCTAGTATGTACCACTCCCCGAGGGTTATCTACAGGAGGGTACATCATTTTCTAGGTACTCGGCTCCGCTTCTGGTGTCTCCTCTCTGGTGGAGCACGAAGCTGAGTCTTCTTATTTGTGTACTCGGTCTCCTCTTTGGTTGTGTCTCCTTTCTGTTGGAGCATGGGGCCGAGTCTTCTGAGGTACTTGATTCATCTAAGTCTGCTCACCTTGAGGACCCTCGCAGGGTTGATCCATATCTTGTGTGTTCAGTATGTTCGTGTGACTTTGTTGATCTTCTGCTCACCGAATACCACACGCCGCATAGACAGTCTCTTGCTCATCACCTTGTATATCTTCTATGAGACCATGATTGACCTAGAGGAGTGTGTACTACTTACTCTTTCTCCAAGTCCTTCAGTATCGACTCTGTTATACCATTCCTTTCCTTATGAGCACATGTTCTTCTTTCGCTACTGGATACTTGATTAGTTCTTGATCTCTTTTCCCCGGTAGCCGACACACACTTGATTGTATACCTGAGTGTCTTTTTGTTGTTCGGCTGCGTCTTCGTTCTCACAGGGAGACGATGACGAGAGCACGATATTCATTTGTCGGATACCATCCTGTACCTCACCAGTCTATACCCTTTTGTATATATGTGTTAACATTTCATTCATTCTTTCTCACATATGTTACGTGTACCCCTGATCTTTCGTCATATCCGTGTGTCTATACTTAGGACGTTCCTTGTCCTAAGTATAGGGGTTACACACCGTGTTATTCTTTCTCCATTCCGCTTCATCACTCCTGTCGTTGCTTATACTTAGGGATCTTTCACACTAAGTATAGGGGGAGTGATGCATATATTCTCCACGATATTTTTTCTCTCTATCTTTTCTTCTTTTTGTTTTCATTTTTCATTTTCTACAGAAAAGGTGTCACCCCTTTTTTTCAGTCTTCTGTACTTAGGACGTACTTTGTCCTAAGTATAGGGGGTGTGCACCCCTGATTCTTTCATTCGTTGATCCCCTCCACTGTCTCCTCTCTTGTTGATTTGCTCTGATATACTTATGGATATCACCCTAAGTACAGGGGGAGACAGACCGAGCTGTGATCCATTTATTCCCACCCGTGACCCTCTCTGCCTTGTGTACCGTCTGTTATACTTAGGATTATTTGATCCTAAGTATAGGGAGGACGATATCCTTCTTATTCATTTATCTCTTCATTCTTTCATTTTGTATCCAGTCGTTGTAGTATATGCTTTTCTATACTTAGTACGAGTTATGTCTTCTCTTTTTCTCTTTGATCTATGAGGACATAGCTCATGCTAAGTATAGGGGGTCGTATATACTATGTATATACTTTAACGATAACTCATACTTTCGTATCGATTATAATAAATATGGCTAAAATTACAATATATAAAAATACATATTCATTAAAAATCAATTAATAACAACATTCATTCCTGAAATTCTTTTTGTATATACTGATTAATATATCAGGATAATTTTTTTTTGTAAAATGATTTGAAAAATGGTGTGACCCGTTTGGAAAACTTTTTGTGAAATATTTTCAACCTTTATAAAAATATTTTGATTTGTAAAATTTTTTTCTTTGTGTAAAATAAAATAATTTAAAAACTTATTTGTAGATGATTTTGAAAAGGACTGTGAAAATATTTTGAAAAATCTATGTATACTGTGAAAAATCTTTGCAAAATGGCTTTCAAATATTTGTAAATATTTACGAAAATATTTTGTACTATAGTTTTGAAAATTGTTCTCAAATAAATAAAAATAATTATACAAAAATAATAAATTCTTTACCAATTGTATATATACCTATAAAAATAGCTTGTTAAAACCCACAAATTCTTTAAAATTCTTAACTCTTGTAAATAAAATAAAAAGCAACATGCCTGTGTACATAGTTGTGTACATCTTTTATTTTTGTGTGCCAAAATTCTTTGTGTAAAAACGCTTTTTATCTTTATTTTCAAATTCTTTTTGAAAATTGCATCATTCTTTTTGCATTGTACATAGCATTTCATATCATTCACATTCTTTCAGATTGAGCTTGATGATTGAACAAGTCCAAATAAAGTCGAAGATTGGAGCTTGGTTGAACCTTACTGCGCCTAACCGTACTGGAACCTTATGGGAACTAGGTTTAAGGTATGTAAAGTACATTAGGACTTAATTCTTTGAGACTCAGGGTTGGGTTCAAGTCACCTCAACTAACTAACTAGAACTTTTCGAGACGCATGCTCGACTCTTGTCGGTCGTGACTGATAAACACGGAATTGAGAGCGGTCGTATCGACTCACAAGGCGAGTCAACAGGCGGTGCCTTAACCACTACAAAATCCCGTATTAAATCAATAATTAACCCACACTATAGATCAAGCAATAAGAAATAAATGTGAAGTTAAAATTTATTTTTAACTCTACATAAATGGTGTATAGAGCAAGTATGCAGAGAGTTCGAACACAGGGAGCAAAACAGGGTAGATCAAACAGGTGTGCGTGTGTGTGTGAAAGTGAAGTAGTGTCTACACTACACAATGCAAAACTTTTTTGTGGGTTTTTTTAATTTTTAATTAATTTTTTTAATTTTTAATTTTGTATTTTGATTTTTAATTTTCCGATTTTTTTATTTTTATAATTTATATCCCTTTTTTTCAATATTGGAATTTATAAACAATGGAATAAAAGAGGTGCTAGAATATTTATAAAAATATGCAAAAATGCTCAAAATTCAGAAATAAAATCTTTTTGGTATTTTTATGATTTTTTACTGTTTTTGTGATTTTTGAGTATTTTTCAAAATATTTTTGGTATTTGTAAAAGGCAAAATAAAGGAAAACAGGGAATAAGCTACTAGCTGAAGGTAAAACAGGATTGAAAAATATCAAACAGCCACCAAAATTTTTCAAACTAATTTTAAAATAAAGATAAGAAAATAAGGAATCTACAGAACCTGAATTTGTAAATTTTGGAGTTTTCTAGAATTTTTTATATTTTTTTGGAAGTTTTCGGGTATTTTCGAATTTTTAAGGTTTTTCTTTTGAATTTTTTAATTTTTGGACGGACACTAAAATAAGCTAAAATACACGAAGGTATTTTTTTTGGAATTTTTAAGGTGTTTTAATATTTTTTTGGCATTTTCTAAGCTAGACAGTACTGAAATGGAAAGTTTTTGATTTTTAATAACTAATAAAATGCGACAAAAATGAAAAATAAAAATATGGCGTGTAAGTGCAAGTTAACGGGAGCTAGTGTGATTTTTGTGGAATTTTTCAAGTTAAAATGAGGCCTTAAATAAATAGAGCAAGCACACAAAAATTCACAGCCTAGTAGGGATATAAGTGCAAATATCAAAACATCCAGGGGCATACATGCAATTTTCCACAAAATATTTAACTGAATATTCAAGTTTATGGACCAAATACAAATTCTCAGACCCGCAGGGGTATCGGTGTAAAATGCCCACCAGGGCGCGTGACTTGCACGCGCCTGGGAAGGACCTAACTGCAATTCCCAAAACCCAGGGGTTTACATGCAAATGTACCAAAACTTTTACACTTAATTAAAAAATTAAAGTACTGAAACGAAATATCCAAAATGTTGGGGGCCTCTCTGCAAAAAGCCTGCGCCTCACGTGAACAGGTCACGTGAGGTGACATGGCAGAGGACCTAAGTGTAATATTGGGAAACACAGGGGCCTAATTAGAAAATTTACAAAAGTTTTTAAACTACTAATAAAAGTTTCAGAACTAAAATTAAATTACAAAAAGGTGGGGGATATACTTGCAAAATTCCCACGCAACGGAGATCGAACGGTTGCGGCTCTTCACTTGGACATGTGGCGTGATCTCCTCGCGCGATACCGGTTCGGTCTGGACGCCTGAGATTAAATGATCTCCTCACGATGGACGGTCCTGGGCATCCCAGATCTAACGGCGGCTGTGGCGTCTGGGCCTCCTCCTCGATCCAACGGCTGCGAAGGCTGGAGCAAGAACCGCGGAGGAACTCCGGCGAGCCGAGGTTCTCCGAGGTGCTGCTCCTCCTCCGGTGGACTTCTTGGCTTCAAAATGAGGCTGGAGGGTCCTCTGGTCTTGCTCTTTCTCCTGAGGGCTTCAAAATAGCTCGGCAGAGGCCGAGGCTCGCAGAGGAGGAAGGCGGAGCTGGGGAGCTCGGCCGAGCTCCGACGAGTGTCAAAATTGCGCCCAGGCACGAGTCAAAGGGCATTGACCTGCAAAACAAAGTGAGAGGGTCCAGGGCAAGTTGCCTGGAACCCACGGAGGCGAAAAGGTGGCGCGATGCGGTGGTTAGGCTCTCGGTCGGAGGTGCGCTCCGGCGAGATGATTTGAAGATGCGATTTGATCGATGGACGTGCTATTTTTTTAGGGTTTTTGATCCTAAGGCTATGAGGAATGAAATGCACTAAGAATTAGAGGTGGAAGTGGTTGCCTCAACGGTCAATGACCGGAGGGAGGGTACCTCGACCGTCGGAGTTGGGGGAGGTGGTGGAGACGCCTCCGACTTCCTTCGCCTTGGCTGAATGCACGGAGCTGGAGCTGTCACCTCCAGGTATGCGTGGACCACGGAAGGAGCGAGGAAGGGTGGACCGAAGGTGTTTAAAATGAACCGAAAGGCCGGGGTTCCATTTATGTGGCTTGACCAGATGACCAAGGCACTCCAAAGACCAAGGAAGAACGCCTCGTGCAGCGTTCCACAGCCCTAGGTTTCCCTTGGGCGTGAATCGTTGAGAATCGAGGAGCAAAAATGCCTCAGACTCTGATGCGAAAGAATGGAAGATGCAATCTCAATAAATGGTTGAAAAAGGGGTCAAAGCTCAATCTGTCAGAAGCTACAGGGGCTAGGACACCTAGTTGACCGGGGTCAACTAGGGTTTGCACCTGGTTGGTCCACGTGGACCAACCAGGAAAAACCCTGGATAATACTTTTATTAATTCATTTTAAAATAGAAAATGGTCGAATTAAATTATGATTAATAAATAAAAAATATTTGTTATTTTATGTAGTATTTTATTATGATTTTTAATTATTTTTAGGAGGTATAATTTTATGAGTTTCATTTTATACCCTTTATAGGTATAATACCTATATATTTTATTATTTTATTTTTATTTTGGTATTTTTAATTTCTTTAATTCTGTTTATTATTTTATAAAATTATAAAATACTTTTATATACACAAATATATTTTTATTTTATTTTTATGATGTGTTTTGTATATTAAATAAAATATAAGTAAGTATTGTATAGGTATGTGTATAGGTATAATACCTGTGTATTTTATATACATAGATTTTTATTTTGAGTTTTATTTGGGTTTTTATTCCTGTTTTAATGTACATAATTATTATAAGTAATATTTACAAAATTATAAAAATATAAAATTATAAAAATAATGAATAAATAATAAATTGAATATTTTAATCTGTACAAGTATACAATGAGGGTCCAAAACTCAACTTTCAAACCGTAGCTCCGCCAAATGCGAAACCATCACCATTAAATAGATTATTTTATTCTATATACAATTAAAGGTGAGTTTGCTACATTTGGAGTTTTCCTCTGTGAGATACGGGTCTGGGAAGTTGGGATTCTGGATTTTTTTCAGACCATAACTTTTTATCTGTATATTACTTTTCAGTGAAATAAATTTTGTATTTTTCTTTATTAAATTATCTACAACTTTCATGTACAAAGTTTCTTTATTTGAGGTATAAAAAGTGGAACCAAAAATAGGTCCCAAAATGAATAAAGAATGAATGGAATAGTATAGGTATCTGACCCTTATCTCCCCCTACTTTCTTCCTTGTCAACCTATTCATCAGGATGCCTAGGTGTCGGGGTTTGGGTCATAAAATATTTACAATATTTTATTCTTTTTCTTTTCTTTTATTTATTCTATAATTTTGGCTTTAATTACAGTATTTTATACACTATTTACATGCACATGCATGAATGCTAAGATGATCTATTTAAGGGTATTTACAGGCATTTACTAGGGTTTTTGAGGCCAAAATGATAGAATAAAGATGATGAAATGTGGATTCATCATCCCCCTATACTTTACCTTTGCTAGTCCCTAGCAAACACTTATGCAATAAGTGCAAAAAAAAAGAAAGAAAAGAAAAATAAGAACTTGGATTTAGTTTAATTATCAAACTTGTCTTCACAAAATCAAAGTTTGGAGCATAAGTCGGACCTTTGGAATTTTAGTGCGGGCGGAACCTTAATGAGAACCGAATTTGAAATCCAACAGTCCTTGAGAATCCCAAAACTCTGTTCGTCTCCTCAATAGCCAGGTCAGAAATATCTCAATTCATACGCAAACCCTTACGACTATGAATCTGACTCGTACAGTGTAAGTGATGGTGGCTCTCCCCAACTAGAATGGCAAAGAAACTGACTTCTCCAGTACAACAACCCAATGATTCCCCAATCCAATAACTCCATCCTCGAGGAGCAGGGTATTCCCTTCTAAGTTCAAGTGGCAACCAGCTCAAGAGGAGGGGGTGAAGAGAAGAATGGACGGTAGCCAGTGTAGCTACCTATCTTGGGATGCGAGACCAATGTAGTCAAGTCATCCAGCTGCAGGCTCACATATTTGACTTTGGAACTCAAGCTTGCTTATTGACTTTACAACATTTGTACATACTTTGCAGGCTTTTTATTTTTGTACATGTCTGAACATTTTTTTTGAATACTATATACAACAACATTTACATAAGGAGTTTTTCCTCTTGAGCCAGTAGACTATCTCTCTTTTGAAGCTTTATTGCAATCCACAGCCTCCTGTCGTTAGACTTCCTAGTCACTGGACGGGTTGGGGTGCACTTCCCTCCCTAGAGGAGGACAAATGTTTCCACTTGTGTGCGTCTCATACCGGCAAATCCAATCCCCTCACCACTCTAACTGAGTTGAGACATGCGAAAGGTGCAGGTGTCCAAGTTAGGTCATTATCAACCAAAGTCGTGCGTGTGCTCCGAAATACTCTACTTAGGTAGTCAAGAATCCATTGAACCAAGTCCCGTGATCCTCAAAGAATTAAGTCAACTAGACCTGAAGTACCTCAAACCCAGTTCCTATAAGGTTCCTATTATTAGGTAGATTTTAAGGTCCTATCAAGCTCCAATCTCCGGATTTTACTTAGACTTGTTCAACTATCAAACTCTATCCGAAAAATTCTCATGCTATGCAATGCGATGCAGAAAATATTTTTGTGATGCAATTTTCAATGTTTTGAACTTTTTATGGATTTTTGAAAAGATGATGATGATGTAAATGCATTTTTTTTGGATTTTACTTTTGGAAATGTTTTTGGAAATTTTGAAAACAAGAAGATTTTGGCTAAAAGCTGGGTTAAAAATATGTACACGGGAGTGCTTCTTATATATACAAGAAGTGGATTTTAAGAATTTACAAGGGTAAGTGATCAATTTTATACATATATAGATAGGATGGATTTTGGTGCGATGTATGTATTCCTCAAACTTATTTGACACATGCTTTTCACACAATTTTTGAAAACTATAGTCCAAAATAATTTTTACAAACATTTTTACAACATGTACACACATTTGAAAATCATTTTGCAAAGGTTTTTCAAACAATATAAATAGATTTTTTAAATATTTTTGCAACCATTTTTTCAACCCATTTGCAAATCATTTTTCAAACATTTTATTTCACATAAAGAAAATAAATTTCTCACAAACCACACATTTTACACAGGTTGAAAACATGTAACAAAATATTTTCAAAATAGTTTTCAATAAATGTTTCACAATGATTTTCAAACTATTTTTCAAACATTTTGCAAAAAACATTTTCACCTGATTTATTAATCAGTATATACAAAAAGAATTTGAGGAACAAAACACCTTTTTAAAGGTTTTTAATGAATTTTAAAGAATTATTAGCCATATTATTAGGAAAATACGAAAGTACGAGTTATGGCTAAAGTATATACACAGTATATACGACCCCCTATACTTAGATTGAGCTATGTCCTCATAGATCGGAGAGAAAAGAGAAGACATAACTCGTACTAAGTATAGGCAAGTCTAAAGAATAAAGGAATAAATGAATGAACGAATGAGAAGTTGACCGTCCCCCTATACTTTGGATCAAATAATCCTAAGTATAACAGACTGTACACAACGCAGGGAGGGTCAAGGGTGGGAATGAACAGATCGTACTTAGATTGTCTCCCCCTATACTTAGGGTAAGATATCCCTAAGTATAGACAAGAAGAGGAGATAATGGAGAGGATCGAAATGAATAGAAGAAACTCGGGGTGCACACCTCCCTATACTTAGGACAAAGTACGTCCTAAGTACGGAAAACTGATAACAAGGGGCGGCATCTTTTTGATAGATAAAGAAGATAGAAAAGGAAAAGAAGAAAAGAAGAAAAGAAGAAAAGAGATTAACAGATGAAAGCATGATATAGACAGATGATCTGTACATCGAAAGATAGAAGTGATCACCATGTATGAGATGCAGATGATATGAGTCAAAGAACACATCTCATACCAGAAGAATGGGGGTAACGTCAATGATCGGCGGGTCATGATCTAGATATAGCTTCAGGCGTTGACCATTGACACGGAAGGTAGAGGAAGATGACGGTTCAGATATGTCAATACTGCCATTTTCATGTACCTTCCTGACCACATACGGACCTTTCCACTTGCTCTGTAATTTCTCTGGGAATAATTTCAGCCTGGAAGCAAACAACCATACTCTCTGATCTAGCTCAAACTGTTTATGGCTGATATGGAAATCGTGCCATGTTTTCACTTTCTCCTTGTACCTTAGGCTGCTAGAAAAGGCTATATCTCTCAGTTCTTCCAGGGCTGCCAACTCTGCTCTTCTCTGCTCTCCTATACTCTCAGGATCTAACAGTAACTCAGTGACTGCCCAAAAAGATTTATGCTTGATTTCCACTGGCAAATGGCACGGCTTGCCATAAACGAGTCGAAAGGGGGATGTCCCCAATGGATTCTTGAAGGAAGTCCGATAGGCCCACAAGACCGAGTCCAAAAGCTGTGACCAATCCTTTCGGTCTGGGCAGACAACCTTCTGCAAGATAGTTTTTATCTCCCGGTTCGATACTTTGGCAAGACCATTAGTGTAACGTCCCGGGCTTAGGTCCTCGGTCCGTTATCGAGGAAAACTGACCATGACAACTTGTTGGGTTCGGGCCCAAATGGGACCGTTGACAACCACCCAAAATGCTTAAGCCCAAGTTGTCAAGTAGTAATCCCCACCACTTATAAACCACACCCACACTTTGTGAGTTTTAGGTATGGTACTATGTTTGGGGTTGGGGTGTTACAACCTCCCCCACTTATATTCGCAACGTCCTCGTTGCGACATGGTCCATCACTTCTTCCCAGTGATAGTGGCGGCTGCACGCTCCGGGTAGCCATTTCCTCCAACCTCTTTTTAGGGGCGGCTCCACCTCTCGGGTAGCCCTTTCCACTATCAAAGAGAATTTGGCTCTGATACCATTTGTAACGTCCTGGGCTTAGGTCCTCGGTCCGTTATCGAGGAATACTGACCCTGACAACTTGTTGGATTCGGGCCCAAATGGGACCGTTGACAACCACCCAAAATGCTTAAGCCCAAGTTGTCAAGTAGTAATCCCCACCACTTATAAACCACACCCACACTTTGTGAGTTTTAGGTATGGCACTATGTTTGGGGTTGGGGTGTTACAATTAGTCTGAGGGCGATACGGTGTGGCAACCCGATGGTCAATGCCGAACTCGTCTGCAAGGGCCCTAACCTTATCATTGATGAAATGAGACCCCCCGTCTGAAATCAAGACTCTAGGTACCCCGAACCGTGAAATGATATTTTTCCCCAAAAATTTGCACACGGTTTTAGCATCTGCGGCTCGGGCGGGGATGGCCTCAACCCATCGGCTGACATAATCCACAACGAGCAAAATATGCTCGAATCCCTGACTCTTAGGAAATGGGACAATGAAATCAATCCCCCATGCATCAAAAACCTCACAAAAGTGAATGGGTTACATGAGCATCATGTCTCTCTGTCCGCAGGTTCCCATCTTCTGACAGTCAGTACATCTCTTCAAGAACTCATCAGAATCCTTGAAGAGAGTAGGCCACCAAAGGCCGGATTGAAGCACCTTCTGTGTTGTCCTTTTTCCAGAATGATGTCCTCCTGCCTCAAGCTTGTGGCAGTATGTGAGGACACTATGCTGCTCTTCTTGAGGAATGCACCTCCTCCAGATGCTATCCCCTCCTTCAAGATAAAGGACGGGATCCTCCCAATGGTAAAACTTGGCCTTCGCCAGGAAGGTCTCGAGTTTCTGCCTGGGCCAACCTTGTGGGACCGTCTTGGCAACAAGATAGTTCACAATATCGGCATACCACGGGAGCGAGGTGATAGCCAAGATCGCCTCATCTGGAAACGTCTCTGTGATAGGTGCGCTGGGCTCAGATTCCTCAAGATTCTCCAATCTGGAGAGATGATCCGCCACCACATTTTGACTCCAGGCTTATCCTTAATCTCAATATCAAATTCCTGGAGCAGAAAGATCCATCTGGTAAGACGTGCTTTGGCATCCTTCTTGGCCATTAAGTACCGGATGGCGGTGTGATCTGTGTAGATGGTTACTCTAGATCCGAGAATATAAGATCGATACTTATCCAAAGCAAAAACTACGGCCAGCATCTCTTTCTCAGTCACAGTGTAATTCCGCTGAGCGGCATCCAAAGTCCGGCTGGCGTAGTGAATGGCAAATGGTAAACCATCCCTCCTCTGTCCAAGCACAACCCCAACGGCAAAATCTGAAGCATCCATCATGATCTCGAATGGGAGAGACCAATCAGGTGGCTGAAGGACAGCAGCTGAAACAACCATATCTTTGAGAGTCTCAAAAGACGTGAGACACTTATCATTGACAATGAACTCGGTGTCTTTTGTCAGCAGATCAGTAAGCGGTCGGGCAATATGACTGAAGTCCTAAATGAACCGTCGGTAGAAACTGACATGCCCCAGAAAAGACCGCAACTGACGCATGAACGGTGGATTGAGTTTTCTAATGATATCCACCTTGGCCGGATCGTCCTCCATGCCCCTGTTGGAGACGATATGACCAAGAACCGTCCCTTGAGTCACCATGAAGTGACTCTTCTCCCAAGACAATACGAGGTTGACCTCAATGCAGCGCTGAAGCACACGGTCTAGGCAGTTAAGACAAGCATCAGACCCGTCGCCATAGACCGAGAAGTCATCCATGAAGATCTCTAAACAGTCACCCACCATGTCCGAGAAAATGGACAACATGCACCTTTGGAATGTTGCCGAAGCGTTACATAGACCAAAGGGCATCCGTCTGAAAGCATAAGTCCCAAATGGACAAGTGAATGTCATTTTCTCCTGGTCTTCGGGCGCAATGGCCACTTGATTATATCTGGAGTACCCGTCAAGAAAGCAGTAATGACTCTTCCCAGCTAGCCGCTCGATAATCTGATCAATGAATGGCAGCGGGAAATGATCCTTCTTGGTGGCCTCATTCAAGCGTCTGTAGTCCACATAGACCCTCCAAGAAGTGGGTACTCGGGTAGCGATCTCCTCTCCAGACTCATTCACAACTGTAGTGATACCCATCTTCTTGGGTACCACATGCAACAGACTAGCCCACTTAGAGTCGAAGATGGGGTAGATAAAATCGGCGCTCCACCACTTCGAAATTTCTTTCATGACTACGTCTCGAAGATTCGGGTTCAACCGTCGTTGGAACTCATGCGACGACCTAGCATTATCCTCAAGATAGATGTGGTGGGAGCACAAAGCTGGACTAATCCCCTGGATATCATCTATACTCCATCCTATTGCCTTGCAGTTTCTTTCAAGAACCTCCATCAAATGAGCTTCTTGTTCTCCAGTCAAACCTGCTGAGATAATGACTGAGTGCATATCTAGCTCATCCGCAAGGAATCTATACTTCAACGACTGCGGCAGAGGTTTCAATTCTGGGCAACTGGGAGGTGGCAGATCTGGCTTCTGATATGTCTGTGTGAAGGCTACCAGGTTTGTATGTGAGAACACTCGCTCTGCATGAATTTCTGACGAAGGGCGGCCCGCTGAATCATCAATAAACTACACTGGCTCGCACTCTGTCATGGCTGTTGGCTCAGAAGGAATCAGACAAGGCAAATAGTCATCGAAATCATCCCAATCAATGTCTGAATCCGAGGGATCAGAAAAAGATGAACATGATTGAAAATCATCAGCACCACTCGTCCCAACACTGTCAGCCTCAAGTGTATCCTCGTCCAGGGGTGTGCTCTCCAAGCTCTCGACTGCCATAAGCTTTAGATATAGTGAATCTGTAGGCAGGGCGAGGGTCGGTGCTACAGGATCTGTCCAGTTGGATTCATCATCTGTCATCACAAAATCACATTCCTGGTGGATGTCTAGCTCTTCCTCTGTCATCTGCGCAGCTTCGCTGGACTGCTCTGAGCATTCTAGTTCTCTGGCTCTTGTTTCTTCGATCGTCTCTATTTGTATGGTTTTGCCCTCTACGTGAAAACATACCTTCCCACTATCATGATCGGTCACCGTCTTGGCTGTGGCCAAGAATGGACGTCCGAGTATGACGGGGGCATCGGTTACCGACTCAGGGATCTCCATGTCCAACACAACGAAGTCCACGGGGAATTTCAGGCCCTGAATGGTAACGACCACATCTTTAAATAACCCCTTCGGCCTCTTAGTCGACCTATCAGCAAACTGAAGGACTGTCCTGCTCCTAAGAAGAGGAACAAACTCGAATCGGTCGAGTAAGGCTGCCAGAAGAAGGTTAATTGAAGAGTCGCTGTCTAATAGAGTACGATCAAACTGCTGCTCTTGAATCTCGCATCTGACATAGGGAGCTCCTGCGTCTAGTCTCTTGGCTGGTAGTTTATTCTGAATGGTGCAGCAAGTGGACTGAGTGAGCACATGGATCTGATCTCTGTGGTTCCTCCTCTTCCTACGGACGGTAGTCTTCTCTTTCAAATTCTTTTTGAAGAGGGGGATGTGCTCGAGTGCTTCTTGTAGAGTCAGCTGAATGTGGAATCTGTCTATCATCTGATTGCTGAACTCTACCAGTTGGTCTTTTTTGGGATTTTCTCTTTTATTCCCCTTTGCTCGGCGGAGTGCTTCTAGAAAGGGGATGGTAGGGGCCTCCTCAGATGGAGGACTAGGAATAGGTCCCTGTGCCTGTGAATGAATAGAATCCATACAATCACCATCATTCAACACATATGGATCCGCAATTTGAACAGAAACCTTTCCTTTATTCATATTTTTGTTCTTTTTGTTGTTACCACAGTCCATAGATACAAAAGGTGGTAACACCACATAAGGAATCTCAACAAAAGTGGATGTGGTGGCCTCAGTACCACCACCAGCACCTGACTCCGCGGCATCAGCACCGCGCGCTGGCTCTGCATCCAAAATGGTGGCATCAGCACCACCGTCTGCATCTGGTATCACGACGGCCTCAGTACCGTCGTTTGGAACTCCATCATTGGTGACATCAGCACCACCATCTTCAACATCATCAGCGGCATCAACACCGCTACTCTGCTCCTCTGGCGCTCCTGGTTCATCTTGCGGTTGTCGCTCAGAAGAGGCGTCACCGGCTGGCATCCTACCGCTCCTAGTAGTCACAAAATCAACATCATACAAAGAAAGAGATATGTCACTCAAATAGTCACTAGGAGAGGTATCCTCTGTGAACTCTACCTGCTCAGACTTTCTTTTCAGATTGTTCGGGTTAGGTTCAATCTGAGCGGGTATGGCAGCCTTGCCTTTGATGATCTCCCTCATCTCCTGCCGGAACTCATCCATTTCTTGCCTGAAGGATGCTCGTTGTTCAGAGAGCAAGCGGGCAAGATTGTCTAAAGCTGGGTTCTCAAAAGCTGGGGCCTGAGAACCGGATGGGTTCCCTTGCGGGAAATGAGGCTGCTGCTACTGCTGGTACTGCTGGTACTAGGGAGGATGGAAATAAGACTGATGAGGCTGCTGATGCTGCCTCCACTGCTGTCCCTGATAGGCGGGACGAGGACCTTGCTGGTACTATTGCTACTGGGCATACTGGGGCTGCTGCTGTGTCTGCTGGCTGCTCTGCTGTCCTTGAGCATGAGGTTGCTGCTGAGATGAGGCACCACCGTTGCCCCAACGGAATCCGGGGTGATCACAGCGAATCCCGGGCTGAGGGTACCGGTCGTACCAAATCCCATTGACTTCCATCAATGGTTCCTGCTCGAAGGAGGGTGGAGTAAGAACTGCCAGTGGCTGCTCCAGCTGATATACCGCCATCTGAGTGTCCTGAGATGGTGGCTGCGCTGGGTAGTACTGTAGCAACGGGACCGGCTCTGCCTGGATGTGGTTGACCTGGCGGTACGAGGCAGAGGGTTGGTTGGAGTTGCTACTGTTGGGGTCAGCCCGTGACCTGGGAGGCTGTTGGGAAGAAGCTTGCGCCTCCTGGACGTAAAGGATCTGCGTCTTCAGGTCACTCATTGTCTTGGTAATCTGGTCCATCTGGGCCATGCCTTGCATCTGTTTCTTCTCGAGGATCTCGAGACGGTCCAACTTCTCACTGATGATTCCCATGTCGGCTGCGGCTGATTCGGCTTGGGCTGCAGCTGCCGACGAAGTGTTAGGACCGGCATCGATGCGGGCGATCCTTTGGAATGACCCTGCTCCTTGCGGGGGCTTCTGCTGCGTGTAGACGCGGGCTTGGGCCATAACAGTTGAATTTTCTGCCATGCCTTCATAGATGGCCCAAACGTCGTCTTCACCCTTGGAAAAGTAGGACCCACCGCAATAGGCGTTCACTAGCCCCTACAGCTCCGGTGTCAGCCCACAAAAGAAACTCTGAACTAAATTGGGCTTGAAAATGTCATGGTGTGGACACCGGTCGATGAGCTCTCTGAATCGATCCCAGGCTTCATGGAATTCTTCATTCGAGATCATGATGAAGTTGCTGATCATGGCTCTAACTGCATTCGTCCGGCCGAGAGGGTAGTACTTCTTCAAATACGCGGTCCGGAGCTCTGCCCAAGTATCGATGAATCACCCCAAATGTTTGAGCCAGTATGCGGCTCTGTCAACCAAGGAGAAAGGGAAGGCAATCATCTTGATAGTGTCCTCTGTCATCAGCCTATCATGGATTGCGCTGCAGATCATTTCAAATTCTTGGAGGTGGAGGTGTGGCTCTTCGGTCGGCAACCCATGGAATTTGGGTAGAAGCTGAATTGTGTGGGGCCGAAGTTCGAAATCTCCATGGATAGGAGGGAGTCGTATCCAACGATGAGTGAGGGAAGCTGCGGGATTGTGCAATTCCCTCATGATAGTCTGTGGCGGTCTCTTAGCATCGGGATCACCTCCTCCTGCATCAGGTCCATCTCCTCCTCCACCACCGCCACCACCCCCAGGTCGGTTCTCTCTCATCTGTGCTATTTCTCTCATGAGATCACCCATGAAGGTTCCCTGGTCTCGGATCTGCCTCTGCATGGTCTCCAAGGATGCTAGAAGTGAATTGTTGATGGCAGCTTGATCAATGAAGAATGGCGGGTGCTCATGATCATCAGGATGCTCTCCTCTGTCAGCCATGTCTGGGTTCTCAAAAAAAGCAAAAGAACCCATCTCAGGTGCCGTCAAATGTTCTGAGCTCTGCGATGCACTAAATTCTGAGACTCTTGGACTGATGGAAGGGGAATGAGAAGGGTGGTCAAGGGGGAACAGGGTGGATGTGAACTCAAGCTCGGAGAGCGAACTCTCCGAGGTTGTCCTAGATGAATGAGGAGGAGTGTTGGATAGCGGTGCCGACAAGGTCGGCCTAAGAGATCTCCGTCCCATCATCTTGATTATTCGGGAAGAGCAAGGTTGCAAAGTGAAGAAGAAAGAAGGGAGAAGCAAAATTGTACACAAGTGTGCCGTGTTTTTGATCTTGACCTAAACCAACAAGCAATCAAACACAAAACAGGGGGAATTCACCAACTCAACACATGAAGTCGTGAAGGTTCGGCTTTTATCTTGTCAGTTTTAGCTTGAATTCAGGAATTAATCTTATAACGAGTCCTTAGAGCGCTACGCCTAAAGGAGAGAGAGTACTGCCGGAAAAGTGTTCCCGTACTTGTCCTCCTCCTGTGTAACCTGTAGCTTGCACTTTTTGAGGTCCTTGTAACCCTTCCTGGATCCCTACTCAGCCAAAGAAAAAGAGGGAGGAAGCCGATAGGCGAAACCGATACTTCGGATCTCGCTCGCAACGGAATCACCCGTGAGCGTGCAAGATCCTACTCGGACGCAGACGGTGAGACAGACACACCCGTGAAGGCGTGGCCTATGCTCGGTACTTCGGACAAGGTCGATGCTCACACAATAGTGAGTCACCAATGGCGACCAAGCCCTACTCGCCTACGTACGATAGTAGCGCCAATACTTCAGAAATCCAGGCGATACACAAGGCAGCCACAAGCTGGGATTTGGGCTCTAATCCTTACGAAGCACTCTGCTCACTTGGAAGGAGACCTTCCCATGCTACCTGAAAACAAGTGAGGGTGTTACTCTCCCCAATCAATGAGTCCAATTACCGATTTTATTTAGGTCAAAGTTTTCTTAGCAGTCCCTTTTTTAATTTTTTTGGTGTTATTGCTTCTTTTGAGTAAAATCAAAACAAGCGCCTAACGGTTTTTGTATTTTCTTGATTCCTACTTTGTCCAAAAACAGAGGGAGAATAGAGTCAGAAAAGCCAATGCAAGTCAGCACCAAGATGGAAATCTCACCTTTGTGCCTAAATGATGGATGCAAAGTAAGAAGACTTACAGCAAATCCCAGCTCTCTCCATGCGGGATGCAAATCAGGAATTTATAAACCTAAACTATATGCCTGTATGCAATGCGGAAATCGTCCTAAGATAGGCAACTGCTATGTGAAGAACCACAAGTCAACCACTAACCTTCAATCCTAAGGTCCGGTATAGGCTCACCCCTCCTTCTCTCGACACATCGAGTCTAGGAGAAGCGCTTGACGGAATGAGCTCGCGGCGCGTGGATCGAAGGCTAATGACTAACTGTTTAATTAGACTAAGTCCAAATACGCTCTATAGGAACACGCAAAGGTTATTAGTGTGTTTGGACCTAATCTAATCGATCAAGCAAAGGCCTAAAATCTAAGGGCTCAATCCACAAAAGAAATGAAAAAGGAAAACAAAACCGGCAAATGACTGTCGAAAAACGCGATGAAATCCGCGGTCAGCCCCCGGGTGAACAAACACCCAGAAATTAGGCCCAGAAGTTCAAGTGTCCAAGTCCCTGTATTATTACAAATTAATAAGCACTCTCTCACAAAATAAAATGCAAACTAATCTAATCACTCTCTCACTCCTCCTGCTCTCTCCTGCCGGCTTGGCTTAAGAAAAGCCGGCTTCGCTTCACGTGGTTGCTCCGGATCCCCTAGGTGATCCGCCTCGCTCCGCGGTCCCTTACAAGAAGACAAAAGAAAATGGTTAGAAAAGCTCAACAATATCTATAAAAAATGCAAGAGAGATAAAATGAAGCACTGGTAGACAAACAAACACAGTCAAACAAAAATGATGATCTAGTCGCTGGCGATGTTCACCGGCCCAAAGCTCGCGCTGTGTGCCTCCTCAGTTGTTGCTAAGATGCGGAAGAGCTCCGCCGTGAAGTCCCGCAGTGGATGATGGTCTCCGATGAGGCTGACGACCACCAGAATGGCTCCGCGACGGCGGTGGCCTGGAGCTGCTGCGCCTGAAAGCTCAGACCCTCAAATGGGTCCCTCTCGACCTGCAAAACACACAGAGCAGCTCCTTGGTCGAGGGCAAATTGCCTCGACCAAGTTAGGGGCGAAATGGGCGAGTGGGTGCGTCGGGGCGTGGTCCTCCGACGAGCGGTGGAGGAGGAGGACCGAAGTCCCTGCTCCGGGGTGAGTCAGGGTTGGGTGGCTGAACGAAGAATGTGCGGAGAAGGCTCGTGAAGGTGGTGGAGTGGTCGGAGTGGCTGATGGTTGGACAAAGACGACGAAAGGTGGCGGCGGAGCAAAAGGGGCGAAAATCGAAAATGCTAAAATTACCCTAAACTAATGGCTAAACTACCTACCTGGTGGAGGAGGTCGACTATGCTGGAGCTCGGGGAGCTCTGGGGGTCATTTCCTGCAAGGGGGCGTCGAATCCCGAGGCTGGGCGCGCTCGCGGTGGCGCACGACGGTGAAGCCACCGGATCAATGGCTTCCAGGCATCCCGAGCCTCACTTCCACTCCGTCTCGCTCGGCTGTCACTCAGGTAAGGTGGAGGAGGTCCTTGGTGTCGAGGGGAAGGTCCAGAGATGAGTGAAATGCGCGGCGAAGCTCAGACTTTATATGTCTAGGGGTCCGAGAAGACAAGGATCGGGCAAGTAAATCGGAGCTCGAACCCCTCATACCCACCTCGAGTGTGGATCTAGGATGATCGAGGAATAATCAGAGCCTAGGGTTTCGAAGTTTGGCGGTCGGATCGAGGCACAGAAATTAGGAAAACATGCGGTTCAGGCGCAGAATCCGGCTCTGGTGGTCCTGGGGGGAGAGTTGACCGTGGGTCAACATCCCCCGTGGACCAATCAAAGCCCGCCAATTACTCAGATTTTGTAAATTAAATAATAAATAGAAAATGACCGAATTTCACAAAAGTCAAAACATAAAAAATGTTTCTTTTATTTAAATTATTTTTTGTGATTTTTATTTATTTTTTTGAAATAAAAAATTAGGTATTTACAATATAGTACTATATACATAGGTATATACAATATTGGATTTTTTATTTTGATTTTTAATTATTTATTTTTATACATTTTTATTCCAATTTTATATTTTATTTATATTTAGAATAAAATTTGGAATATTTGGTATTTTTATTTTTGTATTGTTTAATTACAAGGGGTAAATAAATAGGTTTATTTATATACATATATGTTATATGTACAATGTTAAGATTGGTTTTTATTTTTGTTTCTTTTTATTTTATTTTTGTTTTTATAATTTTCATTTTATTTATGTACATTATGAAATATAGAATATATATAATTTTTATTGGATTTTAATTTATTTATTTATAAGGATAAATAAATAGAAAAAGGGTTTCTATATACATGGCTTATGTACAAGGTGAAGGCCTTTTTATTTTCTTTTAATTTTCTCATTTTTATTTTGATTTTATATTTACAAATGTTTACAGATAAATACAACCCACCTTTATTTAGAGGAAAATATTTTTCTTTATTTCTAGGTATATACACACATGAGCTTCCTTATCTCCCTCTACTTTGTTTTGATGCGGTCAGGCCCATGCTGAGCCCTCCCTTGGGATTAGGTCACTCAATATTTATTCTAAATATCTCCCTCTTTTTCTTTTGTTTCTTTGTTCTTTTATTTATGCACAAAAACATGCAAAATACTTATTTTTACACAATGCATGCTTTTTGGTAATTATTGATATTTACAAATATATACATGTGTTTGGCAAAGGTTTTGTAGCTAAAATAAAAGAATAAAGAGTGATGAATGGGTATTCATCACCCCCCTATACTTAACTTTGCTAGTCCCTTAGCAAACACTTATTTGAAAAAGAAGTGAAAAAGAAAAAGAAAAAGAAAAAGAGGAGAATATGCATGGATCAAGGTTGATTATTAAACTTGCCTTCATTAAATTGAATTATGGAGCTCGATCAGATCTTTGGATTATTGATGTGTCGGAACCTTATTTGGACTTAGGTTTAAAACTCAACAGCCTCTAAGATCCACTAATCTATAATCAGGACTCCTCAATAATCCAGATCAGAACAAGTCATCATACACAAACCCTGAAGACTATGAGTCTTTCCTTGTACTGTGTAAGTGAGGTAAGCTCTCCACCTCAGAAATGGTAACTTGACAACCCTCCCCAACAAGGTAACTCTATGACCCTAGCCTAGCCACTCTTTCCTCGAGGAGCGGGGTATTCCCTTCTAAGTTCAAGTTCAACCGGCTCAAGAAGAGGGGGAAGAAGAGAATGGACCATGGCCAGTGTAGCCATGTATCCTTGGGAGCTCAACCAGTGTAGCTAAGTCTCCCTGCTGCAAGCTACGTAAGATGGAATCCATGAGTCTCAAGCTTTGCTTATTTGCACTATATACATACTCCGGTGGGATTATCATTTTCTATCAGATCCACCACTTTTTAGGAGTTATTTTCTTTTTGCATTTTTTTTCAAGTGCATCTGTACAACATATATATGTGCAGCATATATACATAAGGAGTTTTTCCTCTTGAGCCAGTAGACTATCCCTCATTTGAAGCATTATTGCAACCCACAACTCCTGTCGTTAGACCTCATGGCAACCAGACCAAGTTGAGACACACTTCCTTCACTAAAAGAAGAAGAGAGGTTCCGCCTAGAAGTACTACACTCATATGCTACCCCAAGTCAAGGAAGACTGCCTCCTCACCACCTCATCCGTAGAGAGCATGGTGCTAAGTGCGGGTCCAAGTAAAGCCATTGTCTATACGAGTCATGTGTGTGTTGTTAAGTGCTCTACTTAGGCTCATTGAGATGACATGTGACCATAGCCTAGTGGACTCAAAGAATTAAGTCACCATGGACCTGAAAAGCCTTAACCCTAAGCCCTATAAGGTTCCTCTTATAATTAGGTGGATTAAGATCTTAATCAAGCTCCATTTCCCAATTTAATTCCAAGCTAGTTTAGATGTCAACTATAATCCAGGAAAAACTATACAAGTATATACAAAGATGCTATTTACACAATATTTACACCAATGCAAAATTTTTGAAAAATGTTTTGAAATCATGGATGTATGCATGAATGCAAGTTTTGCAAAATATTTACACAAATTTACACAATATTTTTGCAAACTTTTGATTTTCAAAACATTTTGGAAAAAATTGGACTATATACATAATTTTGATATACACATATTTACACAAACTTTACACAAAAAGTTTTTGAAAATATTTTTACAAAAATAATTTGTACAATAGCTATGTATGTGCAAATAAAAGAAGGTTTATTTACAGGGAAAATTTTTTAATTTTTATGGATTTTAGGTTTTTAGTCATTTAATTTATTAACACACTCACACAAAGTATGAGTTATGGCTAAAGTATACATGAAATATATACACACCCCCTATACTTAGCTCGAACGATGTCCTCAGAGTCAAGAGCGATGAAGAAGACATAACTCATGCTTAGTATAGGGAAGTGAAAAGGAAGGCTATATACAAAGACGAATGAAAGAATAGAAAGCAAGAGATCCTCGGCTTTTCCCCTATACTTAGGATCGAATAATCCTAAGTATAGCAGGCTGTATACTAAGGGAAAATCGAGTGAAGAATGTACAAGGTCTACCCCCCTATACTTAGGGTAAAATATCCCTAAGTATAGGCAGCAAAACAGGGGTAGCAAGACACGAAGAAAATCAACAGATATATACAAGAAGGAAGGGCATCACTCCCCCTATACTTAAGGTGAAGAACCTTAAGTATAGGCAACAGAACAGAAGTGATGAAACAGAACGAACGAACAACCCGGTGTTTCCACCCCCCTATACTTAGGATGAGGAATATCCTAAGTATAGCAAAGATAATCCTAAGCGAGACCTGGGGTGAAAACAAGAACGGAAGAAAGAAAGATCAAACTAAGACAAAACACGTATATACAAAAGAGTACAATGTTGAGGTGCCTCTCAACAAGTGCTAGATTTTACGCCCCTAGCTGGGCGCAAAGGCTAGGACAAAGCAGTATCCAGGTTCAGGATGACATCGATAAGGTGAATGCCATACTATCGTCGCAGTCTCAGTATGAGAAAAAGCGACGAACTCAAAAGTGTAAAGAATGACACCCAGGTATGCAATCAAGCGGGTGTCTGCTACCGGTCAATGATGTGGAAGTATGTGATTGGGATCCGATAGCACAAAGGAGATCGTCGGCTTTGGATTAGACTGGAGTGGCAGTGTGGAGCCGAAGAAATCAAACGTGGAGAAGGATGGCTCAGTAATAGAATCCTCCACGTCAATCAATGTCTCAAAAAGGTGTGGACAGTCAAGATCAGGAGACTCTCTAAGAAGACTGATACTCGATGAATGAAATAGAAAAAAATCAGACAGATCATCAAATATCTCCAGGATGGGCTCATCCTCGCGAGGGTCGTTGAGGTGAGAAGACTCAGAATCAGAAGGATCAAAAGACTCGGTTTTGTGCTCCGCCAGATCAGAAACACTCTCAGAAGGTGAAACCGAGTACTCATCGAGTGCGGCATCCTCCCGCAGATAACCCTTGGGGAGAGATGCGAGATCATAAGTGAGTATGAGAGGATCATGATCTAGATAGGCATCTGCACTGCTGTCAAGTATCCACTCGGTGCACCAGGCTGCATTATCATCTGACATGTCACTCTCGGCAATCTGGAAGCAGGAGAAGGTCCCGGTCAACACCGCGGAGGCTGGCAAAGTGTCTGCGGCTGATCCTCGCTCTGCGGCTATGCTGGCTGCCAACTGGTCCTCAGGAAGTGTGTCTGTCTCAACAAAGTGGAGGACAACATACTCGAATATGGGACTATCTGTATCTGAACTCTCAAAGTGGTGTCCCATATCGAACTGTTGCTGCTGGGCTGAGTCCTGGTACTGTCGGTATCCGAGAAGTATCTCTGCAGAAAAGAAGCTGACTCCTCCGTGACTGGGAACTGAAGTGGCTGAATCAATGGCTGCAAAAGCGGGGGCTCCTCCGGCTCCTGGAGTATCAGAAGATCTGATATCCAAGACTCGTCAACTGGGAACTCTGGGGCTGACTCGAACTCCAGTTGGAAAATCAACGGGAACTCAAGTAGACTCTGGGTCCAAACCTCTGCTATCGCAGTCATCTCCTCTGTACTCTGTGGTGCTGGAGCATCCAAGTCCTCGGGCTGGTGTGTAGAAACTGAATCCTCATGTACTGCGACACACCGCACTGGTACTACAACGTCCGCATGTGTTGTACCGACTAGGGCATCTCGTGAAGAAGAACTCCGTGAAAGTAAACTCGAGATGGTATCTAGTAAGTGAATGTCGGAACTGCGGTGTCAACCGCCACATGCGGTAATCACCAGTGCTATCTGCTCTTCGGTCATCCCCCGCATGGAGATCTCTATCAAGTCTGTCAGTGGAAGCCCGTGATCGGGAAATCTCCTCAAGAGGTCAAGAAACCTTGGCCATGCCTCTTGCAATGGCTCATGAGGGTCAACTGAAAACTCAGTGATCAAGGACCGCATCAACTCTGCTCTACGCGGGGGGAAGTATCTCTGTAAGAACTCTAGGCGTAGCTCTCCCCACGTATCAAATGTCCTCCCCAATCGTCGGTGCCATCTCATGGCTCTCTCTTGAAGTGTAAATGGGAAGGTCCTCCTCATCAGCTCCTCTGCAGTGATGTCTGAATATCTCTGTGCTCTGCAAAACTCCTCGAATGCAGACATGTGAAGATAAGGCTCCTCGTGCGCCTCTCCTGAAAATATCGGCAGTCTCTGAATGTAATCCAAATCCAAGGCGAATGGACGTAATGTAGAAGCTGACTGAGCTCCCTGTGCTATCTGCTCCTCCATCCATCTAGGATAGGATATATCTGATGATCTCCACGGCTCTCTGTGATCACAACTGGAGTGCACTCTCAACTCAGCAACGGCATTGTCCGGTCTCACATCTGCTCTATCTGGTATCCTCGGACATCAAGCACAGCATGCCCAGAGTAGAGAACGGGATGGGAGGGAGGGAGCGGGAGGTTGGTCGAAGATCCGACCTCCCTAGAAGGTGGACTGGACTGATGGTCAAATAGCGAAGAAAAAGCCGCAAGAGTCGGCTCGAAGTGAGAGGGATCCATCATCCAGGGGTGAAGGAGAAGAATAGGAGAAGAATGAAGGGAGGGTGGGTGGAAGACAGAAGAAGAGAAGAAGATGAGGGAAGGCAGAAAGGATCTGGAAATCACACAAGATGAAAAAGCAAACCCCCAATTCACCTACGCACGCGAGCTGAAGACCGAAGGGATCGGTCAATTATCTTGTCGATTTTATTTTAGGTGATCATTCAGTCTATCAGAGCGATTACGTGAGCTGAATAGGAATCCAAATATTTCTCAACCGACTATCCCGTACAGAAAGCCGGTAATCAGTTGAGAAAATATCGGATATGACTCTAACCTAAGGTGTGTGTCACTCTCTCGCTCATCCAAACCAAACAAGGAGGGGGTTACTCTCCCCAAGACAAAATTTTCAATGTGGTGTCTTTTAGGTCAAGTGTGATTAGCAGTCCCAATTTTATTGTTTTTATTTTTAGGTATTTTTAAATAAAAACAAATGCCTAATGAATTTTTCGGTTCTCCTGGTTATTAAGTCCAAAAATTAGGGGGGAGAAGTCGAAAAAGTCGATGCGCGATGAAATCAATGATGCATGCAGAGTAAGAGATGCATACCTGACTCCAGCATTCTACATGCAAAATGATCCACGCAGAATTTAAAGACTGAAAATAAACTACCTAAATGGTGCAGGTGGAAAACCGAGTCCCTAAATAGTAGTGCTAGTCGAAAGAACGGCTAGTCGACCACCAGCCTCCAATCCAAAGAGTCCGGTCTCGATCCACCCCTCCTCCTCTCGACAAATCGGGTTCAGGAGCTGCGCTTGGCAGGGTGGGCTGCGACACGTAGGCTCGAAGGAAGTGAGTCGACTATTTTATTAATCTTTTTATTATAGGTCCAATTACCGAACTATAGGCTCAAGCAAATATATTAGGGAATTTGGATCCTACTAGTTACGTCACAATCAAGCAGAAAGTCCTACGACTAGGGGCTCAGAAATCCGCGAGAAACCAGAAAAGGCAGTAAAGAAATCAAAAATCGCGTAAAAGCCGCGAAGAAACCGTGGGGTCCCCCGAGCACACCGGTGCTCGGTGAAACAGACCCCGAAAGTGTCTAAGTTCATAAGAGAGTCCTGCCCCTGTATTATTACAATAATTATTCAAATAGCAGGAAATAAAATCTACTCTAAATCTAAGCTAAACTCCCGCACTCCGCTGTCTACTCGCGCTCTCCTGCGGCTCCGTGCAGAAGGGAGCCGCCTCCGATCACCGCGGTTGCTCCGGCTCCTCGAAAGTTGCCGCCTCGGCCCTCGGGCCCTCGCAAGAAAATAGAAAAGTGTGTCAAGCCAGATAAAATAAAACAGATAAAACAAATAAAATAAACAGGGATATATGTGCAAAAAATAAAAATGAAAATAAACAAGCAAAAAGAAATAAAAATAAAAGTAAAAGAAAATAAAATAAAATAAAATAAAAGAGAAATAAAAAGTCGCAAAAAGCCATGGACTCAGAAAAAGCCGCGGAAAACCGCGAAAAAGAAAACAGAATAAAAAGAAAACGAAACGGACTACTAAGCCGTTCTCCCCGGCAACGGCGCCATTCTGATGAGCCAAAAAAATAACCGAGACTCAAGTAAATGAAATCAAGCTAGGGTCGTTGCGACCCGAGTCTCAGAAATCAATCAGCTCAACAAGAAAAAATGTAAGAGCAGACCACCAAAACACAAATAAAATCAGAGAAAAGAACTAGTGGCCCTGGCTATTGGATTAGCCTGGTATAGCGACCAGGGTCGGACTCAGGAGCACGTGATGGCCTTGCGGCCTACGAAGTAGTCGAGCAACAAATAAAATATAAACAAAGAATTTTTGGTGGATTTTTAAGATTTTTATATTTTTTTGGAATTTTTAATTATAAAGAAAATAATAAAAACAATAAAACAAACAACTTTCAACAATTATTTAAACACTCAAAATTAATCCAAAAATTCAAACAAAAAAAGTTTTAGATTTTATGATTTTTTACTGTTTTTGGTGAATTTTTGGTAATTTTTTGATTTTTATAGAATTTTATAAAAATAAAATAAGTCTGAAAATCAAATATACTATCTAGTCAGGCTTCTACAACCATTTAAAAATACTAAATGGTTGTTTCAAGGCCTGGAGTAATTTTCCTGTAAAATATGAATAAAAAGGAATAATCAGGAAAAAGAATTATTAATTTTTGGTTTTTCTATGAATTATTAAATTTTTTATAAGTTTTTCAGTTTTTTTCAATTTTTATAATTTTATAAATCCAAAAATAACCAAAATTGGTCAGAAAATAAAACACAACAAAACAAACAAGTTCTGATTTTTTTTATAATTTTTGAAAACGTTTTAATATTTTTTTGTGATTTTTATATCTGGACAGACAGAAAAAGAGGTGTTTTTGAATTTTTAAAATACTAAAAATGCTAAAAAATATACCAAATTTTTAGAAAAATTTTACATAGTGGCAGGAGCCACGTATCCATTTTTCATGAAATTTGGACTTGATTTGATATTTTATTAAAATCAAACAACAAGGCATAGTGCATAGGGACCTAGTTGCAAATAAAATAAGTTCCAGGGTCTTTTGTTAACCCAGCAGAAAAGTGTAGGGCCTTAATTGCAAAAATCCCAAGAAACCACGCACGACACACGTGACTCAGACTCAGAGGGGCAGATTTGTCATTCCTGTTTATAAAAGTTCAAACAATAACAAGCCAGAACTACAAGGGAAACAATGCAAATAACCCACTAAGGCACGTGACGAAGCACGTGGACACTACATACAGGGACTAGATGGCAAATATCCAAAATAGTAAGGTCCTCGATGCAAAATAACCAAAATAAAAAGAACTAAACTAAATATTTACAGGACTAGATTGTAATTGACAAAGCAGGAGGGGCCTAAGAGCAAATTACCCCTTATTATGATCCGATGGCTGAGACGGTGCCACGTAGCTGATCGGACGGTGGAGGATCGATGGCACCTCAACGAAGGGACTCGGCTCGGATCGGACGGCTGAAGGTCTCCCACGTGGAGGATCTAACGGCTGTGGTGCGACGTGGGTAAACGAAGGGCCTCCGCTCTGATCGGACGGTGGAGGCGGTGCCACGTAGCGAATCGAACGTCTGCTAGGTGCTGTGGCTAACCCTCGATGATCTGACGGTCCAGATCCTACCTCTGGTGATCGAACGGTTGCTGCTGCTCCTCAAACCAAGGGCCGAGATCGCATCTGGAGCAACGAGGCTGGATGGACGGCTGGGGAGGATGCACCAAGAACAAGTCGCTGGCGATGTTCGCCGGCCCAAAGCTCGCGCTGTGTGCCTCCTCGGCTGCTACTAAGATGCGGAAGAGCTTCGCCGTGAAGTCCCGCAGTGGATGATGGTCTCCGATGAGGCTGACGACCACCAGAATGGCCCTGCGACGGCGGTGGCCTGGAGCTGCTGCGCCTGAAATCTCGGACCCTCAGATGGGTCCCTCTCGACCTGCAAAACACACAGAGCAGCTCCTTGGTCGAGGAAAAATTGCCTCGACCAAGTTAGGGGCGAAATGGGCGAGTGGGTGCGTCGGGGCGTGGTCCTCCGACGAGCGGTGGAGGAGGAGGACCGAAGTCCCTGCTCCGGGGTGAGTCCGGGTTGGGTGGCTGAACGAAGTATGTGCGGAGAAGGCTCGTGAAGGTGGTGGAGTGGTCGGAGTGGCTGATGGTTGGATGGAGACGACGAAAGGTGGCGGCGGAGCAAAAGGGGCGAAAATCAAAATGCTAAAATTACCCTAAACTAATGGCTAAACTACCTACCTGGTGGAGGAGGTCGACTATGATGGAGCTCAAGGAGCTCCGGGGGTCATTGCCTGCAAGGGGGCGTCGAATCCCGAGGCTGGGCGCGCTCGCGACGGCGCACGGCGGTGAAGCCACCAGATCAATGGCTTCCAGGCATCCTGAGCCTCACTTCCACTCCGTCTCGCTCGGCTGTCACTCAGGCAAGGTGGAGGAGGTCCTTAACGTCGAGGGGAAGGTCCAAAAATGAGTGAAATGTGCGGCGGAGCTCAGACTTTATATGTCTAGGGTCCGAGAAGACAAGGATCGGGCAAGTAAATCAGAGCTCGAACCCCTCATACCCACCTCGGGCGTGGATCTAGGATGATCGAGGAATAATCGGAGCCCGGGGTTTCGAAGTTTGGCGGTCGGATTGAGGCATAGAAATTAGGAGAACATGCGGGTCGGGCGTAGAATCCGGCTCTGGTGGTCCTGGGGGGAGAGTTAACCGGGGGTCAACATCCCTCGTGGACCAATCAGAGCCCGCCAATTATTCAGATTTTGTAAATTAAATAATAAATAGAAAATGACTGATTTTTCACAAAAGTTAAAACATAAAAATGTTTCTTTTATTTTAAATTATTTTTTTGTGATTTTTATTTATTTTTTTAAAATAAAAAATTAGGTATTTACAATATAGTACTATATACAAAGGTATATACAATATTGGATTTTTTATTTTTATTTTTAATTATTTATTTTTATACATTTTTATTCCAATTTTATATTTTATTTATTTATAGAATAAAATTTGGAATATTTTGGTATTTTTATTTTTTATTGTTTAATTACAAGGGGTAAATAAATAGGTTTATTTATATACATATATGGTATATGTACAATGTTAAGATTGGTTTTTATTTTCGTTTCTTTTTATTTTATTTTTATTTTTATAATTTTCATTTTATTTATGTACATTATGAAATATAGAATATATACAATTTTTATTGGATTTTAATTTATTTATTTATAGGGATAAATAAATAGAAAAAGGGTTTCTATATACATGGCTTATGTACAAGGTGAAGGACTTTTTATTTTCTTTTTAATTTTCTCATTTTTATTTTGATTTTATATTTACAAATATTTACAGATAAATACAACCCACCTTTATTTAGAGGAAAATATTTTTCTTTATTTCTAGGTATATACACACAGGGAGCTTCCTTATCTCCCTCTACTTTGGTTTTTATGCGGTCAGGCCCATGCTGAGCCCTCCCTTGGGATTAGGTCCCTCAATATTTATTCTAAATATCTCCCTCTTTTTCTTTTGTTTCTTTGTTCTTTTATTTATGCACAAAACATGCTAAATACTTATTTTTACACAATGCATGCTTTTTGGTAATTATTGATATTTACAAATATATACATGTGTTTGGCAAAGGTTTTGTAGCTAAAATAAAAGAATAAAGAGTGATGAATGGGTATTCATCAGCCAGCGTCATGCCACGTTGCCTTGCTCCAGAAGCCATCACCACCATTAGATCTATCTTGTTCTGATGGTTCCTAGGCGAGCCACGCGTTCAACTCCAGTACCCGTTGGATCAATCCAGATCTAACGATCCAGCACTCGCCACGTAGCACCCCTCCGAACCTCTTCCCCGACCCTAGGCTCGGAGCACCCGAAGCAAGATCCGAAGCACGCCTGAGCCTCCAGAGCCTCCGAGCCGACGTCCGAGCGTCCTACGCCTCCCGAGCCTAGCATCTCACGTGTCTCTCACGTGAGGACTGGGTAAATTGCAACGAGGCCCTTGTAACTTTCCAGAATTGCAAATCAATCCTTGCTAGGCACGTTACGTGAGGAGCACGTGTCCTCGTGGAATTTTTGCATCCATACCCCCAACATTATAGGTATTTGCACTTTAGTCCCTGTATGCCGTTTTAATTTAAGCATTTTTATTTTCTGTCTTGTTTTTTGGTCCTTGTGTTTGTACGCATATCTAGGCATTCATTTTTCATTATTTTTGAATTCCAAAATTGCATATTGTAGTTTAACTTGTTCTTTATCTTTATGACATGTGTCATATTTTGTGAGCTTCATAGAATTTAATATTATTTTTCTTGTGGAATTTGACATAATTTGCCCACAATATGCTTGAAATTCATTATTAAATTATTTGTTGCTCCAAAAATCACCAAAAAAATAACATTAGATCTAATTTAAGTTGATCTACACTGTGTCCAAAAATCAAATTATTTGCACGCATCACGGGGCATGAATAAATCAAATAGTATTTCTCTTAATTAATTTTAATAAATCCAGTTTACATCATTCTTTAGGTATATTAATTTTCCTGGATTCCTACATCTAGGATAATTTTTATACTTGAAAAAAATGTACCTTAGTATTTATTAAAATTAATTCTGTAAAACTACCCTGCATCTATACTTAATTCATAATTAATTCATTCAGAGTCTAAAAATTCGAAAAAATTGCAGTAGCTTAGTCTTCTTGCATATCATCTTGTGGCCAAGTTTTATTTAATTTTGGACTTCATTTGATTAATATTCTTGATTTAACTTAAAAATTTGGCTTGAAATTGCATTGTGTTTTCCTTTATTGCATAAAAAAGTATAAAAAAAGAACCAAAAATATTTTCATGAAAATCTGACATCGAAATTAACTTAAAATTTACCTAAGGAGAAAGCTGCCTCCCTGAGTTCGACCTTGGGCTTGCCCAAGTAAAATAAACCTACCGGTTGCTTTTAATCAAAAATTAAATCTGAGTGGTTTTTTGACAAGTTCTTGATTACCCGATTGCAACAAACGACAAACTTAATTTGATCCTTAACTCGGTTGAATCAACAAGGGTAGATTGTAGGCTCGTCAAAATGGTACCGTTGCTGGGAGGCACGACTTAGGTTAATTTTTAGAGAATTTTGATTTTGGATTTTCCATCCCCGAGTAGTCTGATTACCTATTTTTCTTGTTAATATTTTTTGTTCAATTTTTATTTGTTTATTTTGTATCGTCCTTTATCTGATCTCCCTCTATTTTCGTGCGAGGAATACGAGGAGTCGAAGGTGATTCGCCAAGCGAGCCGAGGAACCTGCATTAAAATATTTTGAGAGTTTTTATGAGGACTTGTAACTTTTATTTTTATTTATTTTATTTTTGCATTTTTCCAATGGTTCCCATTTGGGTTTTCGCACGTCTAAGTCGTAGTAAAAACGTGTCCCTGTATGCTGTATGGATTGCTTTGTGTAGAATAGGACCTACACTTGCGGATCTTAGAGCTACTTTAAGACCTGTTTGTGCTTGTAAAATTCTAGGATCACACCTCACACTTAAAAGACACACTTAGACCGCAGATCTTAGCCAAATCTAAACTGTTCTTCACTTGCTAATAGAACTGCCTGTCTAAGAGCGTATTTTATAGATTGCATTTCATTTTGCTTAAAATTTCAATTCTATTTTGCATCCTGCATAAAAAGTGAAATGATCATTGTAAGTCTTCTCTACTTGGCATTCATTATTGTTTTATCTTGCATCGGCTTTTCTCGAATCCTTCCCCCTTGGTTTTTCAAACTTAGGTTTAAAGGAATTGGGACTGGACGATAGGCGTCCCTTGTGGTTGGACTAATCAAGTGATAACCTAACTTAAAATTGGGACTGCTAAACAAAATTGACCAAAAAAATCAATAAAATCGGAAATTCTGTTTGCGGGAGATTAGCCCCAACCTTGTTTTCAGACTGAGTGAGGGTACTAGAATGTGTGTGCACACCCTAAGGCCGAGCCAAAAATTCCTGCCTTCCATATCGCGTATCCCGATCCGAGCAAATATCACAGGCTGAACTATGGGTTCAACTTACCAGCACCAAGTAGCCTCCGCCTACTCCGGTAGGTAGATAGGGGCGAAATTGCGGTGCACCGCGACAAGTTGCTAGTAGCCTCTACCTGCTCTGGCAGGTAGATAGGGGCGAAGTTAAGCCTTGTCAGCCTCCGCCTACTCTGTAGGTAGATAGGGGCAGGTCCTTGAACTTTCGGCTGGTGATAGGAGTGGAGAAAGGAAGGGCATTCGTATCTTAAGCAACAGGTTAAACAGGGGAGACGCATCCGGCTTTAAACCGACTCCCCAATAGGCCACGTAACCTTTGATACTTGTCTGAAAAATTCACACTTAAAATACAACCAGACTAATCGGACTCGATTTTGGGTCCTTCACCGTGTTGAGTGTGAAAATCAGGGTTTGGATTCACTTGCTTGCTTCAGGTAGGAGTAAAATCCTATCTTATATTTTTCTCTTGATTCTTCTTCTCGCAATCCAAGATGACTGACTGGGGGGATATCTACTCTTGATTCGCAAATCTTTCCTTGAGACCCTCATGAAGTTCGTCTTCATCGGCCTAAGCGCAACTTGGGCCAACCCGAGCTCGTGACCCTCTGAGTTTGGGATCCATCACTCTCAGGGTGGTTACCCTCAAGCCAACCCATTTCTCTCCTCTAATCTCATCGAGGAAAACCATCGCCTCGATGAGAATGTCTTCATTGATACGTGATGAATCTCCATTTCATCACCTTTATTCTATCATTTTGGCCTTAAAAACCCTAGCTAATGCATGTAAATAACATTAACTTGTCTATAATAGCATTCATTATTCATTGCATTTATTGCACATAAAATAAGGTTTTAATGCCAAAATTATAGAATAAAGAGAAGAAAAGAAAAATGAATCAAATATTGCAAATATTTTATGACCCTCACCTCGAGACCAAGTCCAGCATGGAAGTGGTCGACAAGGAATAAAGTAGGGGGAGATAAGGGCCAGTAACACAATAATACCTCATTTATTTATTCATCCATTTATGCATTTTGACATCTATTTTGTATTTAATTATTTATTCATCAAATCAGGAAACTTTGTACATGAAAGTTGTAGATAATAATGTAAATAAAAATACAAAATTGAGTTTGTACAAAAATGATACACAGTGTACATTCTACACCCAGAATAAAAAGCCAGAATCTCAACTTCACAGACCCATACCTTGCAAATAAAAACTCAAAATCCACCAAACTCACCTTTAATTGTATATAGCTTTTCAATAGCTATTTAATAAAATTGGTTTCATAATTTTCGAAGTTAATCTGTGAAAGTTAGGGTTTTGACCCTCATTGTATAGCCTGCCCGATTAAAATATTCATTATATTCATTATTCCTTATTTCTATAAATTTATATTTTTAGAATTTTGTAAATAATACATATAATACATGTACAAAGTGAAATTAGAATAAAACCAAAAAGAACTTGTAAAATAAAATAAGTTTATGTAATACATAGGCAAAATACCTATGTTGTATATATAAATAAAAGAGGATCTCATTCTTTTATTCTTTAGTCATCTATATTTTTATTAAATTGTAAATATTATCTAGAATACATTAAAAATGTAAATCCAAAATAAAATCCAATAAAATTCATTAAATAAATAAAATGTATACACAACATAGGTAAAATACCTATAAGTATACCGACATATATATACCTATTTATTTAAAAATGTAAATAAACTCATAAAAATAAAATAAAAATATATTTATACTCATAAAAATAATTTACAAATTTATAAAATAAGAAAATAAAATAATAAAATAAAAATATACAAAATAAAAATAAATACATGTAAATACCCTTATAAATACATTATTAAAATAAACCACTAATAAAATACATCAAAAAATTAAATAAAAATCATAAATAAATACTACATTATATAATAAACACTTTTTATTTTATAAGCAAAAATAAATAAGTCGTTTATTAGGTTTAAATAATCAGTCAAACCAATGCTGATGTGGACCAATCAGGTTTCGTTGACCGCGGGTCAACTCTTCTGTCTCCCAGCCGCCTGGTGTCAGATGTCTCATCATCCCGTCTTCTCCGACCTCCCCCTTCTACTCCTTTGACTTTCAAGCGAAGATTCCTTCATGAAAAAGCTCTATTGATGCTTCCTCCTTTACGCCAACATCCCAGATCCATCACATGACCAATCAATTCTTCGTGGCACCCCGGTCAATAAGGGTGCGCCACCATGTATATAAATAAAACCCTCGACCTCCTCCTCCATTTTGGTCTCCCTTCGGTCATCTTCCGCCCTTGCTTCCAGTCTCTAGAGGATCCTCGTGACAGGGGGGATCTCCTGGACGCTTCAACCGGTCGGAGGAGTTGAGGGAAGCACCCACGGCCGCCGCTTGCCGGAGGTCCTGCTCCCTGGTCGACCACCAGGTATAAGAGCTACCTTTATCTTGTTTTGTAGCTTAGTTTTCGTTTGTAGTCTTTAATCTTGTGGTTAGATTAGTTATTAGGCCCGTAGGTGCTCGATTAAGGCCAGATCGAAGTTCGCCGGAGTTCAGCTCCGACGAACCTCTCTAACTTGATCTACACACGCTCCGACCCTCGCTTCATCTCCATTCCTTTCCCCTATGTGTTCTACGCATATCCCACGTATCAGATCAACCAGAGCGTCCCTCGCTCTACGAATAGAGGTCCAACTCCTCCACTTCGCTGGACCTCGCCACCCACGTTCATATTCCACCTTTGACGCTTTAACCCCTGGTCGAGGAAGACCCCCTCGAGCCCCTCATGCTTTTGGTGCAGGTTAGAAGCTTAACGGAGCCCCCTGGGGCTCGATTCGATTGCCTGCGAGGTTCCAGGACCTCCCTTGCTTCTCCGAGCTCGCTGGACCGATCTAGGGGGTCCTGGACCTTCTGGAGTACCACGCTGCGGAGCACCTCACCGGACGTTTGGAGCCCATCGCCATCACTAAGGAGTGCCCGGAGGAGGAGGAATCAACGATCGAAGTCAGGGAGGGTAACTGTTCCTCCATGTTCTTCATGAGCAGCAGCTACCATCGGATGGAGGAGGCGGCCCTAGATCTGATCGTGGCTGTCCATTTAACGCACACTTCGGCCGTTCGATTGAAGCCCAAATGCAATCCAGACCATCGATCGCCGAACCGGTATCAGGCTTCGAGGGTCCGCCATGTGGATAAGTGGCACGCGGATCACCGTCCATCAGCGCACAGGGTAATTTACACTGAGCCCCCTCACTTTTTTTGTATTTAATATTTAATCTGGTAAATTAAATATAACGTTGTAAATAATTTGGTTATTTTGCAATGAGATCCATGTACTTTATAGAAATATAATTTAGTCCCAGCCTGCCTCACGTGCAGTCCCACGTGAGGCGCAAATTTGCAAATAGGCCCTAGCGGTTTTTGTATATTGTGAAATAGTTCAAAAACATTGAATAAATGGTTATTTCAGTTGGATAAGATGCACTGTGCCCTCTGACATTTATTTTTATTGCATTTATGCCCTTGCCAGGCAGATTTATTTTTACTGGCTTCATGTATTTATTAAAAATGCCTAGCTAGCTCCTAAAAATTCACAAAAATTATGGTAGATGCCTTGTACCTTGTAGATGCACGTTGTATTTTTCTTTGGAATTTTTGAGCATTTTATCCATTTATTAAAAATGAAAAAGGAGCTAATTTTGCACTGTTTAAATGAGAAAATACAAAAAATTATAAAATGTTTTTGAAAAATCAAAAAAATTATGTGTGATATATTTATATACTTATTGAGTCCAGAAAGTGAAAAACCCTAAAAATAAGAAAAAGAAAAATAAATTTTTTTTAGAAAACTCCAAAATTAAACAAAAATATAAGAATGCAACAAAAATTCCAAAAATATATTTCCCTATGCTATAATTATCTATATATTATTATTTATGTATTAAAATTAATTTGGGTAATTTTTAAATTTATTTTATATTTTTAGAACCCAAATTAGTGTCGACCTATTTAATTAGCCCATATTAGGGACAATTTTTGGAATTAAAAATACATAAAAATTAGAAATATTCCAGAAAAATAACAAATATATATATATATATAAATATAAAAAAAAGAAAAAATATTATATATATATATCCATAGATGATATTACTTCTCTCTCTTCTTTTATATATCCCTATATATAAATATATCTATATTATATAACTAAAATATATAAAAAGAAGAAATTTTTTTATAAAATATAAAAACAAAATAAAAATTATGAAGACAAAAAAAAAATAAAAAAATATAAAACCCCAAAAACCCACAAAATAGGATTCATTCAAGGATGACCTGGATGTACATGAACACCGTAGGCTACCCAATTTTTATTGCTCTCTGTGGTTCGACCTCTACATGCTTATACACTATGCATTTCATGGTAGAGTTAATAAATGTTAATTCACAGTTTGGGACTTAATTGGTTTATTCTTTGATGTGGGTTAATTTCTGGTCAACATGGGTTTTATGAGTGGTCGCCTCAGCGACATTATCGTCCCCGCCTTGTGTGGGGCGTATTTTGACCCTCGCCAAAATCCTAGTTATTAGATGGCGCCGTTGCCGGGGAGGCAACAGATGTTGTGTGAATATTCATTCATTTATTTAATTCTTTGCTCATGTCCAGTATTTATTTCTTTATTTGATTTTTATTGAGATTATTGAGATTGTTCTGACCCATCTCTTTTATTTATCTTTGATGCGAGGGACCGCCAAGCGAAGGAGGACCTCCTAGGAGGACCGATGCACCCAAGCGAGGCAGAGTTGGCTCTTCTACACCAGCCAATAGGAGAGAGCATCAAAGTCAGATGAGGAGAATTTTTGAAGACAGTCTATATTTTTATGCATTTTATTTTAGTATGTGTATTTATGTGAGAGAGTGACACTTAGAAAAATTGTAATAATACAGGACTCTCACAGGTACACTCCGACTCCCGAGGTCCAGTGCCCGAGGGATTGTTCCCTTGGGGCCTCGATGGTTTTGACGCTTTTTCTTTTCTTTATTTTATTTTATTTTTATTATTTTGTGTGAATGAGCCCCTGCTTAGGAATTACTTACTCGTAGATTAAGGCCAAACACCCAATATATCTTGCATGTACCTATAGCCATGTTTGGACTTAGTCAAACTATATAACAGTCGACCTCACCATCTTTGATCCTACGTGCCGCAGCTCACCCTACCAAGTGCTTCTCCTGAACTCGATGTGTCGAGAGGAGGAGGGTTGAGCCTAGACCGGACTCCTGGATTGAAGATCGGTGAGCGACTTGTGGTTTTTCACGATAATAGCAGTTACTATCCTAGGGAGATTTCTTTGGCTTGCATTTGCATATAGCATAGGTTTCAAATTCTGTTATGCATCCCGCATGGAGAGAGCTGGAAGCGCTGTAAGTCTTCTTACTTAGCATGCATCATCGATTTTTGACTTGCATGGCTTTTCTGACCTTCTCCCTCTGTTTTTGCCAACCTAGGATGCTTAATGGAAATTGGAACCTCGTTAGGCACGTGCATTGAAAATACCCAAAAAAAGTGATAACCTAAACAAAATTGGGATTGTTAACTCTATTGGACTTAAAAATAAAATGTAATGGACTCCTTGTCTTGGGGAGAGCAACCCCCTCATTGTATGCGTTTTAATTGCTCACATACACACTAAGGAGTAGAGCCCAAATCCCATCAAGCCTCCTAAGTTTTGTACAACTTTGTGATTCTCATCTCACTCTAAAAATTAAAAGATAAATGATCGTCACCTGACGGTCTTCACTGTGTTGAGTAGGTGAATCGGGGGTTTGCCTTGTGTATTGATTGTCACTTGGAGTCCGTTGCATTTTTTATTCATTATTAGAGTAGTCGGTCCCATAGTGTGAGTTATGCACTTTTTCAGCTTTGAGTCTCTCTACCTCTCTTATATATGTATCTCCTCATCTGCATCGAGTCGTGGTATTGGCGCTTGAGCTCAATCATTTCTTCCCCAAGTCCTTCGTTTCCCTCTTCTTCTTCATCTTCCTCGTATCCACCGTACCATCCCCATCTTCTCAGGTTCGCGAAGAGCATGCTCTTCGGACCACCATTTTAACGGTGTTCCCTCCTTGTGTGGAACACCCAATTTTGTCTATGTCCCGATCTTCTCGCCCACCCTCCTCGTTCCCTCTGTATCACTTTTCTATCACCCGAGATTGCTATGCACATCGATGAGGCCCGCATCGAGGATTTTATGATTACCTTGATTATTTGTGTAAGCCGGGCCAAAGATTGAGGATGCTGGGATGAATGTGCCTTGGGAGTGTGATCTGTTACATGCATATTTTTAAGATTATTTGATTTTTGGGCACAAGTATAGGTGTGATGCATTATTGAGGAATTTTTGGTCTCGCACACCGGATTGAGGGTGTGATGTATTTTGATGCTTTGATGAGGAATTCATGTGATCTGATTGATTGATCTACCCATTCGGTTCGGCCCATCCGGATTCGGATTTTTGATTGACTATCTAGATATATGCTTCATGGTGATGGTGCCCGAACCCCCATGGACCTCCTCATCTTCTTGATTGACCCACCCTTGATCTCCTGACTCTTTGATCCACCAGGGCACTTTGCGGATTCCTGATTATCTTTCATGCCATCTCAGCCAGATTTGATTGACCTGAGGGATGTTTTGTGAATGACCTGATTATTTGCTCCCTCACATGATCTTATGCCCTCCGGATGATTGAACGATTGACTGCCCTTGAGGACCTGAGATCTTATGCCAGCACTCCCATGACCTACATTGATCGAGCTCACATTCCTCCCCGAGGACTATCCGCGGGAGAATACGACAATTTCTAGGACTACGGTTTCATCCACTGCTTGGGTCGCCATTTTGATGGGACCCGGAACCAAGTCAGATGATATGCTTGATTGGCCTCCCTCTGTGATTGTGTACCCGACTTGTCGGTACATGAGGCCAACTGTCTGATTGCTCTCCTTGACGGTCCTCGCGAGGACGAGCCTTGATATTCCAATTGCTCACTGCCTAGTTCATAGCTCTCCGAGGGTTATCTGCGAGAGGCTATGACACATTATAGCTCTGATGGTCTCTTCTGCTGGTAGGCGGTCCGTCGTCTATCGAGACCAGATTCTCTGTGGATCCGTCTGATGGATCCGGCTCTTTTGAGCCTTTTTCTCTCCTTGACGACCCTCACAAGGACGAGATGTATTCCGATTATTCACTATGTAGCTCACATCACTTCCCGAGGACTATATGCGGAAGGATGTGACACTTTCTTTACGACCGGCTTCACTCACCTCTGGTGCCGCCACCTTGTTGGGGCACGCTGCCGATTCGTCTGATATGGGCAGTTGGTTTCTCTTTTTGATTATGCGCCCGATCTATTGGGGGATGAGACCGACTTGCTCAAGCTCTTTTGAGACTGCTCTCCTTGACGGTCCTCGCAAGGATGAGCTCTTTTCTGGTTATTCCTTGACTAGCTCATAGCTCCCCGAGGGTTATCTGTGGGAGACCAGGACATATTTCCGATCTGATTGGTCTCCTCTGTTGGTAGCCGACTTGTCGACTACTGAAACCATTATGTGGGTCCGTCTGATGGACCCGACTCCTTCAAGCCCTTCTATCTCCTTGACGACCCTCGCAGGGTAAAGACATATTCTGACTATTCCTCGCCTAGTTTGCATAACTCCTCAAGGACTATTTGTGGGAGAATGCGACACTCTCGTTACGCTCGGTTCCCCCTGCTGACTGTGTCTCCGATCTGCGGAGCACGGAATCGAGTCATCTGATATAAATGATTTTGGTCCCATCCTGAGTTGCATATCTGATCTGCAGATCATGGGACCCATCTGATTTGAATCCTTTGAGTCTGCTCGCCTTGACGGTCCTCGCAAGGTTGACTCCTGATATCTGCTATTTCCATGCCTAATTAGCAGCACGTTCCCCGAGGGTTGTCTGTGGGACGCTGCCACATTCTCTTGATCTTGTGGTCTCTTCTGCTGGTAGACGATCTGCCATCTACCAAGATCGTACCTGAGGATCCGTCTGATGGATCACTGACGCCTTGACGATCCTCGCAAGGTCGAGTCTCTTTCTGCTTATTCGATGATTAGCATGTACTACTCCCTGAGGGTTATCTGCGAGAGGGTACATCATTTTCTAGGTACTCGGTTTCATTTCTGGTGTCTCCTATCTGTTGGAGCATGAAGCCGAGTCTTCTGAGCTGTCTACTCGGTCTCCTTCTGATTGTGTCTCTGATCTGTGGAGCACGGTGCCGATTTTACTGATATATGTACTTGGTTCCCTCTCTGATTGTGTATCCGATCTGCGGATCACTGAACCAAGTCTTCTGATTATGGTCTGATTCCCGACTCCTTTGAGCCTGCTCACCTTGACGACCCTCGTAGGGTTGAGCCATGACTTGTGGTATTCGGTGTATCTCCTGCGATCTTCCGACCTCATGACCACTGAATGCCACGATGTCTCCTATTCTCTATCTTCCATATCTTATTGAGACTCTGATTGACCGGAGGAATCTGTACTGTTCCTTCTTCCTCCCGGTCTTATAGTATCAGCTCTGTTCCCTCATGCTGACCCTACAAGCCGATTGACTGCTTCATGCTACCGGTCCCCGCTTTACTTTCTGATATGTTTATCCCCGGTAGTCGACACCCACCTGACTGCATATCCGGGTGTCTTTTTACTGTCTGAGTGTGTCACTGTTCTCACAGGGAGACAATGGCGCAAGTATGGTATTCACCTGTTAGATACCGTCCTGTACTCCACCAGTTTTTCACCGCTTGTATATATGTGTCCCTTTTTCATTCTTTCTCCCATATGTTTTTGTGTGCCCCATATCTATCGCCATATCTTTGTGTCTACACTTAGGACGTACCTTGTCCTAAGTATAGGGGGGTTACACACCACGTTGTTCTTTCCTCGTTCAGTTTTGTCACTCCTGTTGTTGCCTATACTTAGGGATATCTCACCCGAAGTATAGGGGGAGTGATGCATATATTCTCCACGATCGTTTCATCTATCTGTATATATCTCTCTTTTCTTCTTTTCCTTTTCTATCTTCTGTATCTAAATAAAAGGTGTCGCCCCTTTGAGTCAGTTTTCTGTACTTAGGACGTACTTTGTCCTAAGTATAAGGGGTGCACCCCTGATTTGTTAATTCTTTGATCGGTGTATTCCCACCCTTGACCCTCCCTACTTTGTGTACAGTCTGCTATACTTAGGATTACTTGATCCTAAGTATAGGGGGAACAGTCAACTTCTATTTCCTTCATTTCTTCGTTCATTTATTCTTTGGACTTTTCTATACTCAGTACGAGTTATGTCTTCTCTTTCTTTTTTCCGATCTATGAGGACATAACTCATGCTCAGTATAGGGGGGTCGTATATACTCTGTATATACTTTAGCCATAACTCGTACTTTCATATAATTATTAATAAATATGGCTAAACATAAGATATAATTCATTAGAAATTAATTAATAATACTTCTTATTCCTCGGATTCTTTTTGTATATACTGATTAATAAATCAGGTGAAAATGTTTTTTTTGCAAAATGTTTGAAAAATAGTTTGAAAATTATTGTGAAAATCTTTTGAAAACTATTTTGAAAATGTTTTGTTACATGTTTTCAACCGTTGTAAAAACACTTTGGTTTGTAAAGTTTATTTTCTTTATGTGAAATAAAATGTTTGAAAAATTATTTGCAAACGGTTTGGAAAATGGTTGCAAAAATATGTGAAAAATCTATATATGCTGTTTGGAAAACCTTTGCAAAATGATTTTCAAATGTGTGTACATGTTTGTAAAGTGCTTGTAAAAATTATTTTGTACTATAGTTTTCAAAATGATTTTTAAATAAATTTGAGGAATGAAAGCATCACAATAAATAAAATAAATGAAAATAAATCATAAATAAAATACATAAATTTATTTATCAACTGTATATACGTCTAAAAAAATTCTTTAAGTCTTGTAAATAAAGCGGCATGCCCGTGTAAATAGTTGTACATATTTTATACTTTGAGTGCCAAAATTATTTTATTTGCAAAAATTCTTTGTGTAAAAACTTTCTCTTTGTTTTCAAATTCTTTGAAAAATTGCATTATTCTTTGCATATTTGTAAATAGCATTTGCATAGCATTCATATTCTTTCATTGAGCTTGATGATTGAACTAGTCCAATAAAGTCGAAGATTGGAGCTTGGTTGGACCTTACATCACCTAAACTGCACTTGAACCTTATGAGAACTAAGTTTAAGGTACTTCAGGTCTATTCAGACTTAATTCTTTGAGAAATCAGGGCTAGGTTCAAGTCACCTTAGTGGACTAACTAGAACTTTTTGAAACACACGTATGACTCTTGTCGGCCGTGACCTAACTTGGACACTTACACCTTTCACTTGGCTCAACTCAGTTGGAGTGGTGAGGTGGTTGGATTTGCCAGTCTAAGACACACACGAGTGGAAACATTCGTCCTCGTCTAGGGAGGAAAGTGCACCCCAACCTGATCCAGTTTCAATGAAGTCGAATGACAGGAGAGTGTGGGTTGCAATAAAGCTTCAAAAGAAGGATAGTCTTCTGGCTCAAGAGGAAAAAGTCCTTATGTAAATGCTGTTGTAAATAGTATGTTTAAAAAAAAGACTCCAAAAAAGTGGACAAGCTTGAAAATAGAAATAAAAGTGCCTGCCGGAGTATGTATATATGTTGTATAGAAAATAAGCAAGCTTGAGCATCAAAGTTATACCATGTGAGCCTGCAGCTGGATGACTTGACTACACTAGTCTTGCATCCCAGGATAGGTAGCGACACTGGCTACCGTCCATTCTCTTCTCCACCTCCTCCTCTTGAGTTGGATGCCGCTTGAACTTAGAAGGGAATACCTCGCTCCTCGACGGTAGAGGGCTGGATTGGGGAATCTTTGGGTTGTCATTCTGGAGAAGTCAGTTCCTTTGTCATTTCAGTTGGGGAGAGCCACTATCACTTACACTGTACAAGTCAGCTTCATAGTCATAAGGGTTTACGTATGATGTAGGCTAGTTCTGACCTGGCTATTGAGGTGATTTGAACCGAGTTCTGTGACTCTCGAAGGCTGTTGTGTTTTAAATTTGGTTCCCAACTAGGTTCTACACACATACACACCCAAGGTCTAACAGAAGCTCCGAATTTTGATTTTGTAAGGACATATATTGCACTGAAAGCAACCCTATTCACTCTATCCTTTTTCAATTCTCTTTTTCTTTTCTTCTAATTCTTTATTCTTTTGTACTTACTACATAAGTATTTGCTAGGGATTAGCAAAGGCAAGTATAGGGGGGGTGATGAATCTCCATTTCATCACCTTTATTCTATCATTTTGGCCTTAAAAACTCTAGCTAATGCATGTAAATAACATTAACTTGTCTATAATAGCATTCATTATTCATTGCATTTATTGCACATAAAATAAGGTTTTAATGCCAAAATTATAGAATAAAGAGAAGAAAAGAAAAAAGGAATAAAATATTGCAAATATTTTATGACCCTCACCCCGAGACCAAGTCCAGCATGGAAGTGGTCGACAAGGAATAAAGTAGGGGGAGATAAGGGCCAGTAACACAATAATACCTCATTTATTTATTCATCCATTTATGCATTTTGACATCTATTTTGTATTTAATTATTATTCATAAAATCAGGAAACTTTGTACATGAAAGTTGTAGATAATAATGTAAATAAAAATACAAAATTGAGTTTGTACAAAAATGATACACAGTGTACATTCTACACACAGAATAAAAAGCCATAATCTCAACTTCACAGACCCATATCTTGCAAATAAAAACTCAAAATCCACCAAACTCACTTTAATTGTACATAGCTTTTCAAGAGCTATTTAATAAAATTGGTTTCATAATTTTCGAAGTTAATCTGTGAAAGTTAGGGTTTTGACCCTCATTGTATAGCCTGCCCGATTAAAATATTCATTATATTCATTATTCCTTATTTCTATAAATTTATATTTTTAGAATTTTGTAAATAATACATATAATACATGTACAAAGCGAAATTAGAATAAAACCAAAAAGAACTTGTAAAATAAAATAAGTTTATGTAATACGTAGGCAAAATACCTATGTTGTATATATAAATAAAAGAGGATCTCATTCTTTTATTCTTTATTCATCTATATTTTTATTAAATTGTAAATATTATCTAGAATACATTAAACATGTAAATCCAAAATAAAATACAATAAAGTTCATTAAATAAATAAAATGTATACACAACATAGGTAAAATACATATAAGTATACCGACATATATAAACCTATTTATTTAAAAATGTAAATAAACTCATAAAAATAAAATAAAAATATATTTATACTCACAAAAATAATTTACAAATTTATAAAATAAGAAAATAAAATAATAAAATAAGCCACTAAAAAAATACATCAAAAAATTAAATAAAAATCATAAATAAATACTACATTATTTAATAAACATTTTTTTATTTTATAAGTAAAAATAAATAAAATCATTTATTAGGTTTAAATAATCAGTCAAACCAATGCTGATGTGGACCAATCAGGTTACGTTGACCGTCGGTCAACTCTTCTGTCTCCCAGCCGCCTGGTGTCATATGTCTCATCAGCCCGTCTTCTCCGACCTTCCCCTTCTACTCCTTTGACTTTCAAGCGAAGATTCCTTCATGAAAAAGCTCTATTGATGCTTCCTCCTTCACGCCAACATCCCAGATCCATCACATGACCAATCGATTCTTCGTGGTACCCTGGTCAATAAGGGTGCGCCACCATGTATATAAATAAAACCCTCGACCTCCTCCTCCATTTTGGTCTCCCTTCGGTCGTCTTCCGCCCTTGCTTCCAGTCTCTAGAGGATCCTCGTGACAGGGGGGGTTCTCCTGGATGCTTCAACCGGTCGGAGGAGTTGAGGGAAGCACCCACGGCCGCCGCTCGCCGGAGGTCCTGCTCCCTGGTCGACCACCAGGTATAAGAGTTGCCTTTATCTTGTTTTGTAGCTTACTTTTCGTTTGTAGTCTTTAATCTTGTAGTTAGATTAATCATCAGGCCGGTAGGTGCCCGATTAAGGCCAGATCGAAGTTCGCCGGTGTTCAGCTCCGGTGAACCTCTCTAACTTGATCTACGCACGCCCCGACCCTCGCTTCATCTCCATTCCTTTCCCCTACGCGTTCTACGCATATCCCACGTATCAGATCAACCAGAGCGTCCCTCGCTCTGCGAATCGAGGTCCAACTCCTCCACTTCGCCAGACCTCACCACCCACGTTCTTCTTCCACCTTTGACGCTTTAACCCATGGTTGAGGAAGACCCCCTCGAGCTCCTCACGCTTTTGGTTCAAGTTAGAAGCTTAACGGAGCCCCCTGGGGCTTGATTCGATCGCCTGCGAAGGTTCTAGGACCCCCTTTGTTCTCCGAGCTCGCTGGACCGATCTAGGGGGTCCTGGACCTTCTGGAGTACCTCAAACGCTGCGGAGCACCTCGTCGGACGTATGGAGCCCATCGCCATCACTAAGGAGCTCCTGAGGAGGAGGAATCGACGATCGAAGTCAGGGAGGGTAACTGTTCCTCCCTGTTCTTCATGAGCAACAGCTACCGTCAGATGGAGGAGGCGGACCCAGATCTGATCGTGGCCGTCCATTTAACGCACACTTCGGCCGTCCGATTGAAGCCCAAATACAATCCGGACCATCGATTGCCGAACCGGTATTGGGCTTCGAGGGCCCGCCACGTGGATAAGTGGCGCGCAGATCACCGTCCATCAACGCGTAGATGGGGGTAATTTACACTGAGCCCCCTCGCTTTTTTGTATTTAATATTTAATCTGGTAAATTAAATATAACGTTGTAAATTATTTGGTTATTTTGCAATGAGATCCCTATACTTACAGAATTGCATTTTGGTCCCTGCCTGCCTCACGTGCAGTCCCACGTGAGGCGCGTGAAATTTGCAAATAGGCCCTGGCGGTTTTTGTATATTGTGAAATAGTTCAAAAACATTGAATAAATGGTTATTTCAGCTGGCTAAATTGTACTGTGACCCCTGCCATTTATTTTTATTGCATTTATGCCCCTGCTAGGCTGATTTATTTTTACTTGCTTCTTGTATTTATTAAAAAATGCCTATCTAGCTCCTAAAAATTCACAAAAATTATTGTACATGCCTTGTACCTTGTAGATGCACACTGTATTTTTGTTTGGCATTTTGAGCATTTTATCCATTTATTAAAAATGAAAAAGGAGCTAATTTTGCACTGTTTAAATGAGAAAATACAAAAAAATTATAAAATATTTTTGAAAAATTTAAAAAATTATATGTGATATATTTATATACTTATTGAGTCCAGAAAGTGAAAAACCCTAAAAACAAGAAAAAGAAGATTAAAAAAATTTAGAAAACTCCAAAACTAAATAAAAAAATATAAAATGCAACAAAAAATCCAAAAATATATTTTCTTATGCTATAATTATCTATATATTATTATTTATGTATTAAAATTAATTTGCGTAATTTTTGGATTTATTTTATATTTTTAGAACCCAAATTAGTGTCGGCCTATTTTATTAGCCCATATTAGGGACAATTTTTGGAATTAAAAATACATAAAAATTAGAAATATTCCAGAAAAATAACAAAAATATATATAAAAAATATATAAAAAGCAAAAATATATTATATATATATCCATAGATGATATTACTTCTCTTCTTTTATATATCCCTATATATAAATATATCTATATTATATAACTAAAATATATAAAAAGAAAACAAAAAAATTATAAAATATAAAAACAAAAAAAATTATGAAGACAAAAATAAAATAAAAAATATAAAACCCCAAAAACCCACAAAAATAGGGTTCATTCAAGGATGACCTGGATGTACATGAACATCGTAGGCTACCCAATTTTTATTGCTCTCTGTGGTTCGACCTCTACATGCTTATACACTATGCATTTCATGGTAGAGTTAATAAATGTTAATTCACAGTTTTGGGACTTAATTGGTTTATTCTTTGATGTGGGTTAATTTCTGGTCAACAAGGGTTTTGTGAGTGGTCGCCTCAGTGACACTATCGTCCCCGCCTTGTGCGGGGCGTATTTTGACCCTCGCCAAAATCCTAGTTATCAATACGTCCTCTAACCTAGACCACTTTCTTTACCCAGGAGAAGAGGACAAGATGCCTCCGAAGAACCCCCGGAAGAAGAGGATGATCCTATGCACCAAGTATTCGCCCGATTGGCTAGAGCCGAGCAACTTAATGCAGAACTTACGGCTAGGATGGGACATGTGATCGAGGCAGAGGGAATTGACAGACCCATGGAAGATGCCTACAACCCAGCAGAAAATGAGATGCATAGTTGGCTTGTACCGGTGGTTCCCCCTGAAGCATTCGAGCTGAAGCCCCATTTCTGAGTTTGTTACGGAAGTTCAATGGAAACACCAATGAAGAACCCTATGCTTTCCTTAGAGACTTCGAGCTGGTTTGTGACAACCTTAGTCACCCTAGGGTTGGGCAAGACTACATCAGGTTGAAGGCCACCCCGTTTGCTTTAGGAGATAAGGCTGCTCATTGGCTGAAAAATCTCAAGGTGAGATGTACGACCTGGATGCAGTTCAAGGATTTATTCTTGAAGAAGTTCTACCCACTCAGTAGGACTAATCAGATGAGAACCAAGATCGCGAGTTGTTCCCAGGGACCCAATGAACCATTCCATGAAGCTTGGGATAGATTCAATGACTTAACGCAGAAATGCCCCTGCCATGGCATTACAAAAGATATCTTAGTTCAGAAATTTTTCTATGGCATGACCCCGAGATGCAGGGTTTAGTGAGTGCCGCCTGTGGAGGAAGCTATCTCAACAAGAACGAAGATGTCGTATGGAAGATTCTGGAGCAGATGGCGGAAACAGGCAGATCTCAGGCCACCAGGGCCTATCAGTTGTCTCCCTCAAGCCTATCCAACAAGAGGACTAGGAGGACTGTAGCAGATCCGACGGATGAAATCATCCCCAGCATGGGGATAATAGCTGACAAGTTAACCATGGTCGGGAAGATTCATAAGAGGGTCACTGACCTTGAGGCGCTTTCGTGATTGCCAAAACAAGTGGAGGAATTGACTGAGAAGGTAGCCAAGATACGGCTACCTGCCCCTTCTGCACCACCTATACCTGTACATCGAGTCCGTCTTGTACATGAGCAGGTGCGGGGGCCTCAGGGTAGCTGGGTTGAGGAGCAACAGTACACTCATCAGGAGCAGCACACACCCCCACAAGTGGAGACAGTCTACGAGGAGCCTCCACAGGTGTTCGAGATCAACAGGCTGTGGTACAGCCATGGCCCCATCGACAAACAGTCGGGGATAGGGAACGGTCATCCACACCGACCTTCCCTAGCTTACCAGGAAACCAACTCCGTCCCCGCACCACGCTTCATACAGTCCTGGCCCGGACAAGGGTACCAACCTCAACAACACTAGCAACAACACACGTTCCACTCGGGCCAGCAGGGCCCGCCACAACTGTCCCACCAGCAACATTACCAGTATGGCCATCAAGGCCAATTTAGACACTCATCCTCCAGTCAGCAGCAACAAGCCCTGACCACAAGCGAATTGGAGTCCCTCACCTTGGTGATCCAGACCCTGACTGATAGGGTCCAGCAGATACAGAATGACTACCTAGATATGCGGACTGATCTGAACCACATTTCACGTACCCAGGATCAACAAATGGTGCCAAAGACCCTGATTCCCGCCTATGTTCAGGACAACCCAAATAGCATGAATCAGGGTCAGAACCGACCACGAGATCAGGTATACTATTTAGATAACTCTCTATCTGAACATGAGATCCATTCGTACGATAATGCTAATAATATGTCCCTCAGGAGCGGAAGGACCGTGATCGTACCTGATCGGGCATGGGTACAGGAGGAAGACGCCACTAAGTCTCTACCCGAGGAGAACTTGAAGGCAGAGGAGCAACATCACCACCACCGTCAGCAGAAGAAGAGGATTTCCAAATCCTCTAAGAAGGAGAGGAGCACCAGCAGTGAGTCTGGTAAAACCGATGAGGAGCCTGCAACTCCATATGAGGAGAACGTCCCAGTAGTCGCGGAAGATGCATCACCGGTTTCGCAGTAGAAATTTCTTTTTAGTTCGAGTCAGAGTCAGAGTCATGTAAAGAACTCAATTTCTCGCTTTAATGAAGATCTTTCAATTTCAAAATCTGAGTTAGCATCAATAATCCCTTTCCCCCGAGCCCTTAAGGGTAGAAAGAAGAAAACTAAAAAAATCCAAAAAGATGACTATGAGATGGCAGAGTTATGTAATAAATATATCAAGGTCACAATTCCTTTCAATAAGTACGTAGACATGACACCTGCAATTCAGAAGTACCTCAAGGTAAGATGCACATCTACTAGGGTCAGCAGGAAGACCAAAAGCTGTGTTGAGAAGCATGTTCTGTCAGTAGCCACTACTTGCACCATAAAGAATGTGTTTCCAAGGAAACGAAGGGACATGGGTGCCCATTATGTTGTGAGTCATGTCGATGACACCGCGTTTGCACGCTCTCTCCTAGATAATGGATCCTTAATTAACTTGATGCCTACAATCCTCTATGAGCGGCTAAATCTAGGGCCTCTTAGGAAATCCAGAGCACTACCCCAGTTTGCAGACAAATCAACCAAGAGTCCAGGGAGAATTGAGGAACGTTATCATCAAAGTCGAGGGTCAGGAGTACATGGTTTACTTTACAGTCCTTGATATGAAGACCCCTCGAAATTGGAGAGATTCCCAGATCATTTTAGGAAGGCCCTTTCTCAGAATATTGGGGGCCTTATTTGATTACAAGATTGGGAAGATTCAGTTCCAAACTCCAGGCGGAGATGAAGAACTTGAGATGAAGCAGACCAGGTGGCAGAGGCCATATTCCGAATCCAGCACCGAGTACTCTTCGTCTGAAGTAGATTGCGTTCATGTAGACACCGTTAGGCCATGGAGACATAACCCAGCTAGCACCAATGAGTCCATCTCCTCCGGAGAAGATCTTGTGCATGAGACAGTCTGTGAGAGCCTTAGGAACGAATACATCACAGAAAGTGCATCCCCCTACATCTTTGATGACGTAGAGGCTCAGCTAGGCGTGTCAGTCCTTCCCTCTTTAGGACAATCAGAAGATGAGGATGATGAGTCGGATGTGGCTTTGGTCGATTGCTTGGAGATTTTTGACGATCCGACTCCAGAACTGAATGAGTTGGTGGCAGCAATTTCAAAGACAGATCCGGCCACTACCAGCACATAGCCAGATTCGATTGAGCCAGACTTCCTTGATGATCACACCTTACCTGAGCTCAAATCTTTACCCATGACACTTAAATACGCCTTCCTTGCGGGGCAAGAGAAGAAATACCCGATCATCATCAGTTCGTGATTGACCGAGGAGCAGGAATCTCGCTTGCTAGAGATCCTGGAGAAAAACTGCAAGGCAATAGGTTGGAGCATCTCCGATCTCCACGGGATAAATCCCGCTCTGTGTTCACACCATATCTACTTAGAGAATGAAGGACGTGTATATATAACATATATACTTTACCCATAGCTCATACTTTCGTGTATTTTTGTATATATATTATACAATAATTACGGGATGGGTAAAAATTGGAATTTTTTAAAATACATGTATATTTGTAATACTTTCGTATATTTTGTAAATAAATAAATAAATATCAAAATCAAAGGCTTCTTATTCACTCTTGCATATCATCTCTATATTTAAAAAGAACGAAAAAAAGAGAGAGTCTTGCATTTCATTCATCTACATAGCATGTCATCTACATCTCATATGCATATCTTGTATATGCAAAGTGAAAAGTTAGTGGGTTTGGAACCAAGTTATGAATAGATGTTGAGGACGAATTTGATTTGACCTTAATCTACCTAATTTCAGAGGAACCTTATAGGAACTGGAGTTAAGATTTTTTAGGTCAAGTGACTTAATTCTTTGAGTCCGCAAGTCTATGTTCACATGTCATCTTGACTAGTCTAAGTAGAAGTTTTCAAACACACGCATAATTCTTTTAGACAGTGACCTGACTTGGACAAGCACCATGCACATAGCTCTTCATTGATGAGGTGTTGAGGAGGTAGAATCCTTTAGCTTGGAGTAGCACACGGATGGAAACATCCGTCCTCCTCTAGGGAGGGTAGTGCATCTCAACCAAGTCTGGTGATGTTGACATCTAAGGACGGGATGTTGTGGGTTGCAATAATACTTCAAAAGAGGGATAGTCTATTGGCTCAAGAGGAAAAACTCCTGATGTACTGCACCTTGTATATAGTTCGAAAGGAAAAAAACAAAAACTCCAAAAAAAAGACAGGCCTGAGTGAAAATAAAATACTATCGGAGTATGTATATTAGCAAGAAATCTGCAGCTGGGTGACTTGGCTACATTGGTCAAGCATCCTAGGATAGGGAGCTACACTGGATGCCATCCATTCTTTTCTCCACCCCCTCCTCTTGAGCTGGTTGCACTTGAGCTTAGAAAGGAATACCTCGCTCTTCGAAGAAAGAGTTACTGGACTGGGTAATTAGAGTTACCTTGTTAGAGGAGGCTGGTCCTTAGCAATTTCTGATGTGGAAAGCTATTTTACACTTACACAGTACAAGTAAGAATCATAGTCATCAGAAATTTGCGTTTGAGGATTTGTTCTGACCTGACTATTAAGGCGTCTTGAATAGAAGACTTGTGGAACTTGAATGTCTGTTAGGTCTTAAGTTCAGATCCCAATAAGGTTCCACCACACAATTAATCCAAAGGTCGAGTCAAGCTCTATTTTCAACTTTTGTTCATGACCTTGGTATGGAACCCAAAATCATTTCACCTTTGCATTTCATTTTAGTTGCTCAAGGACGAGCAAGGTTTAAGTATAGGGGGTTGATGAATCTGTGATTCATCACTCTTAAAGTTGAAAATAGAGCCTTGTTCCCGAGTAATTAGAAGCATAATTCCACCAATATTGCATAATTAGCATTCATGCATGCATTGATAACATTTGCATTTTAGCATTCACATCTGCATTAAATAAGAAGCCAAAATCATATGTAAAAATCACCTATCTATATATATTTTACACTAACCCTAAATCCCATAAATTCACTCTATACTGTACATATTACTAACAATAATACAAGAAAAATACCAAAAAAATGCTAACTTGTAAAATTGACAAATAAAACCCCGAACCCAGTTGGAAACCATGGACCTTAGAATGTACATATCTCTCTCATACAACCTCCGATCTAGGTTTACTCACTTTTAAAATAATATGCATTCAGAGACCTTCAAAATGAGATCAATTTCATTTAATCGGAGCTCGTATGCAACACTTGGGTTTTAGGGCCCCATTGTATATGATATGCATGTATATTTGTACCCTTATATTTTATCCCTTTATTCGACCTCGTTTTCATTTTTGGTCAACATGAAACTTGTAGATCTCATCGAGATATACAACTTTTTATGTTTTGAGTTTTTCCAAACTTGGTCATTTTCTTCCTTTTATCTCATATTCTTTTTTGACTAATCAGATTGGGCCACGTGGCGCCCTCTAGTTACGCCACACAGCCTACTCATCACGCACCACACGCCCCTCTTTCTCCACCGTTTGATGATTTCCCATTCCTTCAGATCTCAGCCATTCATTCCGCAACCCATTTCAGCTGCTTGATCTCCCTCCTGATCTCATCCAGACCACACATCTCCGCCTCATTCTCCTTTAGCCACGTACCGTGCTAATGACCGCCGGATCGTAGCCCCGGTGATCTCATCCCAGCCATTCACTCCCGCTCAATCCATCACCCTTCGAACCTACACCAGATCCCATCTCCACCATCTGTTAGCGCCCACACCTATGCCCGCCACATATCGCACCCCTACCCCTTCGATCTGACCCGCATGATCTAATCCTACACGTTCCCTCGCGCCCATCTCCTGGCCTTTGGATCGTGAGATCCAACGGCCACGACGTCGTCTCTCACCTCTGGCCGTCTTCCTCGCGCACGTCGCCCACCTCTCATCGCCTTCTTCCCCTTTTTATTTTTGGCACCACTACAACCACCATCTCTGTCCATCGACACCCCCACAACGTAGCCCGATATCCCTCATCCTCGCCAGAACCCACAACCACCATGATCCCCTTCCTCTTCATACCACAAACCCCACGAACCATGCCTCCATCACCTAAACCTCCATCCTCTTCCTATAAATAACCAGCCTCCGGCCACCTTCGAACTTATCCACCCTAACAAGAGGTTCCCTAGAGTTCCTATCTACCCATCAGTGACAGTGATTTGGGCTTCGAAGTGAGCAAAGACAGATTTCACCTCCGACGAGATCCACGGCATTTCTTCACCGCGTAGCAGCTCCTCCGACGAGATGCTTGAGCTCGGGCCCTCTACCGACCCTCGAGCGACGACCGAAAGCCTCCTCCAAGCTTCCAATCCCCAGGTAGATTAATCCATTCTCCTCCGATCTTCTTACTCTTTTCATCTCAATCTTCTCCCATTTTTTCCGCCATTTCCGCTCGATTCCACTGTCCGCTGATCATCTATAAAGCTTCGTCTTGAAGCTCTGTTCTTCACACACCTATTTAATCGCCTCGACGATGCATCAAACTCCTCTCCGACCACAGCTCCGCCTTCCCAGCGGAGAAGCACGTCGGACCACTCTCACCTTCATGCTACATGCCTCCCGCACTCACTGCACTTCCCACGAACACGGGCACCATTGTTTTCTGGCATCTGCTAACCTTGTAGGAGCTTCTCTCTTCACTGGTCAGAAGCTTAACCGGAGCTCCTCTTTGATGTCTCCGTCCTTAGGACCTTCCGAGCTCCTTCCAAGACCTCCGACGACTCCACCGTGCCTCCACGAATGTTTTGAGCTCTCCAGGAACCTCCGACGAGCTTCATCGATCACGGGGGAGGGCAGTGAAGCTAGGACCCCTTCACTAGAGCCCCACCAAGTCCGCCGCAGGAGGCGGGCGGCCTGGAGAAGACGACGCACAATCACTGTTGGATCATCTTGATCTAACGGTCCTCGTCGCAACACGTCCCCCTCGTTTTCGAGCTTCATCTGCTGTTGGATCAGGAGGATCTAACGGCCCATACACAACCATGTTGCCTCTCGCCAGTAGTTCCATCCTCCATTGGATTCATCTTGATCCAACGGCCAGCATCACGCCACATCGCCTTGCTCCTGAAGCCATCGCCACCGTTAGATCTTTCTTGATCTGACGGTTCCTAGGAGAGCCACACGTTCAACTCCAGTAGCCGTTGGATCAATCCAGATCTAACGGTCCAGCACTCGCCACGTAGCACCCTCCGAGCCTCTTCCCTGACCCTAGGCTCGGAGCACCTGAAGCAAGATCCGAAGCATGCCCGAGCCTCTAGAGCCTCCGATCCGACGTCCGAGCCTCCTACGCCTCCCGAGCCTAGCATCTCACGTGTCCCTCACGTGAGGACTGGTAAAATTGCAACGAAGTCCCTACAACTTTCTAAGATTGCAAATCAATCCCTGCCAAGCGCATCACGTGAGGAGCACGTATCCCCATGGAAATTTGCATCCATACCCCTAGCATTATAGGTATTTGCACTTTAAATCCTGTACGCATGTTTTAATTTAAGCAATTTTATTTTCTGTCTTGCATTTTGGTCCATGTGTTTGCACACATATCTAGGCATTCATTTTTCATTATTTTTGAATTCCAAAAATTGCATGTTGTAGCTTAACTTATCCTTTATCTTTATGAACATGTGTCATATTTTTGTGAGCTTTATAGAATTTAATATAATTTTTCTTGTGGAATTTTACATAATTTTCCCACAGTATGATTGAAATTGATTATTAAATTATTTGTTGCTCTAAAAATCACCATAAAATCACATTAGATCTAGTTTAAGTTATTATGCACTGTCCCCAAAAATCAAACTATTTACACACATCACGAGGCATGAATAAATCAAATAGTATTTCGCTTAATTAATTTTTAATAAATCTAATTTACATCATTCTTTTGATCTTTTAATTTTCCTAGATTCCTCTCACATAGATACATCTAAGATAATTTTTATATCTGAAAATAATGTACCTTATATTTATTAAAATTAATTCTGTAAAAACTACCTTGCATCCATATATAATTCATTCAAAGTCTAAAAATTCCAAAAAAAATTGCAGTAGCTTAGTCTCCTCGCATATCATCTTGTGGTCAAGTTTCATTAATTTTAGACTTCATTTGATTAATATTCTTGATTTAACTTAAAAATTTAGCTTGAAATTGCATTGTGTTTTCCTTCATTGCATAAAAAAGTATAAAAAAAAGACCAAAAATATTCTCGTGATAATCTGACATCGAAATTAACTTAAAATTTACTTAAGGAGAAAGCTGCCTCCCTGAGTTCGACCTTGGGTTTGCCCAAGTAAAATAAATCTATCGCTTGTGTTTAATCGAAAATTAAATCTGAGTGGTTTTTGACAAGTTCTTGATTACCCAACTGCAATGAACGACAAACTTAATTCGATCCTTAACTCGGTTGCATTAACAAGGGTAGACTGTAGGCTCGTCAAAATGGCACCGTTGTTGGAACTGATTTGCAATTCTGGAAAGTTGCAGAGGCCTCATTGCAATTTGCCCAGTCCTCACATGAGGGACACGTGAAATGCTAGGCTCAGGAGGCGTAGGAAGCTCGGATGTCAACTCGTAGGCTCTGGAGGCTCAAGCATGCTTCAGATCTTACTTCAGGTGCTCCGAGCCTAGGGTCGGGAAGAGGCTCGGAGGGTGCTACGTGGCGAGTGTTGGACCGTTAGATCTGGATTGATCGAACAACTACTGGAGTTGAACACGTGGCTCACCTAGGAACCGCAAGATCAAGATAGATCTAACGGTGGCGATGGCTTTTGGAGCAAGGTGATGTGGCGTGATGCTGGCTGTTGGATCAAGATGAATCCAACAGAGGCCGGAGTTGCTGGCAAGGGGCGACCTGGCGGTGTATAGGCCGCTAGATCCTCCTGATCCAATGACGGTTGAAGCTCAAAGGTGAGGGAGACGTGTCGCTACGAGGACCGTTAGATTAAGATGATCCAACGGTGACTGTGTGTCGTCTCCTCCGGGCCACCGCCTCCTGCGATGGACTTGGAGGGGCTCCAATGAAGGGGTGCTGGCTCCGCCACCTCCCCCGTGATCGATGAAGCTCGCTGAAGGTTTCTGGAGAGCTTGGAACGTTCGTGGAGGTCCTGGAAGGAGCTGGGAAGGTCCTAAGTCCGGAGACATCGAAGCTCAAAGGAGCTCTGGCTAAGCTTCCGACCAGTGAAGAGAGAAGCTCCTACAAGGTTAGCTGATGCCAGAAAACAATGGTGCCCGTGTTCGTGGAAGTGTAGTGAGTGCGGGAGGCAGGAGGCCTGTAGCGTGAAGGTGAGAGTGATCCAGCGTGCTTTTCTATCGGGAAGGCGAAGCTATGATCGGAGGGGAGTTCGATGCATCGCTGGGGCGATTAAATAGGTGCACAAAGATCAGAGCTTCAGGGCGAAGCTCTATGGATGATCAACGGACAGTGTTATCGAGCGGAAATGGCGGAAAAAAATGGGAGAAGATCGAGATGAAAAGAGAAAGAAGATCGAAGGAGAATGGATGAATCTACTTGGGGATTGGAAGCTCGGAGGAGGCTTCCTGTCGTCGCTCGAGGGTCGGTAGAGGGCCCGAGCTCAAGCAGCTCATCGGAGGAGCTGCTACGCAGTGAAGAAACACCGCGGATCTCACCGAAGGAGAAACCTATCTTCGCTCACTTCAAAGCCCAAATCACTATCACTGACGGGTAGATAGGTGAAGGATATGGTAAGATCCTCAAGCGCATCACGGAAGCGTGTGCGTCGTATCGGATACGACGAGGAACAACTAGTCGCACTAGTTGTTCTATGCAGCGGAATTTAAAATTTTCATACGACGAAACCACATTATCCAAGAACACTTCTCGGATCGTTTCATCTAAACCACAAACAAGTAATAGGATTACCTCTTGAAGCGTGGTTGCGATCGAGTCTCTAAACGAAGAGACCTCCTGTCTCAAGTCCGATCCGACGGAGGAGACGCTTGCGAGCGCGGGGATGAACCGCGTGCTTCTCGCAATCCATGTTGATGATCCAAGCGGTGGATCTCCTGATCTCGACACACGAGATCCTACGCCTTTTTCACGAGCAAGGTGCACCGAAGTAGACGGAGATCCACGAGCAGACGATCGAGCAGCATAACGATGACGCTGCGGCGATGGAGACTTCTCTCTAGGTCATCCATGGTGGACGACCATGAGAGGAAGAGAGATGGCGTGTAGAGAGAAAGAGAGAGAGAGAGATGTGCTTCTCATACATTGTGTGTGTAAAGAGAGAGCATGGGTATGCCTCTCTATTTATAGGGTTTTGGGATCCATGGATCTCAATCCATGGGACATATAAAATCAATGGATGAGATTGATTTATGACAATCCAATGGTCAAGATTGTTGTTGGTAAAAGCCAACAACTTCTGATTTAATTTAGATTAGAATATATTTGACAAAATCAAATATAAATCAATCCCAAATCACATAAATAAATAAGGAGAGAATATACATGGAGATTACATCTCCATGTACATCCAAGGGGGGACGGCCACCCATTCCATATAGGAATTGGGTGCCGCCCACCTCCTTCCTTATGGAGGCAATCTCATGGATTTCCATGAGATTGCATGCCTCCTTGATTTTCTCCATTATTTATTTCCAACAACTTTTGTTGGGATTTATTCACCAAAAATAATTCATAATTAATTTTGGGAATATTGCAGTCTTGACATTAGAAAATTGTGAATGACATTCACAACCCAAAACAAAATATAATTTACATTTTCAATTAATTAGACAATGTGTATCCAATACACATTAATAATTAATCAACAAATATAAATTATAATTAGCTCTCTCTAATACATTATAAATCACATTTATAATATATAATGAATAATTGGATATTACTATCCACATTATTCTTATCCATAATAATTAAATCACATTTAATCATCTTGGATCTCCATTCTCACGTGCCCAAATAATATGAATCACATTCACATTATTCATATCTTTGATAATCAAATCACATTTAATTATCTAAGATAATTCTCTTTATAATAAGAATCAAATTCATATTATTCACGATAATTAAATCACATTTAATTATCCATTTTCTCAATGCTCGGATACAATAGATCAACAATAGAATTATCCATGAACTCTTTCAAGGATAATGCGCTTTCTCCGCGAATACTTGGAGATAAGGACATGGCGATTGTATTGTTCCACGTATAGTGACTTGGATATTGAGATTACATCTCAAATCCAAATCTCGGGCCTCCCATAGATGCATGATTAAATCAAGACCGCAAATCTAATCTTCTCATTGATTCTGAATCACATTCAGATCAATGTCCAACATTTGGATCAAGATCAGATTACTTCTCTACTGAGAGGAGTCACTAAAATCCAGACCCGTTTCATCACTCCCTAGGAATGGAAGCGTCATGGTTATACAATCGTTTATGATCACATCACCCTCAGGTATTCCCAATACCTGTACATCCTGCATACTAGAAGACTCAGAATAAACCCGAAGTATTAGATCAACTTTATACTGTCTACTTCAGGGTTTTATCAGTATGTTTCTCATTTTGATCATTGGGAGTTGGTATCGATTATATACTTTCCAAAAGCATATATCGTACCTAGGTCTTGATCATATACTTTCCAAAAGTATATATCAAACCTACAAATTCAGTCAAGCTTCCAATGCGAGACGACCGTGCGCACGGAATTTGATTCTTCCCAATATCTCATGAGTGAGCTCATGTATTCCGGTTCAGTAGTGAACCTGTATGATCCCTTTGAGAGATCGTATTACTCATATACCCTTATATGCACACCAGCGCGTCGGTGTATAGACCTTGATTAGGTCATCAACCTATTGGTCTGCCAAATGTACATACTCAGACATATAGTAACACATCTGTCTCCGATCAGAGGATACGTGCCTATATCATGATAGCATACGATATAGGACTTTGGTTATCTCGATCTCATTAAGTCAACTCTTTGACCTAACTAATCTGACACCTCCGAATCTCTATTCCTATGCAGAGGACCTGCATCAAGAGGTCGGTTAGATATCAGCCTAACTGAGAAAGGATTGCCATCTCCTACTCAGGCTGGAGATCATCTCTTAATAATCATTTGATGGTGCTTGATGAGTCCTCAATCTAACTCATTAGATATTCATATAAGCACCAGCCTCTATGATTCAATAATTGAATCAACAGATGTATGATCATTAAAATGGCCATTGTACATAACCTTAATTGTACTAAGGGACCTATTATGCAAATTATGTATTCTTCATTTCAGATCAGGGAATGATATCTGCAATAACATTTATTGCATAATGGCTCGTCGTGGGCTCGCGTGTCCATCAATCTCCCACTAGCCCAAAGAGCCATTAATGAGCTAATCATTTAAACCCACACTCATGTGACAATCATAGGCTATTTAGAAAAATATCTAGGTAAGATGATCAGTCACTCTGTTCCCAAGAGACTACGCCAAGTCCTTTTACGACACTTGCACATCCCCTAGTAACAGTGCTTGCATCCAATGCAAATGTTGCATCTTATGCAACCAATACTCATTTTTTGTCGGTTATAGTGTCCTTGACACTACATCTTATTAATTATCATAACCAACATTCCCATAATCCTTATTAGAATACCTTCATTCCTGGAGATCTCTATCTCCTAAGGTATCTACAATTAAGACCCTTATAGATCACTATCAACAAGGTCTTAAACTTTTGAAGATAAGACTTTGAGATCACTATCTCTAAGCTTCATCATCTTTGAAGATATTGTTATTACTGCAACCAAGTGTTTTATTTCTAGAGTAGGATTAGTAACAGTTTACTACTCTCACTGCATGGCAGACATATGGCTTTTGTACACATCTAGCATACACTTCAGCTTCTCGTAACTGATGCACAAGTGCAAGCAGTTCTAGCATTCACTTCCTCAACTCTTTGAGGTGCTATCCCTTTAGACAGGTCACTACCACATCTTAAGGGAAGGAAGCTTTTCTTGGAATTTTCCAGAAAAATGGAATAAGTCCAAGGTGTACTACTAATGCGACAGTCCCAATACCCTCTTCTCTTTGCTTCTGAACGACTTCAGAATTAAGATCTAAGAGGTATCCTTGAGATCTTATCTCAAGGTATGGAACAACCAAATTATAAAACACTTATTATTATTCTTATATCATTCTAAATGATTAGAATAACATCTACATTTAGCACGATGAACACAATGGCACTCCCACTAAGCTTCACATGGTTCATCAAGATTTTATCTGAAATCATAATATTTATAATTTCATCAAATCTTGTGTTCCAACTACAGGAAGCTTATTTGAGTCCAAAGATGGAGTTCTTTAGCTTGCACACCTTGCTTTCCTCAACCATGAAGCCCTGGGGCTACTTCATATGAATATCCTCAGAGAGGTATTCATAGAGGAATGCAATCTTGACTCTCATCATGAAGATGTCATAGTCAAGTTGTGTAGCTATAGTTAGCAATATTCTGATGGGTTAAAGCAAGGTCACTGGAGAGCAAGTCTCACCGCAAGCGATGTCTTCTCTTCGGTATGTAGCTCATGGCTACGAACCGTGCTTTGAAGGTCTCTACCTTCTCATCAGGTTCCCTCTTTCTCTTGAAGATCCGTTTACACCTTAATGCGTCTCATCCATATAGGTGGATCCTCGAGAATCCATATACAACACTTGTATATGAAGTCTACATTAGACTTTTATTGCTAACATCCATCTTTCCATGTCATGATCTTTAGAAGCTTCATCATATGAAGTTAGATCATTGCCAGATTCAATTGACACATGGAATCCATCCTCAAACTTATTTGAAGAGGTATTAGTATTTCATCTTTAATTGTCTATTTAATTTCCGATTTCAGGAGCCTCATTATCTTCTCAAGATTAAATGAGTTCCTTTACTTCATTTTCATCTTGATTCTCAAGAGAGTCATCCTCTAAGAATCACATTCTCAGAGATGAGATCCTTTAAGAATCTCAAGGTCATAAAGTAGGTATCCAATACCATCCTTTATTTTCCTAATGAAGTAGCAGTCTCTAGTGCTAGATTCCAGCTTACATGCACGGAACCTTATTAAGTATATAATGTAGTCTCTACCACATACACATATACTTGGAAACTAAGAGATAATTATGCTAAGATTAATCATTGATTAAATCATGTCACACATGATCATTTGTATCTCCCTACAACTCTATTGAGTTAAGGTTCATCAGGAGGGGTGAGATAGAAATGATATTCATATCTCTATAAGGTATTCTATGAATTCATCTAATAGGTACTGACTACCTAGATTAGTTCAAATTCATTTAATCTTCCTTCAAACTTTGGTTCTAAACCAAAATTGTGAAATCTTTGAACATTTAAAGGTTTCTAAGTGAAGAGAAGAAGTCTCATATCACAAATAATCATCAATAGATATCACATATCCATAATGTTTACTATGATATAGATGATTCACATACATCAATATGTATGAGATCCTGAATACCTTGACATCTTACATCTTTCCTAAAGAAGGGTGTGTTGGACATCTTACTTTGAATACAATATTCATAAGTATGCAAGTTTTGAAATTCTAGACATTCTAAAGTTTCATCTCTTACTTGTCCATTGATCTCAACAATAGACATATGTCCAAAACATGATGCCAGATCATTGTCAAATGATCTTTTATCCTCCTATTGATCTGTAAAGATTTAATTTTTAGTATTAGAAATCTTAATGAACCATTCATTAATTTTCTAATTTAGTGGAATCCACTAGATGTTAGATTACTATCTGAAATATCCCCATCATAACTCTATATGGTAGGTCTATTCTAGAATTCATGTTTATTTCCAACATTTAGAAATAAACTACGAGCGTATTCTAATATCAGGTCACAGAGACATTCTCTAAGATTAAGGGCTCCCACTGAAAATATGAAGTCTTATTCATCCGGTGGAAATTGTTGCAACAATTGCACCAATTCCAACATGGATGACCACTAAACCTTAAGATCAAATTTCTAATATTGTAACACATATGCAATCAATTGCAAGTGTTATTAGAAGATTGAGATACAATTATTAGACTTTATCTTATCAAATAAGTAAGTCAATGTCAATGATTATGTGTAGATTAATCTGATGTACTATCCGATTCCTTCTCTAAGGATTTTAGATAGATTTGATAGTCATACTATCAACACATCAACTTATTGCAGTATTGGCATACATCCAACTCTTTGGATGTCATATGGAAGCCACAGAAGTACAGTCAACTCTTTGACTTTCCTTCTTACTTGGGTCCAACCCATGCTTCCACTGCGCTCCCTTTATTTATAAGCAACCATTGCTCAAGACAAAGGATTTCTTATATTAAAATAAAAAAATATCAATATAAGAGTATTTCAACATTTATACATGCTTCATTCAATTCATACAATATGAATATTATGAAGCTTCATGAATGACTAGAGTATAGATAGTAGAATGATGACACTCATCGTATCTACATCCATTTAAACTCTTAAAATATTGGTTCAGGTAGGTACTCAAACAATTTGAATACATCATCTCTTATAGAGCCACCATTCTGCATGATGCAGAGAACCACATCATTCATGATTAAATGTCGAGAGCACATATGTATGCTAGAACATCTTCTTAGAATTTTATAAGGATTATTTGACAATTATGATCATCATCGACATGTCACTTCCAAAGTACATTCGATGAGAGATCAAGACTATAGAGACATACAAGCCCTAGGGTTTTAGTCCTATTGTCTTATTTAATCATCATTCCTCATTATTATGAGGAAACTTGCACACTGCAACCACATACATTATGTGTCCAATTGCATGTACAATATTTGGATCATAGGTCTAATCCATGATATTTTACTGGTTATTATTGAGTATAATATTGAGTAGGTTTAATGAAGGATTATCTGAAATAAGAAATTTGCATAAACATATATAAATATATAATTTACTTTGATTTAGGAATTTTTATATCAAAGTTGTCTTGCCATGTCAACAATGAAAGTTCATTCCCTTAATCACTTTCAATGTAAGAGATATACTTACCATTATATCTCAAGCAAGATCTGGGATCTCCTTCCTTATCTTTGTTACATCCCAATAATATGAGAACCTGTAACTTGGATAAAAAGAAGCGGGAACACATTTCGCCTTGCAAGTCCAACTTGCATCTCCCAATTTGGTCTTTAACACATGGGCCCACTACCCCTAAGGTGATGTTGACCCGTCATTAATTGAACCAACCGTCAACATGAATACAACTCGCTATGCTCAATCCAATATCGCCCCAATAATATGAGGACACTTTATTGGGGTCACTACGCATACGTCCTTACTCTTTCGAGAAGCTACGAGCCCGATCCAAATGGATCATATGCAGGAGCTGTCACTTTGGACAGGCGTCTCCTACATACAATATCTGGTGACGGAACCCTTCGCCTTGACGGGAGATCATGGATGTCACTTATGTGATCCTCCATATCATATTCAAATTCTAATTAATCATTATGAATCGTATTCATTACGATTAATTCTTCCAAGGGAAATAATAACTCTATTCATAATATAGTGTTCTTAATTGGATATAATTAACTTAATCATATTAAATTAATTTTCAATCCAATTCAATCAACAAACTTGATTTTACTTGAATATATGATATTATCTCAAAATACGTATTAATTCAAATTTTAATAATTAGAAAAATACATCATGATCTCTCAGGCATCATTTGTTCCCTACCCGCTGTCATGGCTAGTACCGGCAGGAGTGGGATGGACCGCATACGTTGCAACCCGCTACCCCAGCGATCCCCGACTAGACACCATATCCGCCTCGGGAAAAAATAATGCCGAGTCAATCACTTTGTACTTGAGATGATCATCGGTTCTTCAACCGAAATTATACCATATAGTAATAATCAAAACATTTTTGATTATAAGGAAATTTGCTAGACAAATTCCCAATCCTATTCAAGCAAGGAGTTTGATGATTGTGTTTCCAATTTTGATCTAAATCAAATACAATCAATTATTGGTTGAGGCCAAGTCAATTAAGGAAATAATCATCATCCAATATTTCTCAAATATTTTCCATAATTATTTAATGAAATTAACAATTAATTTCACTAATTGACAATCACATGGTTCTTGATTAGGAAAGTAATTTTAGCAGTGACCCCTACTTACTAAAATTAGCATATCATAATCAATTTAAATCCAAAGTAAGCAAAGTAAGTTTCCATAGTTTGCTAACTTGATTTACAACAGAACCTATGTGATTTGCACGCATTTCAAGGCGTTTCTAATCAGTAATTAACTTCTTAAGTACGTTAAGATTCGTAGTTCTCATAACAGTGAATACATGTTCATTAAAACAACCATATCTCGAGCAAACGGAATCCAAATTACGTAAACTCAGATTTTATGATTTCCTTATTTAATGGGGAACAAAATCCAAGTGTTAGTGTTTAAACAATTTAAACAGGACCGAAAAATTACACTAAACAGAGATGTGAAAATGAAATGCGATAAAAACTTTCGCAACCCTAACAAACCCAAGTCGCCTTCGGTTTTATGGATCGTATCCAAAACCTTCGACCTAAAGCTCTGATACTATATGAAGGATATGGTAAGATCCTCAAGCGCATCATGGAAGCGTGTGCGTAGTATCGGATACGACGATGAACGACTAGTCGCATTAGTTGTTCTATGCAGCGGAATTTAAAATTTTCATACGACGAAACCACATGATCCAAGAACACTTCTCGGATCGTTTCATCTAAACCACAAACAAGTAATAGGATTACCTCTTGAAGCGTGGTTGCGATCGAGTCTCTAAACGAAGAGACCTCCTGTCTCAAGTCCGATCCGACGGAGGAGACGCTTGCGAGCACGGGGATGAACCGCGTGCTTCTCGCAATCCATGTTGATGATCCAAGCGGCGGATCTCCTGATCTCGACACACGAGATCCTACGTCTTCTTCACGAGCGAGGCGCACCGAAGTAGACGGAGATCCATGAGCAGACGATCGAGTAGCATAACGACGACGCTGTGGCGATGGAGACTTCTCTCTAGGTCATCCATGGTGGACGACCATGAGAGGAAGAGAGATGGCGTGTAGAGAGAAAGAGAGAGAGAGATGTGCTTCTCAAGCATTGTGTGTGTAAAGAGAGAGCATGGGTATGCCTCTCTATTTATAGGGTTTTGGGATCCATGGATCTCAATCCATGGGACATATAAAATCAATGGATGAGATTGATTTATGTCATTCCAATGGTCAAGATTGTTGTTGGTAAAAGCCAACAAGATTTAATTTAGATTAAAATATATTTGATAAAATCAAATATAAATCAATCCCAAATCACATAAATAAATAAGGAGAGAATATACATGGAGATTACATCTCCATGTACATCCAAGGGGGGACGACGACCCATTCCATATAGGAATTGGGTGCCGCCCACCTCCTTCCTTATGGAGGCAATCTCATGGATTTCCATGATATTGCATGCCTCCTTGAATTTCTCCATTATTTATTTCCAACAACTTTTGTTGGGATTTATTCACCAAAAATAATTCACAATTAATTTTGGGAATATTGCAATCTTGACATTAGAAAATTGTGAATCACATTCACAACCCAAAACAAAATATAATTTACATTTTCAATTAATTAGACAATGTGTATCCAATACACATTAATAATTAATCAACAAATATAAATTATAATTAGCTCTCTCTAATACATTATAAATCATATTTATAATATATTATTAATAATTGGATATTACTATCCACATTATTCTTATCCATAATAATTAAATCACATTTAATCATCTTGGATCTCCATTCTCACGTGCCCAAATAATATGAATCACATTCACATTATTCACATCTTTGATAATCAAATCATATTTAATTATCTAAGATAATTCTCATCATAATATGAATCAAATTCATATTATTCATGATAATTAAATCACATCTAATTATCCATTTTCTCAATGCTCGGATACAATAGATCAACAATAGAATCATCCATGAACTCTTTCAAGGATAATGCGCTTTCTCCGCAAATACTTGGAGATAAGGATAGGGCGATTGTATTGTTCCACGTATAGTAACTTGGATATTGAGATTACATCTCAAATCCAGATCTCGGGCCTCCCATAGATGCATGATTAAATCAAAATCGCAAATCTAATCTTCTCATTGATTCTGAATCACATTCAGATCAATGTCCAACATTTGGATCAAGATCAGATTACTTCTCTACTGAGAGGAGTCACTAAAATCCACACCCGTTTCATCACTCCCTAGGAATGGAAGCGTCATGGTTATACAATCGTTTATGATCACATCACCCTCAAGTATTCCCAATACCTGTACATCCTGCATACTGGAAGACTCAGAATAAACCCGAAGTATTAGATCAACTTTACACTGTCTACTTCAGGGTTTTATCAGTAAGTGTCTCATTTTGATCATTGGGAGTTGGTATCGATTATATACTTTCCAAAAGCATATATCGTACCTAGGTCTTGATTATATACTTTCCAAAAGTATATATAAAACCTACAAATTCAGTCAAGCTTCCAATGCGAGACGACCGTGCGCACGGAATTTGATTCTTCCCAATATCTCGTGAGTGAGCTCAAGTCTTCCGGTTCAGTAGTGAACCTGTATGATCCCTTTGAGAGATCGTATTACTCATATGCCCTTATATGCATACCAACGCGCCGGTGTATAGACCTTGATTAGGTCATCAACATATTGGTATGCCAAATGTATATACTCAGACATATAGTAACACATCTGTCTCCGGTCAGAGGATGCGTGCCTATATCATGATAGCATACGATATAGGACTTTGGTTATCTCGATCTCGTTAAGTCAACTCTTTGACCTAACTAATCTGACACCTCCGAATCTCTATTCCTATGCAGAGGACCTGCATCAATAGGTCGGTCAGATATCAGCCTAACTGAGAAAGGATTGCCATCTCCTACTCAGGCTGGAGATCATCTCTTAATAATCATTTGACGGTGCTTGATGAGTCCTCAATCTAACTCATTAGATATTCATCTAAGCACCAGCCTCTATGATTCAATAATTGAATCAACAGCTGTACGATCATTAAGATGGCCATTGTACATAACCCTAATTGTACTAAGGGACCTATTATGTAAATTATGTATTCTTCATTTCAGATCAGGGAATGATATCTGCAATAACATTTATTGCATAATGGCTCGTCGTGGGCTCGCATGTCCAACAATAGGAGCTTTCGGGAACCTCTTGCTAGGGTGGATAGGGTCGAAGGTGGTCGGAGGCTGGTTATTTATAGGAAGAGGATGGAGGTTTAGGCGATGGAGGCATGGGGTTCGTGGGGTTTGTGGAGCGAAGAGGAAGGGGATCATGGTGGTTGTGGGTTCTGGCGAGGATGAGGGATGCCGGGGCTACGTTGTGGGGGTGTCGATGGGTGGAGATGGTGGCTGTAGTGGTGCCAAAAATATAAAGGGGAAGAAGGCGATGCAAGGTGGGTGACATGCGCGAGGAAGACGACCAAAGGTAGAAGACGACGTTGTGGTCATTGGATCTCGTGATCCAACAGCCAGGAGATGGGTGCGAGGGAACAGGTAGGATTAGATCCTGCGGGTCAGATCGAAGGGGTAGGGGTGCGACACGTGGCGGGCGTAGGTGCGGGCGCTAATAGACGGTGGAGATGGGATCTGGTGTAGGATCGAAGGGTGATGGATTGAGCGGGAGTGAATGGCTGGGATGAGATCATCGGGGCTACGATCTAGCGGTCGTTAGCACGACATGTGGCTAAAGGAGAATGAGGCGGAGATGTATGGTCTGGATGAGATCGGGAGGGAGATCAAGCGGCTGAAATGGGTTGCGGAATGAATGGCCGAGATCTGAAAGAAGGGGAAATCATCAGATGGTGGAGAAAGAGGGGTGCGTGGTGCATGATGAGTAGGGCTGCGTGGCGCAACCAGAGGGTGCCACGTGGCGCCACCAGAGGGCGCCACATGGCCCAATCTGATTAGTCGAAAAAGAATGTGATATAAAAGGGAGAAAATGACCGAGTTTGGAAAAACTCAAAACATAAAAGTTGTATATCTCGATGAGATCTACAAGTTTCATGTTGACCAAAAATGAAAACGAGGTCGAATAAAGTGATAAAATACAAGGGTACATGTATACATGCATATCATATACAATGGGGCCCTAAAACCCAAGTTTTGCATACGAGCTCCGATTTAAATGAAATTAATCTCATTTTGAAGGTCTCTGAATGTATATTATTTTAAAAGTGAGTAAACCTAGATTGGACTTATATGAGAGAGATATGTGTGTTCTAAGGTCCATGGTCTCCAACTGGGTTTGGGATTTTATTTGTCAATTTTACAAGTTAGCATTTTTTGGTATTTTTCTATGTATTATTGTTAGTAATATGTACAATATAGAGTGAATTTATGGGATTTAGGGTTAGTGTAAAATATACAGATAGGTGATTTTTACAGATGATTTTGACTTCTTATTTAATGCAGATGTAAATGCTAAAATGCAAATGTTATCAATGCATGCATGAATGCTAAATATGCAATATTGGTGGAAATATGCTTCTAATTACTCGGGAACAAGACTCTATTTTCAACTTTAAGAGTGATGAATCACAAATTCATCACTGTCTTCTTAGGTTACTTGGAAAATATCTATGCATATAGGTTCTTGGTAATTCAATCTGAGATAACAGGAATTGATGTCAACACTATTATTGAACTCCGTGATGCTACCTTCTTTGAGGATGTCTTCCCTATGAATACTGGGATTCCTCATAATTTGACCATTGAGAGTGCCTCCATCAAGATCTATTCCAGATCAAGTGGAAAGGATAATGAATGTGGAGGCTGAAACTCAATCTGAACCCACTGATCTTTCAGAAGAGATTGTGCCAAATAGGAGTAAACGGCCTCGGATATCCAAGGATCTGGGTAGCGACTTTGTTGTCTACTAGATCGAGGGAGATCCATCAAATTACAAGGAAGCCATGGCTTTATCTGAAGCAAAACAATGGAATGAAGTCGTCAAATCTGAGATGGATTCCATTATGGCTAACGGAACTTGGGAGTTGATTGATTTACCCGTAGGGTGCTCTATCATTGTGTGCAAGTGGGTGTTTAAGAAAAAGCTTAGGCCTGACGGATCAACTGAAAAGTATAAAGCCATATTAGTTGCTAAGGGCTTTAGGCAAAAAGGAAGGTATCAATTATTTTGATACTTATTCCCCTGTGACTAGGATGGCCACAATCCGGATGCTCATAACATTGGCATCTGTATATGATCTCTCTATCCACCAACAAGATGGATGTGAAGACCGCCTTCTTGCATGGCGATCTTGAGGAAGAGATCTATATGGATCAACCTGATGGGCTTGTGACTCCCTGGAGTGAGGGAAAGGTTTGTAAGCTTGTTAAATCCCTATACAGATTGAAACAAGCACCAAAGTAGTGGTACGGAAAATTTAACAAAATCATTTTGTCATGTGGCTTTAAGGTTCACGAATCTGATAAGTGTGTCTATTCTAAAGTGAAAGGTAATGAGTGTATTGTCTTATGCATGTATGTTGATGACATACTTTTGATTGCATTACATGCAAAGATTATTAATATGACTACAGCATTCTTAAGTAGCAAGTTTGAGATGAAGGACATGGGTGTTGATGATGTGATCTTGGGTCTCAAACTGACAAGGTCAGTTGATGGGATCACAGTCTCTTAATCTCACTATGTTGAGAAGATACTTTAGAAATTTGGATATCAAGACTGCAAAGCTATAAGCACTCCTTCCTTTTGATTCATAGAAAACACTGTTTAAGAATAAAAGTGGAGTTCCTGTAGCTCAATTAAGGTATTTACAAGTGATAGAAAGTTTAATGTATCTTGTGAATTGCACGAGACCTGATATTTCATTATTGGTTGTAAAGCTGAGTAGATACACTAGTTGTCCTGACCGTACTCATTGAGAGGCTATGGATAGAGTACTGAAGTACTTGAAGGGAACTATTTCCCTTAATTTACATTATGGTAGACATCCATCTGTACTAGAAGGATACAGTGATGCAAGCTGGTTTGGGAAAATGGAGAAGTCTGTGAGTAGTGGTGTTACTGGGTTTGTCTTTACCCTCGGAGGCGGTGCAATCTCCTGGAGGTTTGTAAAGCAGACCATTCTAGTTCGATCTACCTTTGAGATCAAGCTGTAAGCTTTGAACACCACTAGAATTGAGGCTGAATGACTAAGGAACTTCTTTCAGAGATTTCCATTGTAGGTCAGTCAGTTCCTGTGATCTCGGTACATTGTGATAACATGACCACAATTACTAAGATAAAGAGTTCAAAGTTTAATCAGAAAACAAGGAGACACATACAATAAGACTTAAGACGTTAAGAGATTTGGTGTCTCGAGGAGTGTTGGCTGTGGATTTTGTTGGATCCAAAGACAACACGACAGATCCGTTGACTAAGGGACTTGATAGATCTTTAATCCTAAAGTCTAACCTTGGGATGAGACTGAGACCCATTGGGAGTTCTTCTACAGTAGCATCCCAACTTATCTGAATGGAGATCCCATAAAGTAGGTTCAATGTGATAATAACAAGTTGTCTGGAGAACTGGTTGGCACTTTTAGTTTAATGCTTATGCATGAGTGTCTTATCCCTGGAAGCCTGAGAGACCTTTAAGCTACTAGATTAGGAAGAGCGTAGGCTCTGAATGTGTTCAAGCCTTTAGGCATGATGTTAGTATTGCAACCTTGGAGAATGTTACCTATGTGAGTGTTACTGTAGGTCGCAGTAAAAAGAAGACGGTCTTTCCTGAACACACCCATGAATCAGGATAAGGGTACATGGTCTTTAAGAGCACCAACCCTGAAGATTGTACCAAGAACAACGCTTTGTTGTTTCTACCGTATACTTTAACACTAAGCTCTGAAGTTTAAGACATAGTTCACTTCGTTCCTGTTAATGTGAAAGTAGTAAACTCAGCTAATGGTTCAAACCAGAAGGTACCTTTATTGAAAGCAAAGTGTAGCAGCCGAAAGATGTCTTTTCAAATTGGTGAATTCGTGGAGGATGGTTTTATTTAAAGTATGTAATTAGGCTTTAATTAGCCTATGCAATTACAGTAGGAGCTAATTTGGTCTCAATTGGGAAATCAAATGTCTTGGAGGGAAAGTTGGGAATTCTCAAATTTGAAAGGAGAGTTGTTGGTGAAAGTTTAGTACCACATCTAGTGTTTCTAAACTTTTGGTGGGCTTATATATGAGTTCACATCCCAAGCTCTTGTAGCAATAGTAGAGAGGAGGAATGGAGGATCACAGACGTGTGCGCGCTCCGCTCCGTCTCCGGCTCGAGCTCAGAAGAGTCAATTCGGATCTTGGATCTCGATACTTTTGCTGCGGATTTCATTTGGCAGGTCGATAAAATTAATCATACGGATTAATTTGAATTTGACTGCAATGGGAACTCTACGCAAAGGCTTGTTTTTAGCCGCGATTTTGGAATCCGAAGGGACATCCCAGTTGAGGGGTATTTTCGAAAAACAAATGGTACCGCGCGCTAGGGCACATGAGCTTCTTTATATACCCCTCCCCCGACGCCGTTTTTCTTCACTCGCAAGAAAACCCCTCTCACGTCACGTTGGCTCTGCTTTTGTTCTTCCTCTCTCGCAGATGAACATGCTTCTCTTTCTCTCGGCTGCTGTTCTCTGAGGTACATTTGAGGACGATCTTGTCGGTGTACGCAGACGAAGATCGGGTGCCGTCGTATCCTGGGAGCGGATCGTCAGTACCCTACACATCGGTATTGTGGGGGTGATATCCTCTCTAAGAACAATCCATTACATGGGCGCTTCGGTGATTTCTAATCTAATTTCTTTATCGTTGTGTTTTCTGCGTTGCGTTTATTACTTTGCCTTTCCTGGATCTCGCCCTGTTGATTATTCCGAATAACGGAAATGGTTAACCTATGGTTTTATTGGTTCCTGCATGCATATCATAATTGTCATATGAATCGGAAATGCTTGATGCCATTTTTGTTAATCTGTAATGCATTGATTCATATTGATCTTGCCATATATTATTTTGTATATACCGTGATATTAATCCTGTTAACAACACCCATCCCCCTTCCAATATTGTTCATTTATGCCTGCTAAGAGTGATTAGAGAGGGACTGAACTGTTCGAATTGAGTTTGTTTCATAGCCTTGGATTAAAGACGCTATGTAGGCCAGTTGATCAGATTAGGGCATTGCATATTTGCTTGGATTGTATCTACCCCGAATAAGGTTTTGTTTATGATTCGCAAGCTTAACTGCTTACATAAACCAGATGAATTATAATCTCCAGATCCATTTGAGATTGCAGCAGGTCTCAACTTGCCATTTCCCTCTTATTCCTTTGATTGTGTAAGACATGTGGCTTCTGGCCTGAACTTTGAATAGAAAAAGAGCCGAGTCTCTGTTTTCAATCATAATTTGACTGGGATTCTGAGATTGGATTATCATGTGCATCTAGTTTTCTTTTCAGTGGTGAAATTTTAGAGTGATGCATTCTAAAGTAACTGGAAATAAGGGATATGATTAGGAAGAAAATCTGAAAGTTTCATATCACTAACTTATCTTTGCTGCAATGGAATGCGAGATTTGTGGATTTATATATGAATTTATGATTGTTCCTTTAACTTCGATTATAATGACTGTCAAAGTAATCCTGGATTCAGTTGAGTCTTTGAGCAAATCGAAAGCACAAGCTAATTATTTTCATTGATCTTAGACTTGGGAAAATGTTCTCTTGCCATGGCCATTTAAGACCTGGAGAATGTTTGCTATGATATTATCAAAAAACTCTTGCGAATCAAAAAATTGTAGTTATGTTCTCTGTCAACGTGTGCTTTGATTGAGCATACATTCAGAAAACCTGATTCCAATTGATTTTAGTGAGTTTTTGGTGGGTTTGTTGTGAAACATTTGGATGTCAGTTGCAACAAAGATCAGATCTGCAGGGAGTTTTTGAAGGAGAATTTTTGAGTGAAATCCAAACTTGATTCGAGATGTTTTGCTGCAATTGGTACGTACATGTTCCTCGCACGAGAGTGATCTGAAATCAATTCTGATCAGCGACATTGTATATCAGTGATCTACGTCATTTCTCACTTCATCTTGCATTGAATTCTGCGCAGAATTGAAGTAGCTACTATACACATTACCTGGTTGGTTGCGTTCGAAGTTCGATGGGTATACGGGGTACTCCTCTAGATCGAGTCTTTGAGGTTTCGATGCTTGATGGGTATGCACAAGAATGTGGTTGTATGCAGTTCTGGTGACCTGACGAGATCTGAAAACTTATCTATGATCAGTTTGGCATAGTTGTGGTTTGCTGCAAATATTATTGAAGTTACTGTAAGATAGAGTCGTTTGCAGGACTCATGCCTAGTAATTAATATTGATAGAATATTGCATTTGGTTTTACTCAATTCAAGAAAATTCACTAATCAGTTGCTGTGGGTTTCTACTAAAGCAGCTATTTCCTTGAATGCATTAATTTGAGTATAATGAATGCTAAGGTATTTATGTGATACTTCTGAGATAAATCAATCTTTTAAACAGAAAACAGCTTCAGGTTTGCTGAATGTGTGCATACTCATCATGATCTATATAGAGCAGTTAATAACTGATGTCAAGTGAAGGCCTATGTTGGCAGCAGAACTTGATTTGATTTATATATAAAATGCTATTTATGATATGTTAATCTGATATTCAAAAAATAAAGGGTGTTTTTATTATTAGCATTCTATCTTCCACTTATTCATGAGAATTTAGATTTGAAGTCGTTTCTTGAACCCAATCTAAGATTAAATCTTGGCAGTTGGAGCTACTGCATGTAAATATAAATGATGAGCATGTGTTTTCGATCCTTAAAGGATTTTCCATGTTTAAATGGTACTATTGACCCTATTATTTGTAGAGCTTTTCTAGGCCTTTCGAACAAGCTCAAGATCATCAAAGTCCGAGCTTCCTGAATTCAAGTTATGAGCATCTTAGTATAAGTAGGTTTAGATACTATTAAGGATTCGAACCGTATTTGATTTGGCCTCTTTTCCGATAGACAAAGGAGGAGAGGGCTATCTAGTCTACCCTAGATAGCCCTAATACCACTTAGGCCGAAAACAATTGTCGGAGGGTCCATGGAGTCTTTGAAACTCGTCCGTTCGACGATCCAAAGTCGCCATCACGTAGAGAAGCCCAATATGCGCTTTTGTTTGGTCCAAAATAATATTACTACTACATACTTTTATTGTCATCATCATAAAAAAATAAATATTTATCTAACGAACATATATGTTGCTTTTTTGTTTGGTCCTTTAAACCATCAAATAAGATTTGATATTCTTGTTGAACTCATTTAGAAAATGGAAAAGCTTTTTCAAAATAATACGTGATGACCTTTTATTGACTACGAATAATTTTGGTCCGATTAGCAGTCCAAGTATAATGTTCGATCAGCTGTTTTAATTAAATTAAATGATGCACTCAAATATGCAATTTAAATATTTGCCTAGAGGAATTTTTAGAGTAAAAAAACTAAGTGTATTTGACGAAATGATCCTATTTTGATGTGCCTCATTTTGACGAGCTGTGAATACAACTTTTTTTTTCACATCGAAAAATGTGTGTATAAATTTTAATAATATCCACAGTAATTGTTAAAGCTCTATATTGTTGTCGCCTTTAAAATCCTCCAAAAAAATCCAGTAAAGAATGATATTCTTAGTTGGTCAGGCTATATTTGTATGCATATTATTTCTCGGTAACTCACTTGTCTAGATAAAGAGTAAATTAAAAAAAAATCCTTCAACTCGTGATTTCAATGTCATACATGAATTTTGAAATGTAACAATGTGGTACCCGATTTTACGATTTGTCTCAATGTGGTCCTTAGTTATTGAAATTTAATTGATCATTTTGTTGTTTTAACCTTTAATCACAACAGTTCAAAATCACGTACAAATATTAAAGATCGGGTCCGCATTGTTACCGTTTAAAGTTCATGCATGTATGAGTCACACTCACTACAAGGAAAACGAGTTGTGGCTACATAACTATGCCCAAAGATGTGGGGTTTGTGGCCACAGAATTGGGCTCTGGCCACAACACATCGTGGCCAGTAGCCGTAGCTACAAGTCTCATCGCAAGAGTTCTCTAACCACGAATATGTCGTGGCCACTACATGTGACCACAGAACTTGTCGTGGTCACAACTTTTGTATGAAGATTTTGACCACGGAATTGTAGCTACGAAAAATTAGTGGCCACAGAATTATCGTGGCCACAAGTTTCCATAGCCACATTTCGTGACCACGACTCATTTTTCTCATAGTGACTAAAATTAGGTGTAAGTACAAGGACTTTTATGTAATTTAATTACTCAAACAAAAACAACGTCATTTAATCGTCACCTGCGATTGATGTATTTAACCATTATGTAATTAATCATTTTAATTTTAATCATGAACAAAAAAAAATGTTTGGATTGAGATGTAAAAAACTGAAAGATATGATAAATAAATAAATCCATTTCTTAGCAACGAACTAAAATCAGATTTTGAAAACTAGTAAGACAATGGCAAAAAAATGGAAGTTCTGAATATTTCCCACTACAAAAAATGAACAAAATGAGCCTTGAAGTGACGTTTTTTTTTAAAAAAATCCATCACTATATCTTGTTTTTAACTACATAGCCATATTATTTTCTATTTTGAAATAAATGAGGAATGCCATATCTGTTGTTATATTGTTATATCATAAGTGATGGTGTATATAACAATATTCATTGTTATTTTTCAAAATTTTAGCTAATTGCCGCTATTTTTTTAGTTCAATATTAAGCACGATTAGTTAAGATTTTGAAATATAGTAATGGATAGGCGTTGCTATATAAATCATCGCTAATAATATAATAACATATATTACATTTATCATTAATTTTAAGAATAAAAGTAATTAGTAACGGTTAATATCGTCGTTATAAATTTAACAATGGGAGATATAGAGATGGATTTGAGAAAAAAAAACACAATTGCAGACCCATTTTGATGTAGTGTCCCCTAACAATGTTCAAATTGATTTTTTTATATAATTTGAAGTTTGGTATCAATTTTATCCAATTGTAACCAACATAATTCTTGAATGGCAGGGAAGTGCTTGTAAACTCATTTATTATGTAATAATATATTATTGCGATTTTAGTTTAAAAATAAGAATCGGGTAAGATGCTACTGAATATAAACAACAAACAACCAGATGAATGCTATTGAATATATATTACATATACAAAAATATTTAGATTATTAGGATTTGTGAAAATTCAAAGGAAGTTTTAACTTCTAATAAGATGTTTTATATTTAAATTGTTTCAATACCGTATTAATTTAGAGGTATATATCTACCGATGATTATCTATTGACTTTATAGAAAATCTATCAATCGTTGCTAATTCAACAACACTTGAAGAACAATTGTTGAAAAAATTAATAGTTATTCTTTATAAATAATATGGGAATGCATATGACACATACTACAAATTTAAGGAAGCAAATAAAATTTGCAACAGTAGCATTCATTATTATAAGCGCAATATAAAAAGATATAGTAATGAAACCCTAAATTATTCGTTACTATATCTCAATTTTATTATCACGGTACTAACCATTTTTTCCTTTGCAACTTATACCTCAGTTAAGTCAAGCAAATAGAACGACACAATTTTTTAGACGGTAAATTACAAAAAGGATTTCTAATTTATACCTAGATTAACAAAGAAGCTGCTAAGCTTTCAACTTTATGATTTAATATCGATATAAAAGGTCACAGAAGTTTGCAAAAGTTTATACTTGAGACAAAAAAAGATTAGATCGCTCTTTATTACGTTTCAAACACGAGACCCATAATCAGGGATCTAGTAGAGGTCCTTCTTTGTAATAGTTTTTGTTGTATTTCGAAGAATTGGATTTGCCATTCAAAAGGGATTGACGGCGCAGCTTGTTGCCCGTCTCCCATCAATCTCTCTGTAATAGTTTTTGTGTTTCTTGAAAGGTGTCATCATGTTCTTTGTAATTTACCTTTTTTTAATAGTTGGTCCTTCATTTCAGGTATGGACTATGTTATCCATTTATTTATCATGCAATATTAAGTGCATGGATATGGATGATGGATAGATATAATGGAAGCCATGTGAAGAGCATTGGTGGACATCTAAAAGAGAAGTATGATGATGGCCAAAAAAAAGGGGAGGCTGATCAAAAGCAATTAATGGAGATAGAAAGGTAGGGGAGATGTGGACATCTCATCTTTTGCCTCCTCCTCCTTAGGCTCTACTCCTTCCAATGTTTATGTTTGATAAGCTTGACATCATCCAAAAATTGGACCCCCAAGGTTTTGAGTATTATATTCGCCAACGACTTCCTTTGTAGATTCCTCCTATAAGTCGAGAGGAACAAATGTGGGTCAAATGAGTTGGTCATCTAAGTTCCGAATATTATGACTTGATATGTGAGGGTGGTGCAAAAGTAGATGGCATGTGGTAGAAGCTTGAAGTAGCTGTCCTCACATCACATGCCATCGTTCTTTTTCTTCTCCATGCTGCCCTGTTGCTTATTAGGATTTAGGGTTTATGATTTGAGGCATGACCCATCACTTTATATTTGGAGTGTCTAAGTAAGCACACATACGCATGCCAAGAATGAATATCATGGGGAATTGCACAAAAGATAGTACATATGTTAAAAATCAAACAAGAATTTTTTTTCTTAAGATGAGACGTTCTCCGGATAGAGTTGTTTACTTGGAAGATTATAACGTTCCAATCTAATAACCAATGTTGTAATTTTTTTTAAAATTAGCTTTCAAAAAATCCAACTATACGGGTTGAATCTACGAATATTGTTCTTCATACTTGTTGAGTTTTATCTGAATCTGAGATTTCTAAGTATTTAATCTTGATGGTCAAAGGTTAGGTCCTTTTTTAAATGGCTTTTAAGTTCCTTAAATGCTAACTTTCTTTTGACCATTAAAATAAAATACTTGTTGGAAATGTTGGCTTTAGACGAAACTTGGCATGTATGCAGAATAATATTCATAGATTCTATCTATATGTTGGATTTTTGAAAGCAAATTTGCAAAAAAGAGTTACATCGTGTAGTTTAAAGGATTTTTATCAGTTGTGCCCCTCTGAGATATTGAAATATCAATTATGCCTCTTATTTTTTTTTGGAATATCAGCTATGCCCTTAACTTATTGTCGTTCTATCACTTGTGCCACTCAGGTTAGTTACCGTCCATCCTCAACGTAAACAGACGTTAACTTTGGGCACACAAGGGGAATTAAATTAAAAAAAGATTGAATGGTCTTTCATCAACGCCTCCCCCTTCACCCTCACCCCCTCCTCTTCCTCCTCCACATCCACCCTACCCTCCTCCTCCTCCTCTCCCTCCTCCTCCGCCTGAGCTTCCTCCTCATCCTTCCCCACCTCCCTAGCCTCCTCCACCCCCAGCCTCCGCCCCCTCTTTCGCCCCCAACCTCCTCCTCCACCTCCTCCCCAACCTCCTCCACCCCCATCGCCTCCTCCACCAATGCCCCTCCCTCTCCTCCGCCCCCAGCCTCCTCCCCCTCCAATGTCCTTGGCCTCCTCCCTCTCCCCCTCTGCCCCTAGCATCCTCCTCCCTCCTCCTCTGCCCCCAGCCTCCTCCTTTAGGCCCTCCTCCTCCGTGACCCCCCAGGCTCTCCTCCTCCGCCATTCCTCCCCCATCAGGACCTCCTCTTCTGCAGCCCCTCCTCCTCTGCCCACTTCCTTGTCTCGCCTTTCATTGACGCAACTCATCCTAACAATACGGTCGACCATCGACAATAGCAGGGGGCTGAGGAAGGTGAGGCAGTGCTAGTCCCTGGAGCTTCACCGTCTCTTCGTCGGCGCCCTCCAACAACTTGGCAAGCCCCAAGCATATCAAGGACCTGATGAAGGTGGAGATGGTGATGGCCGAAGGGCGTGGGGTGATGGAGGAGGGGCCAGAGGGCATGGGATGGTGGAGGAGGGGCCAGAGAAGGAGGATGGGTGTGGGGAGTTTTGGATGGTTATCCACCTTTTAACCATACCATGGTTTGAAAAATCATGGTTAAGTTCAACTCAATGAGTGATAAAGTTATAGAAAGGGCACAAGTTATAGAACGACAAGAAGTCAAGAGCACAACTGATATTCTCAACAAGAAAGGGGCATAATCGATTATTACAATATCTGAGAAGGGTACGACTAATAAAAACCCTAATTTAAACTACATCAAATGATATGCTCCCTCTAAGCAACCACAGGGCCATAAGTACACATAGCATCTCTTCTTTTCCCATATGCACTCTTGACTAATGAATGAAGTCAAAAAGTCTTCAATGTTGGCCGTATTCACTCGGTCTGCCTCTATTCCATGTAAGCTCTGACTAAACTTAATCTACCTTACCTCTAGCTGATGAAGGTGTGCGGATAATATTAAGTATAGTTTCATGAATGCGAAATTCGAAGTGCCGTCTTGTTTAAGCACTGTTACTTAAATCACACAGTTAGTAGGATCGATTGTACCGATTAACTGCACCACATATATATATATATGGGTAAAATGTGTATGCCCCCTAGGGGGAGCTAACTTAGCTTCCCCCGCTTCTTTTTGACATAATTTTTTTATTTTTTTTGAAATCTAAAACCATGTAAATTCATTATTAAATCCCTATATTATGCTATTAAAATTTCGTGCGAAACAAAGACTCCTACGACCTCCATCTAAACGGGGTCGATTTAAAAATTCCTGTTACCGTTAAAAAATGACTGTCTGGATGGAGGCCATAGGAATCTCTGTTTCGCACGAAATTTTAATGACATAATATAGGGATATAGTGATGAAATTCTACGGAAGAAAATTTCAAAAAAAATAAAAAAACCGGACGAAATGGGGCGGGGGGAGCCAAGTTAGCTCCCCCCAGGGGGCAGCCCCATTTATCCCTATATGTATATATATATATATATATATATATATATATATATATATATATATATATATATATGGGTAAAATGTGTATGCCCCCTAGGGGGAGCTAACTTAGCTCCCCCCACCCCTTTTTCCCAAAATTTTTTTATTTTTTTTGAAATCTAAAACCGTGTAAATTCATTATTAAATCTCTACATTATGTTATTCAAATTTCATACGAAACCGAGACTCCTACGACCTCCATCCAAACGGGGTCGATTTAAAAAATCCTGTTACCGTTAAAAAAATGACTGTCTGGATGGAGGCCGTAGGAGTCTCTGTTTCACACGAAATTTTTATGACATAATATAGGGATATAGTGATGAATATTCACGGAAAAAAATTTCAAAAAAAATAAAAAATTTGAAGAAAATGGGGCGGGGGAGCTAAGTTAGCTCCCCCTAGGGGGCAGCCCCATTTTCCTCTATATATATATATATATATATGGGATTGGGGAGCCTACACCCATGTGTAGGTAACTTACCTACACCCACCTCTTATTCCCTCAATTTTTTGGATTTTTTTGAAAGGGATCTTTAGGGGATTTACTTAGAATATTAAATGAAATATGTGTTTCAAATTTCATGTAAAACAGATATTCCTAACAGCTCCATCGGAAGGGGTCGATTTCAGCAAATCTGAGACCGTTAAAATTTGACTATCATGATGGATAAGTTAGAAGTCTCGAAATAAGTTGAAATTTAAATGACAGCATGGTGGTATAGTGTGATCTAAATTCCCCAAGGAATTAATTCAAAAAATAAAAAAATTGAGGAAAAATAGATGTGGGTGTAGGAAAGTTACCTACACATGGGTGTAGGCTCCCTTTTCCCATATATATATATATATATATAGAGAGAGAGAGAGAGAGAGAGAGAGAGAGGGCCTTTCAAATAGGATGCAGTCCTTCCTGAGTTCAGGAAGGTCTACGTACACAGTTTGTATTATAGGTGCACATTATAAATACAAAGCCCCATACAAAACATCGCATTATAATACAAACACTAAAACTGCACATTATAATATAAAATCGTATATGTATTCTACTAAAGTCATCCTGTTTTATCAAAAAGGGGCTGACCTTCCTTAACTTAGGAAGGACTGCATCTTATTTGAAAGAAATCCTATTATATATATATATATAGTGAAAAGGGAAGCTGTTTACACGGAGCAGTTTCCCCCATTTTTTATTTTTTTTTCAAAATTTTTTCATGTATGTTCATCTATATATCCCTCCTACATGTCATTCGAATTTCATGAGAAACGGAGACTCCTAAGCCCTCCATCTAGACCGAGTAAATTTCAACAGTCTGAATTTTACTGTAATCGATCTATTCTAGATGGAGGACTTAGGAGTCTCCGTTTCTCACGAAATTTGAATGACATGTAGGAGGGATATATAGATGAATATACATGAAAAAATTCTTGAAAAAAAAGTTAAAAATGGGGGAAACTGCTCCGTGTAACGGCCAACTTAGCTGTTACACAGAACAGCCTCCCCGACCTCATATATATATAGGGGACCTTTCAAATGAGGTGGGGGCTTTTTTGAAATTGTAAAAGCCACTGCGAATTTAGTAAAAACTCTGTAACAGTTTTGTAAAATATAAACTGCACATTGTAAAAAAATGAATTTTGTAAAATATAGCATCTAAATTTAAATCAACATTTCCATCTATTATAATAATATTTTCATAATTTTATTTCACTATACATGTTGTGTTAATATTTATTGTAATATGTATGAAACAAGAAATTGTAAAATATATTGGAAAGATGCCTAAATTGAGGGTGGCTCACCATATATATGGTGAGACCCCGTCTCAATTGAAGTTTCTCCTATATATATATATATATATATATATATATATATATATATATGGGAAAAAGGAGCCTACCTCGGCGGGTGCAGGTAATTCCCTACACCTAGCCTAATTTTTCATTATTTTTTGATTTTTTTGAAATAAAACCTTGGAGAATTTAGATCACCATGTTGTCATTCCAAATTCAACTTAATTCAAGACTTCTATCATCTCCATCAAGACTACCAAATTTTAACGGTTTCAGAATTGCTGAAATTGACCCTATCTAGATGGACATGTTAGGAATGTTTGTTTTGCATGAAACTTGAAACACATATTCTCCTTAACATGTTAAGTATATCCCCCCAACTTTTATTTCAAAAAAAAATAAAAAAATAGTCGAAAATGGGGTGGGTGCATGGAGTTTCATACACCCCAGGGTGCATGTTCCCTGCCCCCTATATATATAGGAAATATTTCAAATGAGTTTTAACATGGCTGCCCCCTGGGGGCAGCCAACATGGCTGCCCCATCCCTTTGTTTCGGTATTTTTTTATTTTTTTTGAAAAATATCGCTATGTATATTCATCCCTATATCCCTCCTATATGTCATTTGAATTTCGTCAGAAACAGAGACTCCTATGGCCTCCATCGAGATGGTGTCGATTTAAAAAATCATGTTACCGTTAAAAAATAACTGTCTTGATGGAGGCCGTAGGAGTCTCTGTTTCTGACGAAATTCGAATGACATATAGGAGGGATATAAGGGTGAATACACATGACGATATTTTTTGAAAAATAAAATAAAAAAACGTCGAAAATGACGTGGGACAGCCATGTTGGCCTTGGGACAGCCCATTAACCCCTCTCTCTCTCTCTCTCTCTCTCTCTCTCTATATATATATATATATATATATATATATATATATGGTAAAATGGGGCTGCCCCCATGGGGGGAGCTAACTTAGCTCCCCCGTCCCATTTCGCCCGATGTTTTTATTTGTTTTTGAAAATTTCTTTAGTGGATTTTCATCAATATATCCTTATATTATGTCATTAAAATTTCGCGCGAAGCAGAGACTACTACAACCTCCATCTAGATGGAGTCGTTTTTAGTAATTCTGTCACCGTTAAAAAAATAAATGTCTGGATGGAGGCCATATGAGTCTCTATTTCGCACGAAATTTTAATGACATAATATAGGGATATAGTGATGAAATTCCACGAAGAAATTTTCAAAAAAAATAAAAAAAACAGGCAAAATGGGACGGGGGGAGTCAAGTTAGCTCCCCCCAAGGGGCAACCTCATTTAACCCATATATATATAGAGGTTAATTCAAAAAAATAAAAAAAAACATCGAAAATAGGGGGCGGGGCAACCATGTTGGTTACCCCCAGAGGGCAGTCCCATTAAATCCATATATATATAGTTAAATGAGGCTACTCCTGGGAGTAGCCAACAGGCTACTCCCACCTCTATTTTTCCCACATTTTCTTTTATTTTTTTAATATATATATATATATATATTCATCACTATATCCCTCTAACATGTCATTCCAATTTCGTCAGAAACATAAACTCATATGCCCTCCATCTGGAGGGGGTAATTTTCAGCAATTTTGAGACCGTTAAAATTTGGCAGTCTTGATGAAGGGGATAGAAGTCTCAAATTAAGTCGAAATTTTAATGACATCATGGTGACATATTATGATCTAAATTCAATATGTTTCATTTCAGAAAAATAAAAAAAATACAGAGGAAAATAGGTGGAAGCATGTAAGTTAGCTACAACCTGGGAGCATACTCCTTTTTCCCATATATATATATATATAGAGAGAGAGAGAGAGAGGATAGGGAGTATGCACCCAGGTGCATGTAATTTTACATGCACCCGGGCCTATAACTTCCTATTTTTTATTTTAATTTCAAAAAATACCGCCATGTAAATCCATCTATATATCCCTCTAATATGCCATTCCAATTTCGTCAGAAACAGAGACTCATATACCCTCCATCCAGAACATGTAATTTTAACGATCTTAGAATTGCTGTAATCGACCTATTCTGGATGGAGGGCGTAGGAGCCTCTGTTTCTGACGAAATTGGAATGACATATTAGAGGGATATATAGATGAATACACATAGCGGTATTTTTCGATTTGAATCCCGGATTTCACGCTATCCCAGATTTGAATATACATGACGAAATTGGAATGTCCAATTTTAGTAATATATCTCTCTCTCTTTCAATTTGAATCCCGGATTTCACGCTATATAATAGCACATTCAATTAATTGCTAAAATGATTATACTAAAAATAGCGGCTCTCACGATCGAGATTATTCTTTACTCGAAAATACCCGTCGATGTTTTTCTGGTGATTTTCAAGATATTCACATTTCTTTGTCCAAGCATCAATGACACGTCCAACACCATCGTTTGATCTTGATATTATAGAGGTACGTATTATTTTTTTACGAAATCATTCATATTTTTTTGTTTCTATCATGATTTTTTGTTTAAAAAATCACTCTGATTCTGATTCGTTTTAATAGATCCAATGCATTTCTGTCATTCATTTATATGTTGCGTAATGTATTTGTGTTTAGATAATGAATGAATGCGGATATCAAGATCAGAATGAATGCATTATGCTGATTCTTTTATGATTTGATGTCTAAATATGTATTGCATCTAAATACATTTGTTATTTTTATTTTCATTTATGCCACTTTAATCTTTCATTTCAGTCATACGTGTTCTTGATATATGCATTTTTGCACCAAATCTGAATATCCAAATTCCAAAATTTATGTGATATCCATATTAAATAAATAGTACATATTTCACTTTCATTTACTTTATTTTACATTCTTTCACAAAGTTTTACGCTCATTCAAATCCATGACCAACATATACTTGCTCAAAATGAAGACTCGCAGTAAATAGCTATATCATTTCATTAACATATTTTACAATTGTAAAGTATGTTTTACATTTAACTCAGATATTATACAATTGTCTATCATTTTTCTACAGTTATTTCCATGCGTCCAATGAATATTACTGACTGGCTTTTTATTTTGCAGATCAACATATAAATTTTACAATGGATGATGAATTTTGATGGACCCGCGATATTGGGATATCCATTAGATGAACATATAAAACATTTTATATATTAATAATAAGCAATATATCTTACAAAAATCACACGTATTTTACAAAAAAAACACAAAATTTACAAAAAAAATCACAATTTACAAACATTACTCCGACAGAATGCTCTCAAACGAGACGAGAAATATTTTCATAATAATTCAAATGCAGTTTAGACAAAAGACTACGGATTACAAAAAATATTTCATTTTACAAACATTGCTTCCATAAAATATTGGATGATTATTTCAAAAAAAATCAAATACAATTTACAAAAAGAATGTTCTCCACGTGTATAACAATTTATTAGCACATAATCAAAGCATTCTATATTTTAGAAAACAAAGCTACACCCCAAAAAACACAAATTTGCGTCAAATTTAGGCGTTTCTTTGCGAATATTAGTGATTACACGTTTGTAATTTATAACACAGAATTATAAAATATCTCAATAATTTGTAAATTGTTAACGGTTCTTTCAAAACATGAACATTTATTACATCGGATATTTCTAGAAAATCTGTACACCAGTCGGCATATATCTAAATTTAGAATTATTAATGATGTGGAATTGGCTAAATTAGCAGTAGTTTATTCCTTTGATATATTAGGAATGTTAGTTGACACGAAAACCACCTAGTGGTTTCAATCTCATTCATACATTCATGATCTAACGGCCTAAGATGACACCTTTCCATAATCAAGGTGTCTAACAATCTAATAGTTTCAATCTCATTCATCTCCAGCATCCATCTCCAGCATGAAAAATACTCGAGATTGCAAAATAGGATCTCTGATTGTAAAAAACTGGGCACGCCCTCCATCTCCAGCATCCTCTCTACCCACACCTCCTCCGCCCTTCTCCTCTACGACCCACCTCCTCCATGCACGTCCTCCTCCACCCACACACCTTCATCCACACACTCCTTCAACCTTCTCCTCCAAGATCCACCTCCTCCACGCGTAGCCATCACCCCCACACGATGCCGCCTTTATTACATACAAGAAAACAACCTTGGAGAACACCATCACCGGTCACCGTAGAGCAGCGCGTTGCATCCACCGTCTTGCACACCATCAGCGACGAGCAGCAACCTCCTCTCCTCATGCCGTCGAGAGAGAGATAGAGGAGAGGAACTGCGTGCGGCAATCGAGATCGAGAGAGACAGGAGGAGAGAGAGAGGAAGAGAGAGAGAGAGAGGAGATAATTGTGGAGTGTTTGTTGCATTCTAAATTTAGAATATGTTAAAATGATCATAATGGATTTTTCAACATTAAAAAAATATTAATAACGAGCTATTAATGACAACCATCAGATTGATTTCGTATGGTTAGGATGACAGGCATTGCATGCACCCAGGAAAGGTGCACCTCATTTGAAATATTTCCTATATATATATGAGAAATGTCAAATGAGGCAAGTCTCACCAATATTATGGTGTGCCCTCCCTCTCATCCGTTTATCTTGAATCATGCGGTTGCAATTAGTGCCTTTTTAATTTAATTATTTTAATGCTCAAAAATCTGTTTTGGTCATTTTGTACATTCTAAAATTAGAATGTTACAACCATCAATTTCATTCCACAATTGAAGAACTTATTCATATTCACATTCGTGCAAGCAATGGAAAGGGCGACGTCGCGGGAGGTTGTGGTTTTGCAAGGCGGCGACGACCTACACGCAGGACAACGACTGCGACGATGGAAAGACACATAAGCAGGTCATTGTGGTGGTGCGCCATGGTGGACACGAGAAGGTACACGTCGAAGAAGGTGACTTCAGTTTGTTTGATGGTCCACGATGTGTTACGACGGTCTGGGAGGGAGGCCTTTTGGCTGCACACGACCTCGACGATGAAGAAGCACGATGACAATCGATGACTACGAATCTCCCGCGTTTGTTTCGGTGATCTCGAGGCCGATCGTCTGATCATATCTTACTATTAGTTTAACGTTAAAATTATTTTTACAAATACCAATTTGGTGTTTACAAATCACGTATTGTTTTCTACAAATGTCAGTATATTTTTTAACAAATGCTAGACTATTTTTTACATGGGATTTTTACACCCATAACCCTGAGTAATTCTGCTATAACAATCATAACCCTGCATAATCGTGAATTACACAAGAAACCCCAAGTAATGCTTAACTCTTTCATGAGATAATCCTGTGTTATATTTCGTTCAAGATGTCCGTTATAATTGACAGCTTCTGTTAGAAAAAGTCAAAATTGCACCCAAAGATCATTCTTATTTGCAATAACTTGCCACCCCCTCCCCGTCGAGCTTGAAGTCTCGCCCCGTTGTGCCAAAATCCCTCCTGGCCCACTGCCCCGTACCCCCACCGAGCTACTCCGGCCCTACTCCAATCCCCCTCCCGGTCGAGCCCCTCGGCACCTCTGCAACCCACCTGTAAGCTCGCCACTCCGCCCTGCCCCTTTCTCCAGCCCCCCTCCCGGTCGATCCCCCCGACACCTCTGCAATCCACCTGTAAGCTCACCCTCCAGCACCGGGCCGCTCCGCCCCACCCCTTCTCGACCGCGAGCGAGCTCTCCTCAAAGCCTCGAACCCACCGCGCTAACCTCCCTCCTGGAAACCCTCGGAACCTCTGCAACCCACCTATAAGATCGCCCCCCTCCCCCTGGCACTGAGTCGCTCCGCCCCGCTCCTGCTCGACCGCTAGCGAGCTCTTCTCGAAGCCCTATCCCCCCCACCAAGCTCCCTCCAAGAAGCCCTACCCCCCAGCCACCGACACCCCCGCCGAGCTGCTCCTCCCCTGCTCGATCCCCCTACCCTATGTCGAGCTCGAAGCCCCCCACCGCGCCAAGCACCCCCTTCCTGCGGAATCGCCTCTGTCAACACCCACAATCTCTGCAACAACCCTCCCCCTCGGTCGAACTCTGCAACGTCCTTGCAGAACCTCTGCAACCCACCTGTAAGCTCTTCTCGGCAGCTCATCCTCCTTGTCGCCAAGGAGTCCCACATCTAGCTCCTCCTCAAGCCCCCCTCCGCTCCCCTGCTCGAAGCGCCGAGCTTTTCCCCCGGCCTGCTCGAAGCCTACAGCCCTGCCCAAACACACCCCCTGTTCGTAATTTGCAGCCCGTCATCCTCCAGCCTCCCTTCTCCAGTTCGTTGCTGCTCTGGTTCGCTGAGGAAGGTGGATGGAGGTTGAAGGGAGATGGGCTTTTTTTTCTTTATTTCCTAACCGTTGGATTGAGGATGCGTTAGATTAACTCATTCATGTGGTTGAGTTAATATATTAAACTAATGGAGGGTTATGAGTGTGAGACGGAGTGACTATCCAGGATTTTTCATGTAATTCACGATTATATAGGGTTATGATTGTTACTGCAGAATTACTCAGGGTTATGGGTGTAAAAATTCCTTTTTACATGGTATCATTTTTTTAATCAATTACTAACAGTGTATTTTTTCTTCCAGAATACTATACAAAAACTACAAAGCGAACACTCCTTTTTTACAAAGAATTCACAAATATTACAATCATGACATGTTAGATACAAAGTTTCACAAAGGGACCGTGAAAACTACGTACATTGGAAAGACACCAATGGACCGCGGACATAAAATTGAATAAGATATTAAAAAGTGGGATATTTACAAAATACCAACAAAATTTACAAAAAATAATTATATTTACTTCCATTGATTATGACTCCAACTTTGAATATTAAAAAGTTGTTATGCATAATTATAATGCTCCATATAAAATTTACAAATAGAATGATTGTTTTACAACGAGTGTTTTCATTCCACAACTAATCTCGTTTTGAAGACAAATATGGATATCGACAAATAAAAAATGGATGAAAATACCAAATCTATGCGAGCCTAAAATAGTAAACTAAAAGAATATAATGAAATTCAAATTAAATGAGAAACAGAGTGACTAAAATGCTCTTTTGGATAAGATACCATTGGATTGAGATCAAATGGATCACATCGATGGCTCACCACAAGATTGGAGAGACCCCACCTCATTTGAAAGGGACCCTATATATATAAAGAGAGATAAAGTTTAATGAGGTTGCTCCCTTGAGGCAACCAACATGGCTGCCCTCACGTCATTTTCGGTGTTTTTTTATTTTTTTTGAAAAGTATCATCATGTATATTCATCTATATATCCCTTCTACATGTCATTCTAATTTCATCAGAAACAAAGACTCTGATGCCCTCTATCTAGAACATGTCGATTGTAATAATTCTAAGACCGTTAAAACTACCTGTTCTAGAGGGAGGGCATAGGAGTCTCTGGTTCTGACGAAATTGGAATGACATGTAGGAGAGATATATAGATGAATATACATGATTTTGTTTTTCAAAAAAAATAAAAAAAGAGGGCGGGGCAACCTCAATAAATCCATATATATAGATATTTAATTTATGTATTATATATAGGAAAAAATGTAGCTGCCTCTTAGGGGAGTTAACTTAGTTCCCTCCACTTCATTTTTTTCCAATTTTTTATTTTTTTAAATTGCTTCCGTGAATTTTTCATAAATATATCCCTATATAATATCATTCAAATTTCATGCGAAACAGAGACTCTTATGGCCTCCATCCAAACATGGTTGATTTCAACTATTCTGCAACCATTAGAAAATGATTGTCCGAATGGTTCTTTGTTTTGCACGAAGCCTGTATGACATAATGTAGGGATATATGATGAATTTCCATGGAAGTATTTTTCAAAAAAATAAAAAAGATTTGGGAAAATGGGTCGGAGGGATATAGTCTCTGTTTAGCCCCCCAGGAAACAGCCACATTTAACCCTTATACATGTATGTGTAAAATTTGACGTACGTATATGAAAAAATGTACATTGATATATAATACACTTTAGTAGTTATGTGCATAAATATGTATTTATCACGTTATAGATATGTTTATCTATGTAGATATTCAAGTATGTTATGATCTATTTTTTTTTATCAATCTTGTTGCTTTATACGGGATTGTGTGTCTATGTATTTGTGAATCCCTCCATATGTAAGTACATAAATATTTATAACAAAAGTACATGAAAATATTTATATATACAAACACATATTTTTCACAAGATATATTTATAGGCATCATGTATGCATCATAGTGTGCAAAATTAGGACCATCCATGAACTGACTAAGCTCGCCAACTGCAAGCGAAATATCTGACCTAGTAGTGATCATATAAAGTACCTTCTCTATCTAATGCATGTAATGTCTCATATCTCCGATCTCCCGAGGCTCATAGATGCACGCTTTGGGTTTCATTGGAATCTAGGCTGGTTAGGATCCGAACATCCCAATCTCATGTAATAGTCGGGTAGTATGCTTTCTTTGGGACATAACAAGACCTCGTTTGGAATGAGCAATCTCAATCCCAAGGAAGTATCATAGTGGTTCAAGATCTTTGATTACAAATTGCTCTGCTAGCCGTGTTCTGACTTCTACGATGATCTCTAAGTCATCACCAATGGGGCGATGTCGTCCACATACATCAACATGGTTACAATGAATTTCCTTCTTTACTATACAGATATGGAATGTTCTGATGAAGATTTGGAAAGTCCCAAGTTATCAAGAACTTCTGATGGCTTACAAAACTAGGCTCAGTGACTCTATTTAAGACAATAAATAGCCTTTTTTAACAAAGATACCTTCTGACCCTTCCTATGAGCCTCAAAGTCAGGAGGTTGTTGTATATAGACGACGGATAGAGAAATACATTCTTCATATTAAGTTGATGAAGGGGCTAATCAAGTTATACTGTTATAGACAGAAGAATCCATATTGTAGAAAGGCATGTTAGGGGAGAGAAAGTATCAAAGAGTCTTCCCTATAGGTCTATGTAAATCTATATCTGGATCTAACAACCTTGCCATCTATGGGGGGATCTACAATGAAAGATTAGAATAGATATCTCATCGTTCATAGCAAGGCACCATCTAGGGCTACGTCATGCATCAACATGGCTATCAAGGATTTTTGTCACTCAAATGCTTCTGCATATCGCTTGTAAATCGATTGATGCTGGATAAGGAAACCACTGCTGAAATAGGATGCATGGTACATTGCCACTTTCCTTTCCTAAGGGCGATGGGAACATATGCCTCGTCATTATGTATACTAGCTTCTACATTGTTGCTCATGGTGCTGGTAGAAGTCCATATTCCTATAGAGACCTCACTCGCGATAGTAAGTGTGACAAATTGTAGAGACTGTGAAGAAGGGTTCACCCAAGTAGTAGTGGTTGCTAGCTGAGGAGGATGTTGGTCTCAAAATTTGACTCACGATACCTGGGGGTGTAAGGACTGCTATAAGAATAGGAAACAAAGAGTCTCCAAAATAGATGGTGTCAGGACCCACCCCGCTATCCGAGATGAGAGCAACAAAGACCTCATCTTAACACATCCTTCTTGTATAATATTTTCCATAAAAAGAGTTTCCTCTATAATATGGATTTCTCCCAACCATAACCTGTACCTGAAACATAATCTACAAATTTTATAAGAATCGCCATTACAAAACTTCATAAGTCCAACCAAGATTACATCCAACCATTAAACATAAATCGTCATCTTCTACCTCTCTATTTACACAAAGTTCTACATATTCATGTATTTCCAATTGTCCATTCATGCATATCCATACAAAAATTTACAACTATGTCCCACCGATCATCTACTACAGGCATAAAAAAGTTACCAAAATCAGAACTTTCTGATATTGCAACCACCGGCAAATAACATACAAAGCGTGGCTGCTTATTAACTTCTCGCTCAGTTTATCTCTGTAAATAATATTAAACAATAGAGCGATGAGTCTAAACCCAGTGAGTGTGTCTCAAGCTTTTGGTATACTACTTGCTCAATGTAATTGCAATTTATCAAATAAATCTTTGCCAGAGCATTATAAAAAAATTAAAACCACACGGGCACATAACTTAACAAAAATTTGCATGGATGAACATGTATCGTGGACTAAAACATAACATGAACTAATATTAGAAATTGCTTGGCAATCTTGCAAGTATCATATTCAATATCACACTACCCCAATATGCCGTACTAAGTACTTAAATCTTGCATGGTGTCAAGGGAGAGAAATTCAACCCAAGATCCTTATCATGTGTGTAGATGGTCTCAAAGACCAAAAATATTTCTTATACGACCCGAATTCCATTAGTATACGAAATACAAGCCCAAGCCCTCCTAAATCACAAGGAGTAGGCCATATGTATACCATGAGGATATACCTACATCAACATATAGTGACATGTTCATGACTTTTCTGGAAAGTAGGCAACTGTGTGTTATTATTTTTGCATATCATGGGAAATTTTGACATAATGGACATATAGCATCCACGTAAAACTTGCATCAACATATCTTGACAAAATTCATGAACATAAACTATATACATTAAGGCATGAAAATCATAAATCTTGCCGAAAATAAAGAATTTTACAATTTAATTTTAACAAAGTACATCACAAGCATGAAAATTCTCATTGCTATAATATTTAACAAAATCTAAATGTAAAAGTGTAGTTTCATACATCAACATACTTGGGAACATAAATGCATATAATAAGCTTTGCTTAGTATGAAATCCATAATTAGGCTTTATAAAATAATTTGAGTCTTGCATGCTTTAGTTGTCATTGGAATACTTTTTTAACATGTAAAGCTATGAAATTTACTGAAAATTTATTTCTGTTTATACAGAAGAATATGCTTGAATCCACTTATATATAATTGTTAGACCTATATATGGATAGATTACCCATCTCCACTTACAGTATTAATTTCCTTTCTTATTCTGTTTAAGTTTCCAAAAAGGGCTCCGGATAAGGTTATGGAAAATATAATTGTAATTTATGCATGGACAATATCAATTTATGCTTATAATGCATACTTCATGATCTCTAAGTATGAAGAGGCTTACTCTTCGTTCACGTTTATAATGATAATTTCATATAAATATGGGTTTTTTCTTCTCTCCAAGTCACGTATTTCCATAAATTTTGAATAAAGTTGTAGAATAATACTCTATATTTGTACTTGTATATAGAAACCTAAGCCTTAAACCTTACACAAAATAATATTATTCAAATTTCTATTAGAGAATGAAGACGAAATAACAACACAGGGAAATTGAACATAACTATCCTAACTTATTCTCAGGTTATATAACTACTTCATGCTACAACCGCAATATATATAATTATTGGCTTCATCAAGAAGATCTTAAAATTTTCCTAAACTTCTTAATGCTTAAGATATAATTGTTGAACTCGTAAGCTTTTGATGATCCATTAATGCAATAAAAGTTATTGTATCCATCTAAAATGAATGTTTGTAAATGCACTTAATATTAAGATCCCTAGGGTTATCATGGTCATATTGAATACCATACAGTTCAGAGGAAATGATTGACTTTAACATATGATATTCAATAAAGATCTCCAGTCTGAGAAAGAGATGGCAATCTTTCTCTAAAGAATGATTTCTGACCGACTTCTTGATGCAGGTCCTATACATTGGAATAATAATTCAGATGTGTGTGAATAATTAAGTCAAAGAATTGGTTCAATGAGGTCAAGATAGACTAAGATCTTAATCATAACTGTCATGATCAGACACACATCTTATGATCAGAGACAAATATACCACTATATGCATGAGTGTGCACATTTGACATACCAATAGATTGGTGACCAAACTAGGGTCCATATACTGACTAGCTGATGTGCATATGAAGACATATGAGAGGTATGATCTTTTAAAGGCATCATGCATGTTCATATTTGATTAATCAGGAGACAAAACTTACTCATGAGATATTTGAGGTCAAAAAGAATTCCATGCATGGTCGTCTTATTTATGAAATAAGATACGAATTCGACATATTAATATATGCTTTTGGAAATCATATGATAAATATCATCACCCAAAGAAATCTATTGATATATTCGAAGAAGACATTTAAACTAGGATTTGAACTTCAAATATATCAAAGTCTTCTTGTATGTTGGACGTATGAGTATTGGAAATACTCAAAGTTAAATCTATCTTAATAGATCATCTATCATGCCACTTCTATTCTGAGGGAATGATGAAATCATACGGATTTTACTGGATCCACTTCTTAGCTTAATGATTTGAGAGTTAATTAGGCTAAGTCTCATGTCCTTTGAATCCGATGTCCGATTCCAATTTCAGTGGTCAAATGTTGAAAAGAAAATGGTGATGGAAATGAAAATGTATACACTTCTTGAGCTCATTTATAAACTCCAAATGATTTGGACAGTGATTAGAAATGGTCAATGAAGTTGGGTTCAACTCACTGATGCATTCTCCAGCTCATGGAGAGTGTGATGCGTTTCGTTGAGCTCACATAGAGTGTGAATTATTTCAGCTCGAGCTCAACATTCGTAAGTGACGTAGTTTCTATAAAAATGGTATAAGCTCTGAAATTAGATAGATATCCAAATTTCAAGTCGCTATACATGGATTATGATCTCCCAGATATTACCTCCAAATATCTACATTTGTATCTCATGATTCCTAGTTGGATTATGACTCATACTATGTGATGCCAATATTGAGACAATACTTATTATTGCCATATTAATTTTTTTGTAAGAGTGTTTTTGTGAATATGATTCATATATATAATTAATCAATGTAAATAATTAATAATTTACAATTATTTGTATATGATTATATAATTAATTCATGACACATGCTTGAATGCGATTCACATTGGATTCTAAATATAAATTGGATTTACATTTTTGTTTGGATTTATGAACAAGATTCATAAGCTATGATGGTTTTCTCATAAAATTATCAATTATGATAATTAGATTATCATGAGAATAAATAAGCAACAAACTCATCAACCATATTTTAGGATAAGGTAGACATCCATGCTTGGAGAAGCATAGACGTCTACCATGCTCCTAAAATCATGAGTTCATTGATTTATTTGTTGCTTTATTTATTGCAAGCATAAATTGGTGATTAAAAAGAGAAAATACCAATCCTATTTATTGTTGAATAAGTACTAAGTCATAGCCCTTGATCCATGATCAAGGGACCCTATGGTGGACGTCTACCATGAGGAGAAAACTCCTCATGGACGTCCACCTTCGTAATAAAAGAGAGTGCTTTGACTCTCTTTCTAAGCATGCTTGTTCCTCCCAATAATTCCCTTGCCTTAAGAATTGAAGAAAGAGAAGACTCTTGAGAAATATTTCCTCTCATACGTCTACTCTTCTTCTCCTTGCACGTCCACATTGTCAAGCTTCATCTCTTCTCTCTATTGGTGTAACCTTGTAGAGGAGAAGATTGTCTCATTCTCCGTGATCCTCATGCATGAATAAGGATCGATTTTATGCAATTAAATTGGGAGTTTGATAATATTTGTGTGGAAAAGATCAAAAAGTCGACATCGAAGTTTGTGGGAAGCTATACGACTCATCATTGTACCCATGAGAGAAGCAAGCACAGATCGAACTTGATTCAAGTGGTCTATTGCCTTAGAGACTCACGCTTCAAAAGGTAACCCCGATCTCTCCCTAGTATTAATAAAAATACATGAAACCGCTTAAGAAAATTATTTCTCTCAAATTAATGGTTTCGAAAAGTACAAATCGTTGTGTTGAAATTGTTTGTTCATGTAATGAACACATAAAGTTTTTGCAAATATTTTGCTATATTTTCCACGTTTTCATGATGCAAATTTGTTTACGGGCTCCAATTTGTATCAGAGTCAAGGTTTAGGGAACTTGGATTGTATCCAAATCCGATGAACAATCGGTCAGATTGTCCCGATTATCAGGTATATTGTATTGCGACGATTTTAACTATTCGAATGATTCGACATCTTTCAAAGTTACCTCGGCTCTCCCCTATTTTGAACTTACTTTTTAGGATATATTCGATGTTGAGAAGGTTTGGACAGATGTCCAAATGACATACCAATAGTTGGCGATGTTCAGGAGAAGGTTCAGATCTTAAAAGCGCACACAGTCTTCGATCTCGATCAAAGATTAGTGATAGAAAATATTAATTTTTTTGCTACAATTTTTGAGTCATATAATATGAAAAAATACTGATTAATAAGTCATAAATCAATTCCCTAGTCAGTGTAATTTTTTTTGCACGATTTCAACCATGCAACCTCGAGAGGTTGAATTTCTCCATAGGTGGAGTTGGAAGAGGTCTTGATTATTTTATTTATTTGTTTCTCATATGTTGGGACTTAAATAGATGGAAATATATTTAATATATTTATATCAGGAGTTAGATCAAATATTTTGAAAGTATTTGAGGTTGTAAGGAATTTTAAGTCTGAGTTATATAATACTTTCTATTTTGAAGTATTATGGTCATGACTTGCAAAATCGAATTTGATATAATTGTCTATTAACTTATATACATGCAATAAAGTAAAATTTCCTTTTTATTTTGTATATACCTTGATGAACTATACACTTGAATGTCTGAATTGCAATTGGAAATCGTAAAGTCAATTGGATTGATTTCGTTAATTGTCTAGATTGTTGCACTAGGCATTGCAAAAATTAATAATATTTTAAATTCTAAAATATTTGAGAGTTATCATATAGTATCATATATGGTCTAAAGATTGATAAAATTGTCTTAGTACAATATGCATCGATTGTGATGTCTTGAATTAGAATGGTGAAGGTGCCTAGGCATGGATATACTAATGGATTTCTTAATTGGCACCCTACGCCACATTTGCAATGGAAGCGTTCCCTATTAACATAAGTCCGCATGACCTACCTGGATCCGTTTCAAGGAAGGGTAGCATGATACACCATGGTGTACTTTAATAACTAAAGTGGAATAATAAATTATACTAAGTGAGGGTGCATACTATATGACAACTAATTGGCTCGTTAAATACGTGATATAATTTGTACTCGTTGTAATATGGGTACTTAGCAAATCATGAAGAACCGAATCGAATGTCTCTGTGAAGAGGACTTGGCTTTTAATTTATATCCCGGGCAAGTCCGGGGTCGAACACATGGAGGCAAAGGAACAACTTGGGGTTTAATAAGAAAACCTACGTCTAGATTCCTAATGCGGATTTTTTTGTATTTTTTATGAAAAATAAATGCGAATGCAAAATACAATTGAATTAAGTTAATAAGAAAAACACACAACTTTTCCAAATTAATGTTAATATGAAATTAATCCAACTTAGTCAAATTATATTTTTTTTATAGAAACCTAATCCCGAGATGAATGTAGAACACATTTTTCAGAATTTTAGGGGTTAAAATACAATAAAGAAAAATGCATACTTTTATGGGTTTTTACGTAATTTTTCACACAAACTGAATGCAAAAATTATAATATTTTTACTGGAACTTAAACATAATTAAATGAGACTAATTAATTTTTAGAATTTTTCGATAATATATGAATTTTTTAATGAAAACAGAGTGACAGAGAGAGATTAATTATTAATAAATTCACATTATCAATTAATCTAGAGAGTGAATTATCTCAAAAAGGTATTTTAATGTACAACCCATGAGATGTTGGATTTCGAAAAAAATATTATCTGTGGATTTAATTAAAAACTATTTAAGAAAATCACTCTACATAAGGCACAAGACAACTCCAATTTAGATGAAAATTGGATAGAAAGTAAATCACATTTTAAAACATCATTTCTTATTTTTGAGGAATTTTGGATCAATAGTTAGTTAAATATTAATTTAAAACCACATAGTGGGTAAGATATGTAATTTTTCACTAAACAATTTTAATTAATTACTCAAATCTCACAAAAATCTAAATAAATATCCAAATGATAGAGAATTAATTTCTCAACATTATGATATATTTCATTAAAATAATGAGGCAAAATTGATGTCTAAATTAACAGGCAAACATAGGGGTATCCGTGCAAATTCTGAAATTAACTTGAGCAGAATAAAATGTGCATAGGGATACTTTGGGAAATAATGAAATGTGCTGGAGAAAATATGCAATTTTTACAAGAAATAAAATAAAAAATTGAAGAAGACCTTCTTCCTGCAGTTAGGGTACGAGGGAGGATGACGGGTAGCGGCAGTGGCCCGCACGCAGCGGGCAGGGAGCCTGGAACGCAGCCTTGGCAGAGTTGGCATGAGGAGAGGGATGCACACACGTCTGGAGGCGTGCACGAGGGGGCGCTGCGGTGGCGGACAATCGAGGGGTCGTGCGTGGAGGTGGAACAGGGCACGATGAGATGCAGTCAATTGGACCGCTGTAGCAGTGGTGAAGTATTGAACGCCGGTGGACGAAACACGAGAGCATGCGTGGCAGTGCGAGAGCTACAAGGTGTAGAGTGCGAGGGTGCAGGAGGACGGCGGCGTGCCTGCACGAGGAGGCTGGGGACTGGAAGCACAGGCGATGGTGGAAGGCCAAGGGACCTACACGTTTACGCGGGGAGATAGGACAGTGAGGCGATGTGGGTGGTGGCATGGCCAACGGCAGTGACGGTGACCCGCGGTGGAAGAAGGGGGACAACCATTATTGTTGTAATTTTTCTACTTTTTTATTTTTTATTTTTTGCTATCTTATTTTAATAATTTTTTATTATTTTTTTCAACAGGAAATGAAAACGGAGAAGTGGGATTGATGAAAAAATATGAGGGAGATGGTAGTGATGGTATGATGTGGTATGAAAAGAAATGATAGAAGGTGATAAAGATAAAAAATAACATTTGATAATAAAAAAAGAGAATAAGATAGAAAACTTACTTAAATCTTCACCGGAATGTGGAGCAGCTATGTTGAACTCCTGTCGTGGCCTCGAGCATGTGATGGAACATGCAAGGCTGCATAATGGTCTAGAGGAAACTGCGATGCAGAGCGGAGCTTCGTGGATCTCGCCTGAAAGGAGGTGGTCACTTCGTATTGGGGTGGAACGCTGTCACCGATCAACCTCGATGATATCTCTCCTTTTTCTATAAGAATGGCAAATGAGGAAAAATGAGGATGAGGAGATGAATATAAAGAAGAAGAATGGGAAGTTTGGAGAAAAATGAAGGCGGAGGAGATGGAGTGGAATGAGAGGTCATTGGAAGATGGAGGAGTTGAATGGAAGTTGGTGATAGAATGAGAGGTTAGAGTAGAGAAAATAAAAATAAAAATAAACTAAAAGTTGGCTACTAAAAAAGAAAATAAAATATAAAAAAGAATAGAGAATTTACAAAATAGGATAAACAATATGTACATGTTTTTTACTTTTCTAATTTTACATTTTTATATTTTTTAATAAAAGATATTTACAAAATAAAAATAAGATAAAATAATAGAAATAAAATAAAACACAAAAATATTTTTTGGATTTTTTAGTAATTAGGAAAAGTAAATAAAAAATAAGAAAAGAAAAATACATGATATACAATGTATACCTAGGTCCCAAAACTCAAATTTTGCAAACGAGATCCAATTTTAATGAAACCACATTCATGGGATAGATAATTTTCTAACTTAAACTTTAAAAATTTCGTAAATTTGGAATTCGTACGGAGTAGGATTTTTATCGGGATTTGGACTTTACGGCTTCTCTCTTTGGGATCTGAGATTATATATTTGAGGTAAAATTCATTTTCTTTTTTTGTATTTTTATATACATTTTTATAAACAAAGCCAGAAAAAGAATTAACCAAAAAAAGTTGAAATGAAATTATTAAAAATACATGATGTTTTGAGCTATTTACAGGTGAAAAACTCCTTTATTTTGCGGCTTTTTATTGTTAATTTATTTTATACAACATAATATACAATAATTAGTGTATTTTATTTACAAGAGTCATTTTCTTAATTTATTGATTTTATGGACATTTATTTGAGATTTTACCCAGAGATTTTGCTAAGATCAATGTATTGAGATGATGAATCGCGGATTCATCAATAACAAAAAGTGAATAAAGATTCAAATACTTGGATTGTTTGGTTGTTATTATTTTAATTGGATTAAAATTAATATAATAAGCAAGTATCCTAGTAATATCTCTTATTAGATTACTCATGAAAATATGATTCGAAATGATTAATCATTAATTTAAATAAAATATGAGCTGTCATATGATGACATTTGGTCTTTTGCCATTGCGAAAAACTCTATTGTCATGGGTTATATTTTTAAAGACGCTCATTGAAGGATATGGGGAGATCCTCAAGTGCATCACGGAAGCGTGTGGATCGCATCGAATGCGATCGGGAGAGACTAGTCGTACTAGTTGCTCGATGCAGCGGAATTTTAAAAAAAAATACTATGATGAAATCACATGGTACAAGAACCTTTCTCGGATCGTTTCATCTAAACCACAATTAGTTATAAGATTTACCTCTTGAAGCGTGTTTGCGATCAAGTCTCTAAATGAAGAGACCTCATGTCTTAAGTCCGATCCGATGGAGGAGACGCTTGCGAACGCATTGATGAGATGCATCCTTCTCGCAATCCAAGTTGATGATCCAAGCGGTGAATCTCTTGATCTCGTCAAACAAGATCTGACATCTTCTTCTCGAGCGAGAAGCACCGAAGGAGATGGAGATCCATGAGCAAGTACTCCGACAGCATAACGACGATGCTGCGGTGATGACGACTCTCTCAATGGCTCCATGGTGGATGTCCATAAGAGAGAGAGGGAGAGAGAGGCACATGACGTGTAGAGAGAGAGAGAGGAAGAAAGCATTCATTGTTGTCGTAAATCATGTCTACCGAAGAGCAAGGGTGCCACTTCCTATATAGGGTTTTGTGTGTTCATGGACCTCAATCCATGGGCAACACACAATCAATGGTTGAGATTGATTTGTGTTTGTTTCAATGGCTAAGATGTTGTTATAAACACACAAAATCAAGTGATTTAATTTAAATCAATTTACAATAAAATTAATTTGAATTCAGATCACTTTTGACTAGAGATGAGATAATGAGAAGACCAAAACCAATCCCTTAAGAAGAGGGGACAGCTACTCTTCTCCTCATGGAGAGTTGTAGCCGTCCACTTCTCTTGAGTGTACTTGGTCAATATCTTCTAATTATCATGAGATCTCATTATTTCACGATATATCATGATCTCTTATCGATGATATTTTTACAAAAAATAATTCCAAATTATCTTGTGGAAAATATCAACCATGCCATTGAAATGTGAATCTCATTCACAACCCAAAATAAAATGTAAATTATATTTTCAATTAATCATCCAATGTGAATCCGATTCACATCGATAATTAATTAACAAATATAAATCACAAATAGCTCTCTCTAATATATTATAAATCACATTTATAATATACTTGATTAACATGGATAGTGCTATCCACATTATTCATATCCATGATAATTAAATCACTATTAATCATCTTGGATCTCTTTTTTCATATGCCTAAATAACATGAATCACATTCACATTATTCACATCTTTGATAATTAAATCACATTTAAATATCTTAGATAATTCTCCTAATAATATGAATCGAATTCATATTATTCATGATAATTAAATCGCATTTAATTATCTACTTTCTCAATGCTCGTATAGATATATCAACAATGAAATTGTCCATGAACTCTGGGATAATATGCTTTCTCCGTGGATACTTGGAGATAAGGACAGGGCGATTGTATTGTTCCACGTATAGTGACTTGGATATTTAGATCACATCTCAAATCCAGATCTTGCATACCTCTTATAGATGCTGAATTAAAAATCATTTACGAAAATCACTCTACATAAGGCACAAGACAACTCCAATTTGGATGAAATTTGGAGAGAAAGTAAATCACATTTTTTAACATCATTTCTGATTTTTGAGGAATTTTTGGATCAACAGTTAGTTAAATATTAATTTAAAACCACCCAGTGGGTAAAATATGTATTTTTTTACTAAAATATATTTAATTAATTACTTAAATCTCATAAAAATCTAAATAAATATCCAAATGATAGAGAATTAATTGCTCAACATTATGACATATTTCATTAAAATAAACGAGGCAAAATTGATGTCTAAATTAACAGGAAAACATAGGGGTATCTGTGCAAATTCTGAGATTAACTTGAGCAGAATAAAATGTGCTTAGGGATACTTTTGGAAATAATGAAACGTACTGGATAAAATATGCAATTTTTACAAGAAATAAAATAAAAAATTGAAGAAGACCTTCCTCCTGCAGTTAGGGCACGAAGGAGGATGACGGGTAGCGGTAGTGGCCCGTGTGTGGCGGACAGGGAGCCTGGAACGCGGCCTTGGCAGGGTTGGCGCAACGAGGAGGGGGATACACACACGTCTGGAGGCACGCGCGAGGGGGCACTGCGGTGGCGGACAACTGAGGGGTCGTGCGTGGAGGCAGAACATGGCACGATGAGGAGCAGTCACTTGGACCGTTGTAGCGGTGGTGAAGTATTGAACATCGGTGGACGGAACACGAGAGCATGTGTGGCAGTGCGAGAGCAGCAAGGTGTAGGGTACGAGGGCGTAGGAGGACGGCGACGTGCCCGCATTGCCATTGGGGGAGGGGGGCAGGCCTGCGGTGGCCTCCGGGGAGGGGGGAGGGGAGGGGGGGAGGCCCGTAGTGGCCTTTGAGGTGGGGGGGAGGGGAGGGGGGAGGCCCGCGGTGGCATCTAGGGAGGCACGAGGAGGCTGGGGACTGGAAGCACAGGCGATGGCGGAAGGCCAAGGGACCTACACGTGGACACGAGGAGATAGGGCAGTGGGGCGCTGCGGGTGGCGACATGGCCGACGGCAGTGGCGGTGACCGACGGTGGAGGAAGGGGGGACAGACCGCTATTGCTACAATTTTTTATTTTATTTTCATTTCTTGCTATCTTGTTTTAATATAATTTTTAATTATTTTTTTCAACGGGAAATGAAAAAGGAGTAGTGGGATTGATGAAAAAATATGAGGGAGATGATAGTGATGGTATGATGTGGTATGAAAAGAAATGATAGAAGGTGACAAAGATAAAAAAATAACATTTGATAATAAAAAAATGAGAATAAGATTGAAAACTTACCTGAATCTTCAACGGAATGCGGAGCAGCTACGCTGAACTCCTATCGTGGCCTCGATCATGTGATGGAATATGCGAGGTTGCGTAGCGGTCTAGAGGAAACTGTGACGCGGAGCGGAGCTTCGCGTATCTCGCCTGAAAGGAGGCGGTCGCTTCGTATCAGGGTGGAACGCTATCACCGATCAACCTCGATGATATCTCTCCTTTTTCTATAAGAATGGCAAATGAGGAAAAATGAGGATGAGGAGATGAATATAAAGAAGAAGAATGGGAAGTTTGGAGAAAAATGAAGGCGGAGGAGATGGAGTGGAATGAGAGGTCATTGGAAGATGGAGGAGTTGAATGTAAGTTGGTGATAGAATGAGAGGTTAGAGTAGAGAAAATAAAAATAAAAAGAAACTAAAAGTTGGCAACTAAAAAAGAAAATAAAATATAAAAAAGAATAGAGAATTTACAAAATAGGACAAATAATATGTACATGTTTTTTACTTTTCTAATTTTACATTTTTTATATTTTAAATAAAAGATATTTACAAAATAAAAATAAGATAAAATAATAGAAATAAAATAAAACACAAAATATTTTTTGATTTTTTAGTAATTAAGAAAAGTATATAAAAAATGAGAAAAGAAAAATACTTGATATACAATGTATACCTAGGTCCCAAAACTCAAATTTTGTAAACGAGATCCAATTTTAATGAAACCACTTTCATTGTACAGATAATTTTCTAACTTAATCTTTAAAAGTGAGTTTCGTAAATTTGGAGTTCATACGGAGCAGGATTTTTGTCGGGAAGTTGGATTTTATGAGTTTTTCTCTTTGGGATTTGAGATTATATATTTGAGGTGAAATTCATTTTTTATTTTTGTATTTTATATACATTTTTATAAACAAGCAGAGAAAAATTAACCAAAAAGAAGTTGAAATGAAATTATTAAAATACATGTAGTTTTGAGCTATTTATAGGTGAAAAACTCCTTTATTTTGCGACTTTTTATTGTTAATTTATTTTATACAACATAATATACAATAATTAGTGTATTTTATTTACAAGAGTCATTTTCTTAATTTATTGATTTTATGGTCATTTATTTGAGATTTTACCCAGAGATTTTGCTAATATCAATGTATTGAGATGATGAATCACGGATTCATCAATAACATCAAGTGAATAAAGATTCAAAAACTTGGATTGCTTGGTTATCATTGTTTTAATTGGATTAAAATTAATATAATAAGCAAGTATCCTAGTTATATCCCTTATTAGATTACTCATGAGAATATGATTCGAAATGATTAATAATTAATTTAAATAAAAAATGAGATGTCATATGATGACATTCATGGTCTTCCGTCATGGCGAAAACCTCTATTGTCATGGGTTCTATTTTTAAAGATGCTCATTGAAGGATATGGGGAGATCCTCAAGTGCATCACGGAAGCGTGTGGATCAATCGAATGCGATCGGGAGAGACTAGTCGTATTCGTTGCTCGATGCAGCAGAATTTTTTTAAAAAATAATATGAAGAAACCACATGATCCAAGAACCTTTCGGATCATTTCATCTAAACCACAATTAGTTATAAGATTTACCTCATGAATCATGTTTGCGATCAAGTATCTAAACGAAGAGACCTCTGTCTCAAGTCCGATCCGACAGAGGAGACGCTTGCGAGTGCATTGATAAGACACGTCATTCTCGCAATCCTAGTTGATGATCCAAGCGATGAATCTCCTGATCTCGTCAAACGAGATCCGACGTCTTCTTCACGAGCGAGATGCACCGAAGGAGATGGAGATCCATGAGCAAGTACTCTGACAGCATAACGACGATGTTGTGGCGATGACGACTCTCTCAATGGCTCCACGGTGGACGTCCATAAGAGAGAGAGAGAGAGGGAGAGAGAGGCACATGACGTGTAGAGAGAGAGAGAGAGGAAGAGAGCATTCATAGTTGTCGTAAAACATGTCTACCGAAGAGCAAGGGGGCCTCTTCTTATATAGGGTTTTGGGAGTTCATGGATCTCAATCCATGGACAACACACAATCAATGGTTGAGATTGATTTGTGTTTGTTTCAATGGCTAAGATGTTGTTGTAAACACAAAAAATCAAGTGATTTAATTAAAATTAATTTACAACAAAATTAATTTGAATTCAGATCACTTTTGACTAGAGATGAGATATTGAGAAGACCAAAATCAATCCCTTAAGAAGAGGGGACGGCTACTCTTCTCCTCATGGAGAGTTGTAGCCGTCCACTTCTTTTGAGTGTACTTGGTCAATATCTTCTAATTATCATGAGATCTCATTATCTCACGATATATCATGATATCTTGTCGATAATATTTTCACAAAAAATAATCCCAAATTATCTTGTGGAAATTATCAACCATGCCATTGAAATGTGAATCTCATTCACAATCCAAAACAAAATGTAAACTATATTTTCAATTAATCATCCAATGTGAATCCGATTCACATCAATAATTAATTAACAAATACAAATCACAAATAGCTCTCTGTAATATATTATAAATCACATTTATAATATACTTGATTAACATGGATAGTGCTATCCACATTATTCATATCCATGATAATTAAATCACATTTAATCATCTTGGATCTCATTTCTCATATGCCCAAATAACATGAATCACATTCACATTAATCACATCTTTGATAATTAAATCACATTTAAATATCTCAGATAACTCTCCTAATAATATGAATAGAATTCATAATATTCATTATAATTAAATCACATTTAATTATCCACTTTCTCAATGCTCGGATACATATATCAACAATGAAATTGTCCATGAACTCTTTCAAGGATAATGTGCTTTCTCCATGGATACTTGAAGATAAGGATATGGCAATTGTATTGTTCCACATATAGTGACTTGGATATTGAGATCACATCTCAAATCCAAATCTTGCGGACCTCCTATAGATGCTTAATTAAAAATCATTTACGAAAATCACTCTACATAAGGCACAAGACAACTTCAATTTGGATGAAATTAGGATAGAAAGTAAATCACATTTTAAAACATCATTTTTGATTTTTGAGGAATTTTTGGATCAACAGTTAATTAAATATTAATTTAAAACCACACAGTGGGTAAAATATGTAATTTTTTACTAAAATAATTTTAATTAATTACACAAATCTCACAAAAATCTAAATAAATATCCAAATAATAGAGAATTAATTGCTCAACATTATGACATATTTCATTAAAATAAACAAGGCAAAATTGATGTCTAAATTAACAGGCAAACATAGGGGTATCCATGCAAATTCTGAGATTAACTTGAGCAGAATAAAATGTGCTTAGGAATACTTTTGGAAATAATGAAAGTACTGGATAAAATATGCAATTTTTACAAGAAATAAAATAAAAAATTGAAGAAGACCTTCCTCCTGCAGTTAGGGCACGAAGAGGATGACGGGTAGCGGCAGTGGCCCGCGCGCGGCGGGCAGGGAGCCAGGAATGCGGCCTTGGCAGAGTTGGCGCAACGAGGAGGGGGATGCACACACGTCTGGAGGCGCGCGCTAGGGGGCGCTGCAGTGGCGGACAACTGTGGGTCCGCTCGTGGAGGCGGAACAGGGTACGATGAGGAGCAGTCACTTGGACCGTTGTAGCGGTGGTGAAGTATTGATCGTCGGTGGACGGAACACGAGAGCATGTGTGGCAGTGCGAGAGCAGCATGGTGTAGGGTGCAAGGGAGCAAGAGGACTGCAGCGTGCCTGTGCGAGGGGGATGGGGACTGGAAGCACAGGCGATGGCGGACGACCAAGGGACCTACACGTGGACGGGGGGAGACAGGGCAGTGGGGCGCTGCGGGTGGCGGCATGGCCGACGGCAATGGCGGTGACCGGCGGTGGAGGAAGGGGGGACCGACCACTATTGCTGCAATTTTTTTTATTTTTTTATTTTTTGCTATCTTGTTTTAATAATTTTAATTATTTTTTTCAATAAGGAATGAAAACGGAAAAGTGGGATTGATGAAAAAATATGAGGGAGATGGTAGTGATGGTATGATGTGGTATGAAAAGAAATGATAGAAGGTGACAAAGATAAAAAATAACATCTGATAATAAAAAATGAGAACAAGATTGAAAACTTACCTGAATCTTCACCGGAATGCGGAGCAGCTACGCTGAACTCCTATCGTGGCCTCGAGCATTGATGGAATATGCGAGGCTTCGTAGCGGTCTAGAGGAAACTGCGACGCGGAGCGGAGCTTCGCGGATCTCTCCTGAAAGGAGGTGGTCGCTTCGTATCGAGGTAGAAAGTTGTCACCGATCAACCTCGATGATATCTCTCCTTTTTCTATAAGAATGGCAGATGATGAAAAATGAGGATGAGGAGATGAATACAAAGAAGAAGAATGGGAAGTTTGGAGAAAAATGAAGGTGGAGGAGATGGAGTAGAATGAAAGGTTATTGGAAGATGGAGGAGTTGAATGGAAGTTGGTGATAGAATGAGAGGTTAGAGTAGAGAAAATAAAAATAAAAAGAAACTGAAAGTTGGCTACTAAAAAAGAAAATAAAATATAAAAAAGAATGGTAAATTTACAAAATAGGACAAATAATATGACATGTTTTTTTATAAAAGATATTTACAAAATAAAAATTAGATAAATTAATAGAAATAAAATAAAACACAAAAATATTTTTTGGATTTTTTAGTAATTAAGAAAAGTAAATAAAAATGAGAAAAGAAAAATACATGATATACAATGTATACCTAGGTCCCAAAACTCAAATTTTGCAAACGAGATCCAATTTTAATGAAACCACTTCCATTGGATAGATAATTTTCTATCTTAAACTTTAAAATGAGTTTGGTAAATTTGGAGTTCATACGGAGCAGGATTTTTGTCGGGAAGTTGGACTTTACGGCTTTTTCTCTTTGGGATATGGGATTATATATTTGAGGTGAAATTTATTTTTTATTTTTGTATTTTTATATTCATTTTTATAAACAAGCCAGAGAAAGAATGAAATTATTAAAAATACATGAAGTTTTGAGCTATTTACAGGTGAAAAACTCCTTTATTTTGCGGCTTTTTATTGTTAATTTATTTTATACAACATAATATAAAATAATTAGTGTATTTTATATACAAGAGTCATTTTCTTAAATGATTGATTTTATGGATATTTATTTGAGATTTTACCCAGAGATTTTGCTAAGATCAATGTATTGAAATGATGAATCGCGGATTCATCAATAACATCAAGTGAATAAAGATTCAAATACTTAGATTGCTTGGTTGTCATTATTCTAATTGGATTAAAATTAATATAATAATCAAGTATCCTAGTTATATCCCTCATTAGATTACTCATGAGAATATGATTCGAAATGATTAATCATTCATTTAAATAAAATATGAGCTGTCATATGATGACATTCATGATCTTCCGTAATTGCAAAAAACTCTATTGTCATGGGTTCTATTTTTAAAGATGCTCATTGAAGGATATGGGGACATCCTCAAGTGCATCACGGAAGCATGTGGATCGCATCGAATGCGATCGGGAGAGACTAGTTGTACTAGTTGCTCGATGCAGCGGAATTTTAAAAAAATAATATGACGAAACCACATGATCCAGGAACCTTTCTCGGATCATTTCATCTAAACCACAATTAACTATAAGATTTACCTCTTGAAGCGTGTTTGTGATCAAGTCTCTAAACGAAGAGACCTCCTGTCTCAAGTCCGATCCGACGGAGGAGACACTTGCGAGCGCATTGATGAGACACGTCCTTCTCGCAATCCAAGTTGATGATCCAAACGGTGAATCTCCTGATCTCGTCAAATGAGATCTGACGTCTTCTTCACGAGCGAGACGCACCGAAGGAGATGGAGATCCATGAGCAAGTACTCCGACAGCATAACGACGATGCTGCGGTGATGACGACTCTCTCAATGGCTCCATGGTGGACGTCCATAAGAGAGAGAGGGAGAGAGAGGCACATGACGTGTAGAAAGAGAGCATTCATTGTTGTCGTAAAACATGTCTACCGAAGAGCAAGGGTTCCTCTTCGTATATAGGGTTGTGGGAGGTCATGGATCTCAATCCATGGAAAACACACAATTAATGGTTGAGATTGATTTGTGTTTGTTTCAATGGCTAAGATGTTGTTGTAAACACACAACATCTAGTGATTTAATTTAAATTAATTTACAACAATATTGATTAGAATTCAGATCAATTTTGACTAGAGATGAGATAAAGAGAAGACCAAAACCAATCCCTTAAGAAGTGGGGACGGCTACTCTTCTCCTCATGGAGAGTTATAGCTGTCCACCTCTCTTGAGTGTACTTGGTCAATATCTTCTAATTATCATGAGATCTCATTATCTCATGATATATCATGATCTCTTGTCGATAATATTTTCACAAAAAATAATTCAAAATTATATTGTGGAAAATACCAACCATGCCATTGAAATGTGAATCTCATTCACAACCCAAAACAAAATGTAAATTATATTTTCTATTAATCATCCAATGTGAATCCGATTCACATCAATAATTAATTAACACATATAAATCACAAATAGCTCTCACTAATATATTATAAATCACATTTATAATATACTTGATTAACATGGATAATGCTATCCACATTATTCATATCCATGATAATTAAATCACATTTAATCATCTTGGGTCTCTTTTCTCAAATTCCCAAATAACATGAATCATATTCACATTATTCGTATCTTTAATAATTAAATCACATTTAAATATCTCAGATAAATCTCCTAATAATATGAATCGAATTCATATTATTCATGATAATTAAATCACATTTAATTATCCACTTTCTCAATGCTCGGATACATATATCAACAATGAAATTGTCCATGAACTCTTTCAAGGATAATATGCTTTCTCCGTGGATACTTGGAGATAAGGATATGGCGATTGTATTGTTCCACATATAGTGACTTGGATATTGAGATCACATCTCAAATCCAGATCTTGCGGACCTCCTATAGATGCTTAATTAAAAATCATTTACAAAAATCACTCTACATAAGGCACAAGACAGCTCCAATTTGGATGAAATTAGGACAGAAAGTAAATCCCATTTTAAAAAAACATTTCTAATTTTTGAGGAATTTTTGGATCAACAGTTAGTTAAATATTAATTTAAAACCACAAAGTGGGCAAAATATGTAATTTTTCACTAAAATAATTTTAGTTAATTACTCAAATCTCACAAAAATCTAAATAGATATCCAAATGATAGAGAATTAATTTATCAACATTATAACCCATTTAATTAAAATAAATGAAGCAAAATTGATGTCTAAATTAACAGGCAAACATATGGGTATCCGTGCAAATTCTGAGATTAACTTGAGCAGAATAAAATGTGCTTAGGGATACTTTTGGAAATAATGAAACATACTGGATAAAATATGCAATTTTTACAAGAAATAAAATAAAAAATTGAAGAAGACCTTCCTCCTGCAGTTAGGGCACAAAGGAGGATGACGGGTAGCGGCAGTGGCCCGTGCGCGGTGGGCAGGGAGCCTGGAACGCGGCCTTGGCAGAGTTGGTGCAATGAGGAGGGGGATGTACACACACATCTGGAGGCGTGTGCGAGGGGGCGCTGCGGTAGCGGACAACCGAGGGGCCACGCGTGGAGGCGGAATATGGCACGATGAGGAGTAGTCACTTGGACCGTTGTAGCGGTGGTGAAGTATTGATCGTCGGTGGACGGAACATGAGAGCATGTGTGGCAGTGCGAGAGCAGCAAGGTGTAGGGTGCGAGGGCGCAGGAGGACGGCAGCGTGCCTGCGCGAGGAGGCTGGGGACTGGAAGCACAGGAGATGGCGGAAGGCCAAGGGACCTACTCGTGGACGCGAGGAGACATGGCAGTGGGGCGCTGCGGGTGGCGGCATCACCGACGGCAGTGGCGGTGACCGGCAGTGGATGATGGGGGGACCAACCGCTATTGCTGCAAATTTTTTATTTTTTTATTTTTGCTATCTTTTTTTTATTAATTTTTAATTATTTTTTTCATCAGGGAATGAAAATGGAGAAGTGGGATTGATGAAAAAAATGAGGGAGATGGTAGCGATGGTATGATGTGGTATGAAAAGAAATGATAGAAGGTGACAAAGATAAAAAATAACATTTGATAATAAAAAAATGAGAATAAGATTGACAACTTACATGAATCTTCACCGGAATGCGGAGCAGCTACGCTGAACTCCTATCGTGGCCTCGAACATGTGGTGGAACATGCGAGGCTGCGTAGCGATCTAGAGGAAACTGCGACGTAGAGCGGAGCTTCGCGGATCTCGCCTGAAAGGAGGTGGTCATTTTGTATCGGGGTGGAAGGCTGTCACCGATCAACCTCGATGATATCTCTCCTTTTTCTATAAGAATGGAAGATGAGGAAAAATGAGGTTGAGGAGATGAATATAAAGAAGAAGAATGGGAAGTTTGGAGAAAAATGAAGGTGGAGGAGATGGAGTGAAATGAAAGGTTATTGGAAGATGGAAGAGTTGAATGGAAGTTGGTGATAGAATGGGAGGTTAGAGTAGAGAAAATAAAAATAAAAAGAAACTAAATGTTGGCTACTAAAAAAGAAAATAAAATATAAAAAAGAATGGAGAATTTATAAAATAGGACAAACAATATGTACATGTTTTTTACTTCTAATTTTATATTTTTTATATTTTTAATAAAAGATGTTTACAAAATAAAAATTAGATAAAATAATAGAAATAAAATAAAACACAAAATATTTTTTTGGAATTTTTAGTAATTAACAAAAGTAAATAAAAAATGAGAAAAGGAAAATACATGATATACAATGTATACCTAGGTCCCAAAACTCAAATTTTGCAAACGAGATCCAATTTCTGGAAGTTGGACTTTACGACTTTTTCTCTTTGGGATCTGGGATTATATATTTGAGGAGAAATTCATTTTTTTTATTTTTTTATTATTATATACATTTTTATAAACAAGCCAGAGAAAGAATTAACCAAAAAGAAGTTGAAATGAAATTATTAAAAATACATGAAGTTTTGAGCTATTTACAGGAGAAAAACTCCTTTAATTTGCGGATTTTTATTGTTAATTTATTTTATACAACATAATATACAATAATTAGTGTATATTATTTAAAGAGTCATTTTCTTAATTTATTGATTTATTGGACATTTATTTGAGATTTTACCCAGAGATTTTGCGAAGATCAATGTATTGAAATGATGAATCGCGGATTCATCAATAATATCAAGTGAATAAAGATTCAAATACTTGGATTGCTTGGTTGTCAATATTTTAGGTGGATTAAAATTAATATAATAAGCAAGTATCCTAGTTATATCCCTTATTAGATTACTCTCGAAAATATGATTCGAAATGATTAATCATTAATTTAAATAAAATATGAGCTATCATATGATGACATTCATGGTCTTCCGTCATTGCGAAAAACTCTATTGTCATGGGTTCTATTTTTAAAGATGCTCATTGAAGGATATGGGGAGATACTCTAGTGCATCACGGAAGCGTGTGGATCGCATCGAATGCGATCGGGAGAGACTAGTTGTACTAGTTGCTCGATGCAGCGGAATTTTAAAAAAAATAATATGACAAAACCACATGATCCAGGTCCCTTTCTCGCATAGTTTCATCTAAACCACTATTTGTTATAAGATTTACCTCTTGAAGTGTGTTTGTGATCAAGTCTCAAAACGAAGAGACCTCCTGTCTCAAGTCCGATCCGACGGAAGAGACGCCTGCGAGCGCATTGATGAGATGCGTCCTTCTCGCAATCCAAGTTGATGATCCAAGCGGCGAATCTCTTGATCTCGTCAAACGAGATCCGACGTTTTCTTCAGGAGCGAGATGCACCGAAGGAGATGGAGATCCATGAGCAAGTACTCCGACAGCATAACGACGATGCTGCGGTGATGACGACTCTCTCAATGGCTCCATGGTGGACGTCCATAAGAGAGAGAGAGGGAGAGAGAGGCACATGACGTGTAGAGAGAGAGAGAGGAAGAGAGCATTCATTGTTATCGTAAAACATGTCTACCGAAGAGTAAGGGTGCCTCTTCTTATATAGGGTTTTGGGAGTTCATGGATCTCAATCCATGGACAACACACAATCAATGGTTGAGATTGATTTGTGTTTGTTTCAATGGCAAAGATGTTGTTGTAAACACACAACATCAAGCGATTTAATTTAAATTAATTTACAACAAAATTGATTTGAATTCAGATTACTTTCGACTAGAGACGAGATAATGAGAAGACCAAAACCAATCCCTTAAGAAGAGGGGTCAGCTACTCTTCTCCTCATGGAGAGTTATAGCCGTCCACTTCTCTTGAGTGTACTTGGTCAATATCTTCTAATCACCATGAGATCTCATTATCTCACGATATATCATGATCTCTTGTTGATAATATTTTCACAAAAAATAATTCCAAATTATCTTGTGGAAAATATCAACCATGCCATTGAAATGTGAATCGCATTCACAACCCAAAACAAAATGTAAATTATATTTTCAATTAATCATCCAATGTGAATCCGATTCACACCAATAATTAATTAACAAATATAAATCACAAATATCTCTCTCTAATATATTATAAATCACATTTATAATATACTTGATTAACATGGATAGTGCTATCCACATTATTCATATCCATGATAATTAAATCACATTTAATCATCTTGGATCTCTTTTCTCATATGCCCAAATAACATGAATCACATTCACATTATTCACATCTTTGATAATTAAATCACATTGAAATATCTCAGATAACTCTCCTAATAATATAAATCGAATTCATATTGTTCATGATAATTAAATCACATTTAATTATCCACTTTCTTAATGCTCGGATATATATATCAACAATGAAATTGTCCATGAACTCTTTCTAGGATAATATGCTTTCTTCCTGGATACTTGGAGATAAGGGTAGGGCGATTGTATTATTCCACATATAGTGACTTGGATATTGAGATCACATCTCAAATCCAGATCTTGCGGACCTCCTATAGATGCTTAATTAAAAATCATTTACGAAAATCACTCTACATAAGGCACAAGACAACTCTGATTTGGATGAAATTAGGACAGAAAGTAAATCACATTTTAAAACATCATTTCTGATTTTTGAGGATTTTTTGGATTAACAGTTAGTTAAATATTAATTTAAAACAACATAGTGGGTAAAATATGTAATTTCTCACTAAAATAATTTTAATTAATTACTCAAATCTCACAAAAATCTAAATAAATATCCAAATGATAGAGAATTAATTGCTCAACATTATGACATATTTCATTAAAATAAACAAGGCAAAATTGATGTCTAAATTAACAGGAAAACATAGGGGTATCCGTGCAAATTCTGAGATTAACTTGAGCAGAATAAAATGTGCTTATTCTGCAATTTTTACAAGAAATAAAATAAAAAATTGAAGAAGACCTTCCTCCTGCAGTTAGGGCACGAAGGAGGATGATGGGTAGCGACAGTGGCCTACGCACGACGGGTAGGGAGCCTGGAACGCGGCCTTGGTAGAGTTGGCGCAACGAGGAGGGGGATGCACACACGTCTGGAGGCGCGCGCGAGGGGGCGTTGCGGTGGCGGACAAGCGAGGGGCCGCACGTGGAGGCGGAACATGGCACAATGAGGAGCAGTCACTAGACCATTGTAGCGGTGGTGAAGTATTGAACATCAGTGAGGGAACACGAGAGCATGCGTGGCAGTGCGAGAGCAGCAAGGTGTAGGGTGCGATGGCGCAGGAGGATAGCAGCATGCCTGCATGAGGAGGCTGGGGATTGGAAGCACATACGATGGCGGAAGGCCAAGGGACCTCCACGTGGATGCGGGGAGACAGGGCAGTGGGGTGCTGCGGGTGGCGGCATGGCCGACAGCAGTGGCGGTGACCGGCGGTAGAGGAAGGGGGGACCGACCACTATTGCAGCAATTTTTTTATTTTTTATTTTTTTCTATCTTGTTTTAATAATTTTTAATTATTTTTTTTCAATAGGAAATGAAAAAAAGAAGTGGGATTGATGGAAAAATAAGAGGGAGATGGTAGTAAAGGTATGATGTGGTATGAAAAGAAATGATAGAAGGCGATAAAGATAAAAAATAACATTTGATAATAAAAAAATGAGAATAAGATTGAAAACTTACCTGAATCTTCACCGAAATGCGAAGCAGCTACGCTGAACTCCTATCGTGGCCTCGAGCATATGATGGAACATGCGAGGCTGCGTAGCGATCTAGAGGAAACTGCAACGCGGAGCGGAGCTTCACGGATCACGCCTGAAAGGAGGTGGTCGCTTCGTATCGGAGTGGAACGCTGTCACCGATCAACCTCGATGATATCTCTCCTTTTTCTATAAGAATGGCAGATGAGGAAAAATGAGGATGAGGAGATGAATATGAAGAAGAAGAATGGGAAGTTTGGAGAAAAATGAAGGTGGAGGAGATGGAGTGGAATGAAAGGTTATTGGAAGATGGAGGAGTTGAATAGAAGTTGGTGATAGAATGGGAGGTTAGAGTAGAGAAAATAAAAATAAAAAGAAACTAAAAGTTGGCTACTAAAAAAGAAAATAAAATATAAAAAAGAATGGAGAATTTACAAAATAGGACAAACAATATGTACATGTTTTTTACTTTTCTAATTTTATATTTTTTATATTTTTAATAAAAGATATTTACAAAATAAAAATTATATAAAATAATAGAAATAAAATATGACACAAAAATATTTTTTTGGATTTTTTAGTAATTAAGAAAAGGGATTTTTACCCGGCAGACCCTGTAATCTTTTGCAATTACCGCTACGACCTTTGAAACATTCTAATTCCTCCCCCGACCTCGTAAACTTGCTCCGTCTTACCCAACAAACCCTACCGTCATTTTTAACTATATTTGAGTCAATTACTTGAGTTAGTCTTGAGTTAACCTAACCCATTTGCCATCCAACGGTTAAGATTAGTCAAAATAATAAAAAATAAAAAACTTGCGAGGCGCAGGGAGGGCGGGGCTCCAGGGAGCAGCAACCGCGGGGGGGGGGGGGGCGGGGGGGTCCATCGTCGTGGGAGAGTAGGGCGAGGCTCCAGGGGGGCGCGGGGCTCCGGGGGGTGGGCGCGGCAGGAGGGGCGGGGCGCGGGCTCCAGAGCGCAGGGAGGGCGGGGCTCCAGGGAGCAGCAACCGCGGGGGGGGGGGGGGGGGGGAGGGGTACATCGCCGTGGGGGAGCAGGGCGGGGCTCCGGGGGGTGGGCGCGGCGGGCGGGAGGGGCGGGGTGCGGGCTCCAAGGCACAGGGAGGGTGGGGGCTCCAGGGAGCAGCAACCGCGGTGCCCTCCGACCATATGCGTAGGCGAGGTCGACCGGGGGAGGAGGGGTGCGAGGGGGCTTCCAGGTGCGGGGGTGGCCTCGAGCAGTGGGGGCAGGCGAGTCGAACGGGGGAGGCGAGTCGGGCGGGGACCGGGGAGGGGGATGGGGGGACCTTGCAACGGAGACGGCGGGACCGGGGGGTGTGGGTTTCGCAGGGGCAGGCGGCGGGACGAGGACGATGGGTGCGAGGGCTTTGCAGCGGGATTGGGGGGAGGGGGCTTCCGATCGGGGGAGACGATGGGAGGTTGCATAGGCGGACGCAAGGGATCAGGGGAATCGGCGGGAGGATCCCGGGGGAGGTTGCAGAGGCGGACATGGGGGTGGGGGGGTTGCCGAACGGACCCAGGCGGCGGCAGGGCTGTCGAACAGAGGAGGTTGGCTGACCGGGGATGGGGACTTCGAGCAGGGGCGCCGGTGGACCGGAGGAGGGGAGGCGACGTCTTCAATTGGAGGTGGACGGTGGGAGGGAGGAGCAGTTGGAGTTGGAGGATGAGAGGGAGTGGCATTTCCAGTAAATTTGTTAAATAAATTGGGTATAGTATAAGAGAAGATAACAGAATCCGGTTTGTTTTAACGGTTAGAGGGATGGGGGTTAACCACAGGGTCTGTCGAGTAAAGGTTAACAAGTTTACGGGGTCGAGGGAGGAATTAGGATGTTTCAAAGGTCGTAGCGGTAATTGCAAAAGATTTCAGGGTCTGCCGGGTAAAAATCCCTTAAGAAAAGTAAATAAAAATTGAGAAAAGAAAAATACATGATATACAATGTATACCTAGGTCCCAAAACTCAAATTTTGCAAACAAGATCCAATTTTAATTAACCACTTTCATTAAATAGAGAATCTTCTAACTTAAACTTTAAAAGTGAGTTTGGTAAATTTCGAGTTCATACGGAGCAGGATTTTTATCGGGAAGTTGGACTTTACGGCTTTTTCTCTTTGGGATCCGGGATTATATATATGAGGTGAAATTCATTTTTTATTTTTTTATTTTTATATACATTTTTATAAACGAGCCAGAGAAAGAATTAACCAAAAAGAAGTTGAAATGAAATTATTAAAAATACATGAAGTTTTGAGCTATTTATAGGTGAAAAACTCCTTTATTTTGCAGCTTTTTATTGTTAATTTATTTTATACAACATAATATACAATAATTAGTGTATTTTATTTACAAGAGTCATTTTCTTAATTTATTGATTTTATGGACATTTATTTGAGATTTTACCCAGAGATTTTGCTAAGATCAATGTATTGAGATGATGAATGGCGGATTCATCAATAACATCAAGTGCATAAAGATTTAAATACTTGGATTGCTTGGTTGTCATTATTTTAATTGGATTAAAATTAATATAATAAGCAAGTATCCTAGTTATATCCCTTTTTAGATTACTCATGAGAATATGATTCGAAATGATTAATTATTAATTTAAATATAATATGAGCCGTGATGGCATTCATGGTCTTCCGTCATACGAAAAAACTCTATTGTCATGGGTTCTATTTTTAAAGACGCTCATTGAAGGATATGGGGAGATCCTCAAGTGCATCACGAAAGCGTGTGGATCGCGTCGAATGCGATCGGGAGAGACTAGTTGTACTAGTTGCTCGATGCAGTGGAATTTAAAAAAAAATAATATGATGAAACCACATGATCTAGGAACCTTTCTCGGATCGTTTCATCTAAACCATAATTAGTTATAAGATTTACCTCTTGAAGCGTGTTTGCAATCAAGTCTCTAAACGAAGAGACCTCCTATCTCAAGTCCGATCCGATGGAGGAGACACTTGCGAGCGCATTGATGAGACGCGTCCTTCTCGCAATCAAATTTGATGATCCAAGTGGCGAATCTCCTGATCTCATCAAACGAGATCCGACATCTTCTTCACGAGCGAGATGCACCGAAGGAGATGGAGATCCATAAGCAAGTACTCCGACAGCATAACGACGATGTTGCAGCGATGACGACTCTCTCAATGGCTCCATGGTGGACGTCCATACAAGAGAGTGGGAGAGAGAGGCACATGACGTGTAGAGAGAGAGAGGAAGAGAGCATTCATTGTTGGCGTAAAACATGTCTACCGAAGAGCAAGGGTGCCTCTTCTTATATAGGATTTTGGGAGTTCAAAGATCTCAATCCTTGGAGAACACACAATCAATGGTTGAGATTGATTTGTGTTTGTTTCTATGGCTAAGAAGTTGTTGTAAACACAAAACATCAAGTGATTTAATTTAAATTAATTTACAACAAAATTGATTTGAATTCAGATCACTTTTGACTAGAGATGAGATAATGAGAATACCAAAATCAATCCCTTAAGAAGAGGGGACGGCTACTCTTCTCCTCATGGAGAGTTATAGCCGTCCACTTCTCTTGAGTGTACTTGGTCAATATCTTCTAATTATCATGAGATCTCATAATCTCATGACATATCATGATCTTTTTTCGATTATATTTTCACAAAAAAAATTCCAAATTATCTTGTGGATAATATCAACCATGCCATTGAAATGTGAATCTCATTCACAACCCAAAACAACATGTAAATTATATTTTCAATTAATCATCCAATGTGAATCCGTTTCACATCAATAATTAATTAACAAATATAAATCACAAATAACTCTCTCTAATATATTATAAATCACATTTATAATATACTTGATTAACATGGATAGTGCTATCCACATTATTCATATCCGTGATAATTAAATCACATTTAACCATCTTGGATCTCTTTTCTCATATGCCCAAATAACATGAATCACATTCGCATTATTCACATTTTGATAATTAAATCACATTTAAATATCTCAGATAACTCTCCTAATAATATGAATCGAATTCATATTATTCATGATAAATAAATCACATTTAATTATCCACTTTCTCAATGCTCGGATACATATATAAACAATGAAATTATCCACGAACTCTTTCAAGGATAATATGCTTTCTCTGTGGATACTTGGAGATAAGGATAGGGTGATTGTATTGTTCCACATATAGTGACTTGGATATTGAGATCACATCTCAAATCCAGATCTTACGGACCTCCTATAGATGCTTAATTAAAAATCATTTACGAAAATCACTCTACATAAGGCACAAGATAACTCCAATTTGGATGAAATTAGGACAGAAAGTAAATCGCATTTTAAAACATCATTTTTGATTTTTGAGGAATTTTTGGATCAACAGTTAGTTGAATATTAATTTAAAACCACACAGTGGGTAAAATATGTAATTTTTCACTAAAAAAAATTTAATTAATTACTTAAATCTCAAAAAAAATCTAAATAAATATCCATATGATAGAGAATTAATTGCTCAACATTATGACATATTTTATTAAAATAAACGAGGCAAAATTGATGTCTAAATTAACAGGAAAACATAGGGGTATCCGTGCAAATTCTGAGATTAACTTGAGCAGAATAAAATGTGCTTAAGGATACTTTTGGAAATAATAAAATGTGCTAGATAAAGTATGCAATTTTTACAAGAAATAAAATAAAAAATTGAAGAAGACCTTCCTCCTGCAGTTAGGACACGAAGGAGGATGACGGGTAGCGGCAGTGGCCCGCGTGCGCGGGCAGGGAGCCTGGAACGCGGCCTTGGCAGAGTTGGCGCAACGAGGAGGAGGATGCACACACGTCTGGAGGGCGTGCGAGGGGGCTCTGCGGTGGCGGACAACCGAGGGGCCGCGTGTGGAGGCGGAATAGGGCACGATGAGGAGCAGTCACTTGGACTGTTGTAGCGGTGATGAAGTATTGAACGTCGGTGGACGGAACACGAGAGCATGTGTGGTAGTGCGAGAGCAGCAAGGTGTAGGGTGCGAGGGCGCAGGAGGATGGCGGCGTGCCTGCGTGAGGAGGCTGGGGACTGGAAGCATGGGCGATGGCGGAAGGCCAAGGGACCTATACGTGGACGCGGGGAGACAAGGCAGTGGGGCGCTACGGGTGGCCGCATAGACGACGGCAGTGGCGATGACCGATTGTGGAGGAAGGGGGACCGACCACTATTGCTGCAAATTTTTTATTTTTTTATTTTTTACTATCATGTTTTAATAATTTATAATTATTTTTTTCAACAGGGAATGAAAACAGAGAAGTGGGATTGATGAAAAAATATGAGGGAGATGATAGTGATGGTATGATGTGGTATGAAAAGAAATGATAGAAGGTGACAAAGATAAAAAATAACATTTGAAAATAGAAAATGAGAATTAGATTGAAAACTTACCTGAATCTTCACTGGAATGCGGAGCAGCTACGCTGAACTCCTATCGTGGCCTCGAGCATGTGTTGGAACATGCCAGGCTGCGTAGCGGTCTAGAGGAAACTACGATGCGGAGCGGAGCTTCGCGGATCTCACCTGAAAGGAGGTGATCGCTTCGTATCGGGGTGGAAGGCTGTCACCGATCAACCTTGATGATATCTCTCCTTTTTCTATAAGAATGACATACGAGGAAAAATGAGGATGAGGAGATGAATATAAAGAAGAAGAATAGGAAGTTTGGAGAAAAATGAAGGTGGAGGAGATGGAGTGGAATGAAAGGTTATTGGAAGATGGAGGAGTTGAATGGAAGTTGATGATAGGATGGGAGGTTAGAGTAGAGAAAATAAAAATAAAAAGAAACTAAAAGTTGGCTACTAAAAAATAAAATATAAAAAAGAATGGAGAATTTACAAAATAGGACAAACAATATTTGTATTTTTTACTTTTCTAATTTTATATTTTTTTATATTTTTAATAAAAGATATTTACAAAATAAAAAATAGACAAACTAATAGAAATAAAATGAAACATAAAAATATTTTTTGGTTTTTAGTAATTAAGAAAAGTAAATAAAAAATGAGAAAAGAAAAATACATGATATACAATGTATACCTAGGTCCCAAAACTCAAATTTTGCAAACGAGATCCAATTTTAATGAAACCACTTTCATTGGATAGATAATTTTCTAACTTAAACTTTAAAAGTGAGTTTGATAAATTTCGAGTTCATACGGAGCAGGATTTTTATCGGGAAGTTGGACTTTACGGTTTTTTCTCTTTGGGATCTGGGATTATATATTTGAGGTGAAATTAATTTTTTATTTTTGTATTTTTATATACATTTCATAAACAAGCCAGAGAAAGAGTTAACCAAAAAGAAGTTGAAATGAAATTATTAAAAATACATGAAGTTTTGAGCTATTTACAAGTGAAAAACTCCTTTATTTTGCAGCTTTTATTGTTAATTTATTTTATACAACATAATATACAATAATTAGTGTATTTTATTTACAAGAGTTGTTTTCTTAATTTATTGATTTTGTGGACATTTATTTGAGATTTTACCCAGATATTTTGCTAAGATCAATGTATTGAGATGATGAATCGCGGATTCATCAATAACATCAAGTGAATAAAGATTCAAATACTTGGATTACTTTGTTGTCATTATTTTAATTGGATTAAAATTAATCTAATAAGCAAGTATCCTAGTTATATCCCTTATTAGATTACTCATGAGAATATGATTCGAAATGATTAATTATTAATTTAAATAAAATATGAGCTGTCATATGATGACATTCATGGTCTTCCGTCATTGCAAAAAACTCTATAGTCATGGGTTCTATTTTTAAAGACACTCATTGAAGGATATGGGGAGATCCTCAAGTGCATCACGGAAGCGTGCGGATCGCATCGAATGCGATCGGAAGAGACTAGTTGTATTAGTTGCTCGATGCAACGGAATTTTAAAAAAAAATATATGATGAAATCACATGATCCAGGAACCTTTCTCGGATCATTTCATCTAAACCACAATTAGTTATAAGATTTCATCTATATCACATGGTGGACGTCCATAAGAGAGCGAGAGAGAGGGAGAGAGAGAGGCACATGACGTGTAGAGAGAGAGAGAGAGAGGAAGAGAGCATTCATTGTTGCCGTAAAACATGTCTACCAAAGAGCAAGGGTGCCTCCTCTTATATAGGGTTTTGGGAGTTCATGGATCTCAATCCATGGACAACACACAATCAATGGTTGAGATTGATTTGTGTTTGTTTCAATGGTTAAGATGTTGTTGTAGACACACAACATCAAGTGATTTAATTTAAATTAATTTACAACAAAATTGATTTGAATTCAGATCACTTTTGACTAGAGATGAGATAATGAGAAGACCAAGACCAATCCCTTAAGAAGAAGGGACAGCTACTCTTCTCCTCATGGAGAGTTATAGCTGTCCACTTCTGTTGAGTGTACTTGGTCAATATCTTCTAATTAGCATGAGATCTCATTATCTCATGATATATCATGATCTCTTATCGATAATATTTTCACAAAAAATAATTCCAAATTATCTTGTGGAAAATATCAACCATGCCATTGAAATATGAATCTCATTTACAACCTAAAACAAAATGTAAATTATATTTTCAATTAATCATCCAATATGAATCCGATTCACGTCAATAATTAATTAACAAATACAAATCACAAATAGCTCTCTCTAATATATTATAAATCACATTTATAATAACTTGATTAACATGGATAGTGTTATCCATATTATTCATATCCATGATAATTAAATCACATTTAATCATCTTGGATCTCTTTTCTCATATGCCCAAATACGATGAATCACATTCACATTATTCACATCTTTGATAATTAAATCACATTTGAATATCTCAGATAACTCTCCTAATAATATGAATCAAATTCATATTATTCATGATAATTAAATCACATTTAATTATCCACTTTCTCAATGCTTGAATACATATATCAACAATGAAATTGTCCATGAACTCTTTCAATGATAATGCGCTTTCTCCGTCGATACTTGGAGATAAGGACAGGGCGATTGTATTGTTCCATGTATAGTGACTTGGATATGAGATCACATCTCAAATCCATATCTCACGGACCTCCTATAGATGCTTGATTAAATCAAGACCGCAGATCTAATCTTCTAATTATATCTGAATCAAATTCAGATCAATGTCTAACATTTGGACTAAGATCAGATTACTTCTCTATGAGAGGAGTCACTAAAATTCAGACCTGTTTCATCACTCCCTCGGAATGGAAGCGTCATGGTTATACAATCGTTTAAGATCACATCACACTCAGGTATTCCTAATACCTGTACATCCTGCATACTGGAAGATCCAGAATAAATCCAAAGTTTTAGATCTCTTTTAGACTGTCTCCTTCAGGGTTTTATCATTAAGTTTCTTATTTGACTATTGGGAGTTCGGTGTCGATCATATGCTTTCCAAAAGCTTATATCATACCCAGGTATTGATCATATACTTTTCAAAAAGCATATATCAAACCTACAAATTCAGTCAAGCTTCCAAAGTGAGATGACCGTGCACGGAATTTAATTCTTCTCAATATCTCATGAGTGAACTCATGTCTTCCGGTTCAGTAATGAACCTGTATGATCCCTTTGAGAGATCATATTACTCATATGCCTTTATATACACACCAACGCATCAGTGTATAGACCTTGATTAAGTCATCAACCTATTGGTCTGCCAAATGTACATACTCAGACATATAGTAGCACATCTGTCTCCGGTCAGAGGATGCGTGCCTATATCGTGACAGCATACGACATAAGACTTTAGTTATCTCGATCTCGTTAAGTCAACTCTTTGACCTAACTAATCTGACACCTCTGAATCTCTATTCCCATGCAGAGGACCTGCATCAAGAGGTTGGTCAGATATCATCCTATGTGAGAAAGGATTGCCAACTCCTACTCAGGCTGGAGATCATCTCTTAACAATCATTTGATGATACTTGATGAGTCCTCAATCTAACTCTTTATGCGCCGGCCTCTATGGTTTAATAATTGAATCAACAGATGTATGATCATTAAGATGGCCATGGTACACAACCCTAATTGTACTAAAGGACCTATTATGCAAATTAATTATTCTTCATTTCAGATCGGGGAATGATATTCGCAATAACACTTATTGCATAATGGCTCGCCATGGGCTCGCATGTCCAACACTCATGCATAATCGTGACTATGGAATACAAATTCACATTTACCGGATACGTTGTTTCTCAAAAGAGATGGGTCGTATGCGTAGTGGCCCCAATATTATTCACCATATCATCGAGGCAATATTGGATTGCACATAGCGTAAATTATATTTTGTTGATTGACGGTTGGTTTAATCGACAACATGCTAACCCCATATATGTAGGGGTGTGGGTGTTGAAGACTAAACTAAGAAAACAAGTTGGACTTGTAAGAAGAAAAGAGTTCCCGCTTCTTTAATTGTAGTTGCATTTTCTCATATTATTAAGGTACAATAAATATGGAAAGGAGACTCGGATTTTGTAGTGAGTCCATTGGGTTTGCCTGCCTCATACTTTGAAAGATTACAAGGGAAAGACTTTCAAAGTATGAAAAATACAAGATCATTTTAATTGAAACATTATTTTAAATTGTTTATATTCCTAAATCAAGATTAAAGTGTATTCTATTAATTTCAGATGAAATCTCCCAACTCACTGAACAAGCTGCTTGGTCCAAACTATTTGGACTGGATCCAAAATTCGAAGCTTGTACTTGCGGTGTAGTGCATAGGGTATGTGCTCTCAAGCAACAAGTACGAGAACCCTCAGACCAACGATGCCAAAGATTTCAACAAGATGTGGGATGAGGACCACACACTGGCCCATTACTACATTCTTGGTTAAGTATCCAATGTGCTTCAGAAGCAACATATGGATATTGATTCTACTCAGGACAGCTTAGCGAATTTAAGGGGGATGTTTGGCGATGTGAATCACACTCAATATCATAATATCATGAAAGAAATGCTTCGCTGCAAGATGCAGGAAGGCACTCCGATTAGAGAACACATACTTAAAATATTTAGGCATCTCTCTGAGTTAGAGACTCTAAGGGTAGAGATGGATGCAGATATGCAATCTGATTTCATACTACTATCTTACCCTCAATATCTCAATAGTTTCATTTTTCTTATTATATGAATAAATGAAACTAACATATGTTAAGTTAGTTTCTTCACTAAAATCTACCGAGGACATCATGAAGAAGGAGAATCCCTCTAGTAGTGCAATGGTTGCACATGTCAAAGAGAAGTATGATAGGAAACATGGCTCTAAGAAGGGTACATTCCACAAGAAAAAGAAGAAAAACTAAGCTATAGGCACATCTTCCAAAGCTTCTGCACAACTGACATCCAAGAAGAGGTATGTCTACCATCACTGCAATAAGACATGACACTAGAAGCAACTGTACCGAATATCTGAAGACCCTTGAGAAGGACAAAGGTATAGCTCTGGTAGGTAATTCATCTATTTACATCATTGAAACCAACTTACTCGTAGGATGAAAAGATAGTTGGATTGTTGATTTTGGTTCATCTATTTATGTATGTAATTTGTTGCATATATTTTAGGAAACCATAAGGATTGATAATGGGGAGATAGACATCCAGATGGATTCTAAAGCAATGGTTGCAACAATCATCATTAGAATATGGCATCAAAGACTTGGACATGTGTCTGTTGATAGGATCAATAGAGTGGTAAAGGTCGGACCTTAAGATTTCCTAGAAGCCCATGATTTACCAACTTGCGAACATTGTATTCTTGGAAAGATGTCCAGGGCACCCTTTTCTAAGAAAGATGAATGATGCGAAGGTATACGTAACCTCATACATACTGATGTATGCCGTCCCTTTCGTACCGCGACTCGAAATGAGCATCAATATTATGTGACTTTTATTGATGAACATTCGCGGTATGATTTTGTATTCTTGTTACGTCACAAACATGGAACCTTTGAAAGGTTCAAAAAGTTCATGGCTTTGGTTGAGAACCAAACCAACAAGAAGATAAAATGATTTCGATCTAACCAAGGTGGTGAATACCTCTCAAATGAATTCAAAGAATACCTTAAAGAGAGATGAATTATTTCCAATCTCACTCCTCCGGGTACTCCTCAACTCAAAGGAGTTGCATAGAAATGCAACAGAACCATGTTGATATTGTGAAATCAATGATAAGTAAAGCGAATTTAACTCTTAGTTTCTAGGGACATGCAGTAGAGACTGCAACCTATGTCCTAAACAAAATTCCATATGTACCTAAACCCCTCATTAGGGATAAGCATTGGGCTGGGCCGACCTGACCCAACCCCAAACCCGAATCCAAATTAGGTCGAGCTTGCGTTGAAAATTTTGGCCCATTTGTTAATTGGGTTGGGATCGGGATTGGCTCGACCCAACCCATCTCGCCTGATAGCCTGACCCGATTTGGGGCCCGAAACCTAGCCTACTAACCTAAACGAAGGCCCGAACCACCCCCTTGTGGGCCTTAGCCAGGGTAACCCCTAGTGTGAGTTGGAGAGCCCTCCTTCCTTTCTGAATGAGCACACTGATGAACGTCAAATTTTCATCTTTAATAGCTGATAATTGTCGTGTTATCATAGTATAGGAGGCAAATTTGGTTCGTCAAAAACCACGATCTTTGAATGTTGTGGAGAATTTTTACTTGGCAAGTCTACCAAGGTCGAACACAAAGGAACGATGATTTTTAGTTGCGAGTTTTTAAATTAATTTAAATAAAAAAATAATTGCTAGGTTAATTTCTGTGTCGGAAAAATATGCTAAAAATAAAATGCAATGCAATGGTGAAAGATGCAACGTGAAGAAAATTAAACAGAAAGACTGAAGTACTAGATTTATGAATTATGAATTTTTAATCCAATAAAATATTGATCAGCATCCTCCAAGTGAAATCACAGATCGAAAGATGTCAAATGCATAAATATTTATCAAATTAATTTCAGATGCAGGAAAGAGGGAAATTATTTCTATGAATAATCCTGCAAATTACGGAGATAAGAAAAATGATTGTATCGATAAATTTTTAATCTCCATCATCTCTCTAATTTAATCCTTAATTAAATAGAATTTGGTAACGTAAAATAATGAGAGATCAAATTAAATCCTTCGTGATCACACTCTTGCAAGAATTAATTTCGCAATTTATATAAATAATTATGAGAGGAATAGATAAGAATATCCTCAAATGGGCCCCTGCATATATCAAATCCTCGAATAATGATCCACAAAAATTAGATTTAATCAATTTAATCCCTCAATTGAATCCCTGCAAAAATAAATCATTAATGTACTCAATGAAAAGGTGGCACAAATATGCCTGCATATGTCAAATAAAGATCCTCAAATAATGAATTATTAAACATCCTCAGATCTATCCACAAATTATGCAAAGCGATAGAGTAGGAAATAAGCATTAAAATGACATATAATATGCTAAAATCAGAGTTTAGATGAAAAAGATATGCTAAATTGAAATGTCAGGGATTGAAATGTAGTAAAAAGAAATATTGTCTTCTTAATTAAGTCTCTGGAGGACTTAGCTGTAATTATTCAAAGTCATTTGGGTCTTCTGTGTAATTTACCTAAGCGGGGATATTTTAGAAAGTTGCGGAAGGCAACAGGGCTAGTCTGCAAATTTCCCCGAAGTGCACGTGCGCTGCACACATGGTCATGAGGCAGGGATCTTAACGCAAATTGTGGGAAATGCAGGGGCGGGGTGAAAATTGCTCGAAAGCACGTGTACTTCACGTTCCCTTGGAGGCTGGCAGGCGAAGCTGAGGCTCAAGTGCAGCCTTGGGTCTGTGGCTAAGGAATGGGACCCAGGGCATCACGTAGCGATGAAGGGAGGCTTGGCTCACCCCAGCCTTGAGGTGTGGAGGGAGCCTCGGGTAGGCAGATGCGACGGCCTTTGAGCCGTTGGATCAGGGGCTAGCCCTGATCCAACGGTGGTGGTCGATGGCGGAAAGGGCCGACGACAAGTTGGCAGAGGCGAAGACGCGAAGGTTGGCCGAGGGAGCGATGGTTATGCGTATCCCCGGTAAGTGCACGACGTCAGGCGATCGGCTCCACCTCCATCGACACACGACTGGAGGTGGAGCGGCGAGGCACTCGCGAGCAGAGGTGTGGAGCTAGCAGCTCTGCAGCGGTGGGCAAGGCGGTCGAGCGCAGAGGAGTTGACAGAGGGTGCGAGGAGGAGCAGGGATCCTGGGCTGGCGTTGACCAACGGCGAAGTAGGGAACTCGGTCAACTCATGTACCCGTAAGCAAAACTATGAGGGAAAATGAGATGGGAGCGGGATGCCCCGGTGGTGAAGGGGAGGCCGAGCGTGGTCAGGTGGAGGTAGCGGCGTGGTGAAGAAGGGGAGACCGTGGGTGAAGTGGAGGAATGGAAATTTGACAGTGAGCGGAAGATGGGTCGTCAAGAAGGTGGAGGAACTCTTGGGAGAGGTGGAGGGGATAACACCTCCTCGTTTTTTGCCTCAGCCATGGCCGTTCACGGTGAAGTCAACCACTTGTCAGATCAAGGCAGTAGCAGAGGTGAACTCTACCTCTGGATCACGCCTTCCAGGTCGCTATCACCGACTTTGGGGATAATGGCAGATGGGTGACGACGAGGGAGGCCAGCATGGTTAAATAGGTGTATGGTGGTTGCCGGTTACGCGGGAATTGCAACGGCTGGGAGAGGCAATGAGGGTAGTGGTGTTACGCGCAATGCAGAGGGGAAATGGCAACAACCAAGAAGAAGGAGATGGTCACGTGCGGGGCACGTGGCTGTAGGAGAGAGAAACAACAAGCGGGTCATGTGCTGAGCACGTGACCGGGGGAAAGAAGCGAGGGTGACACGTGGCATGCCTATAAGCTGCCACGTATCACCAAACAAAATTTCAAAAAATAAAGGGAAAGAAAAATAGAAAAAAAATAGAAGGATACCTCGGATCAAAAATTTTCCTTCATGAAAATTATTCGTCTCGACAAGATCTACAATTTTTATAAAGGACCCGGGAGCAAAAGAGGTTATCTGTACAAAGTGGCATTTTGGGTGGTTCTCCATGTGTATAGAAAACCAGTTTTGGGGGTGTTGCGATTTTTTTAATGTTTTAAGAGAGGATAAAAATTATAGAAAAATAAGATAAAATACAAGAAAATTAATTACACACTAATCTATTTTTTGTATTTTAATAAATAAGAAAATAGGGAAATAAAATAGAAATATGAAATACGAGATTTTTGTACAGACTCACAACGAACACTTGGACACAGTCAGTTTCTATGATTTCAGTCATGATCTAGATTTGTTTTTTTGTATCTCTTAATAAAACTTTCGTCAAAGATCACAAATAAGGAATAAATAAAAATAAAAAGGTTAGTTATGTACATAAAACTTAGGTCAAAATAGCAAAAAAGCTAAAATGCACAAAAGAGGCCCAAAACCCAACTTTCACATATGAGCTCCGAATTTTATGAATTTGGTATTGTTTCGAAGTAATTTGAAAATGGAGTATTTTAAAAGTGAGTAGACCAAAATCTGATACTGTATTAGGAATATATGCGCGTTTTAGTCCGTCAGATGTGAAATTAGACTTTGGGATTATTTGACACTTATTTAAGTTAGTAAATTTTTTGTATTTTATATTTAATCTTGCTAGTAATATCTACACAATGGAAGTAGTTTGGGGTCAATTGGAGTTAGGAAGAATTAATTAAAAATCTGGAAAATTAACAGCTTTTTAGGCTAATTTACACTTGGATTTTTGATGCAATTATGCATGATGAAATGCGAATATCATTAACACATGTATGAATGCTAATAATGTTATATTAGTTATTAAATGTATATGGATTTTGAGGAACCGAGCCTAATTGACTAATTTTAGCATGATGAATACGAGATTCATCATACCCCTATGCTTAAACCATGCTCGTCCCCGAACATCAATGAATGACTGACTTAGTTGAATAAATCTCTGACTGTGTATGTGAATTTTCAAGGTTCAATTCATTGAAGACCCTTAATTTGCGTGATCCTAAAATTCTGGGCTCAACTATGCTTTAATAAAAAGGAATCCAACTCCTCTAATTATTTGGCTCTCTATTTTTATATAAAATATAAGGATATGACTTTTAGTGTACTGCATTTTATGAGAGTTGAGTCGAGACATCACCCAAAGTTCTAGTCCAGGAGACTCTCCTCTAGACCTAATCCTCAACACTAGAGAATAAGTCTATTCTTGCTTCAGTCAACCGTCTCATTAGTTTGTCATACTTGAAAGTGTAGATGGACGATCGGATGATGGAGGGTATATGATTGTGTTTATTTTTCTCTTCCTCACATTGGAACAAGGGGCTTCTCAAGTGCCTTATTACTCAACGCATATATTTTTTTTGTTGATGATCAATGTGTCCGTCAAAAGAATTTGGAGTCGTATGCACTTGTTTTTCTGGGAGTACACTAGGGGTGTCTCTTTTGAGTATCTAAGATACCTTCGACACCCAGACTTGTATCATTATACGATGTAGAGTCCTTTTATGGTGCTAGCCCGACTCGTTGGTCCTAGATGCATTTGGTCCAAGTGTACACTTTGAAAATGTCTGGGAGTGCTTGCCATATGGTGGAAGCTCTTTTGATTTTGACTTTAATTATATAGCTTTTCTTTGATCATTTCTTTCTTTTCTTTTATTTTATTTTTGGCTAGCTCTACTGCTTTTACCAAGAGTTGGCGCACACTGATCAACAATTTTAATTAGATTTTATCACACCCTGGCACATAGGTAAATATCAAGCGATGTCATATGAACGTGTTCGCATACTAGCTGTGGTTTTTGCTGAAACTCGGGTTTTTTGAAGCCTTTATTAACTTAATCCCATCCTCGAGCATCATTAGATTGGGTCTTGGACTCAAATCTCCAGTTCCAGTTCCTCAAGTGATAACTCAAATCATCTCACTAATCATGTAGTTGTGAAAGTGATGTGATGGTTATATTCTTTAGAAGGTAGAGATGAAGAATGCAATATAGCGCTCAAATCTTTGAAACTAGGGAAGTGTGGGTTATTAAGTTTAAAAAACGCTAATGATTAAGGCTAGCTAACTCAGTCTCTCAAGATCTCAGGAATCAAGTGTCTTTAAATCATCAAGCCTCGAATGATAGTGAATGTGTCAGGAATATACCAACCAAGGAATGTATGGTTGCAAGAGATGCAGGACCATGAGTGATTTTTTTTCAAAAATATTTATGTTTTTTTGGTTTTTTGTTTTGTTTTTCTTTTTTTTGAAACCATGTATTATTTACAAAAAGAATTTAGTATAATATACATAATATATAGTACTTGTACCCATCCCTAATGTTAGAAGAAAACCATTAAATTACGAGCTATGGATAAAGTAAGTAGAATATATACAAACATACCCCCTATACATAGCCTGTGCTATGTCCTCATGGCACAAAGTGAAATGTAGACATAGCTCGTACTAAGTATAGATAAGCTAAAAAGAAAAGGAAGCCGACATGGCCCCCTATACTTAGACTTTTGATAGACTAAGCATAACTGAAAAGCATGAAATGAGGTAGTCGACAGTGAGGGGAAAAGAATAGAAGTGAAGTATACACAATGGTACATGCCCCCCTATACTTAGGCTCATGTTAGCCTAAGTATGATCAGATAAATACAAGTGAGGAATCGAGTAGATTTACGGATGTACAAGGTCAAGGAGGTTTGCGACGGACCTTCTTGCGGGCGTGGGGTGGAAGATAATATGGAGATGTGGAGGGTGGTGAAGAGGGGGCAGATGAAGAAGATCAGCCATCATCAGAGTCATCCTCAGGAGAATAGTAGTCATACGTAGAGGATCTCTAACTATTTTCAATCAGAGGTAAATGCCCTTGGATCAGAGATGTACTTATTGCACTTACCTTATGAACCACATCAGGACCAGATGAGGATTCTTCTGAAATCAACTGGTGTCTAAGGTCAAAGGTGACTTTCTTGGTCAGTTTGTTTCCTTGAGAAGTATTGGGAGGAAGATGGACAATCTTCTTCTCCCTTTCTTGAGTAACCGGTGTGGCATTTATGAGTTCCTCATCAGATGAATCCCCGTAAAAGTCGTCCAATTTTTGTAGGGACATACGCTGTTTTGGGTGAGGAAGCATGTTCCTGGAGGCTTTGTTAGTGTTGGTTGGGGATGTTGATGTCACCTCCTGATAATCGTTAATTTTGGTGACATCGGAGGTTTCCTGGGTCAGTTCTTTGTTTGGTTCAAGTATCTCATGAATCATCGCCAACTCAAAAATTGGACCACTCAAATAATCATGACGTTCATCAAAAACATGGTCCAATTCATCATAAGCTCCAAAATAATGTTTCCTCAAGGGAGCTGTATTAGGGTGAGAATCAGAGGTTTGTCCAACAGTGAGTCTTTCAGGTGACTCTCCTAGGGTTTGTATCTGTGTTTCGTGAGGAGAGGTTTGATCATGTGAACTATTTGTTTCATGATTACAACTGACGATTTCAAGTCGGGTTTCCTCATAGAAGGTCATGTCATTCATTCTTTGTGCATTGTGGTCTAAATTCAGAAACTTGATTTCCTGAGTCTCACAATCGACAATCGCCTTAGCGGAGGCTTAGAACAAATTTCCTAAAATGATAGACGACTCAGACAACGTTTCGGGTTGTTCAATGTCAAGACAATAAAGTCCACTTTATGTTCTTCACCTCAGAAATTTAAGATGACAGAAACAATCCCCCGCGGTCTTTTGGTAGATCGATCAGGCAATTGAATGATCACCCTTGTCTTTTTGAGTTGTCCGAGCTTGAGTTGATTAAAGACGGATTTCATGAGGATGTTTAAAGTAGAGTCGTCGTCTAACCAAACATGAGTGAATAAGGTATCCTTAATTTCACATGTGATCCGAGTCAACCACTTTACTTTACAGCTTTTGTTTTTCCGATTCATCACCAAAGAACTAGCCATAGATATGACATAATATTCGGTCCTTTATTATTTATTGCCCATCTCTTTGGGGTTTAGTCGACTCTTCACAAATCTCTTAAGATCGGGCACATATTTTATGGCCTTAATTAATGGAATCTAAGATCAGACTCTTGTAAAATACTTCCATTTCATAATTGTCCATTTTTTTTGAATTTTCTATTTTTTTTCATTTTTTCTGTATTTTCTGTGATATGGTCAGTAGGGGGTTAGAGGTCAGCGGTGGTTGTGCCTGATTGTGAGTCAGATGATGATTCAGTGGTTCACTTGGTGATGGCCTCACTTTTTCTAGATTCTGCATAGACTGGATGAGATCATATATTTTCTCAGTCAAAACGTTTGCTCTATGATTGATCCGAGAAATCTCATCCTCGAACATCTCATGACTAGTGATTGAATAATCATTCTCGGCATATCATGATTCCAGCATGTAACCTTGAGTAGAGCATTGATTATTCATAGTTGTTCTGGTCTAGTCATGAGTCATATTTCCTTGACTCTGGTTTTCTCAGGGATTGTAGAAGGAAAATTGGTCGTACTCAGGAAGAGAGTCAACCTGAGTAAGGGTTGGTTCAAGAGGTTGGGAGTCCATAGTAACCAGAAATCGTGTTTGACTGTCAATATCGGTTACTCTATTTTCCATCCTCAATTCCGCTCACTCTCTCGTGTCCTTAAGATTGTCAAAATGTGAGAGATCTCTATTCCATGAAGAAGAGTTAGCATAGGGTGGGATGTATGGGAGGGTAGATAATGATGGCTAAAGGTGACCATGTTTTAAGAGTAGGTTCCCCTGGAAAGTGTGAGAAGAAGGATATCAGGAAATAATCATGGAGATCGGGTAGGAAGACCATTGTGCCGACATCTTCTCAAAAGAAGGATGGAATGATTTTCGAACTACGATTTGCTTGTAATTGCAAGATCTTTGACACACATAAACCAAATAAAAACAAGCACGTAGATTCACCCACTCAACACTAGTGAAGGCACATAAGGGCTCGACTGCTTATCTTTTCGATTTTAATTTTAAGTAATCAAACAATCTTGAAAAGTTAAGTGGAGCTGTTAGGTACCGAAATATCTCCCAAAGACTGTCCCAAGTTCATACAACTAGTTGCATCCACTTTCAGCCAATATGGGTGTAAGTATGGACCGTTAGACGGCTGATAAAGAGGATTTCCCGAGGGTCTGCTAATCAAACTCAATTAGTGTCTCTGAGGTGATCGCTCGAGAGAACCCAACTTTAATCAACATATAACCCACAATAATTAATAAATTAATTAACTAAGATAAAAAATGTGGAGTTAAAATTTATTATATATCTACAACAAATGTGTATAGGTGTAAGTACACGTAGAGATCGAACACAGGGAGAAAACAGCAGAAGGATGAAAAAACAATGCTAAAAAATTTATCTTGTATCTCTAGTCCATTTTTATTATTTTTGAGGGTTTTTTAATTTTATATTTTTTAAATTTTGTTTTATATTTTTTGTATTTTCTTTTTATATTTTCTAATTTATAATATTTCCTTTTCATTTAAATATATAAGATACAAATATATATTTATGTATATATACAATACAAGGTATATATAGATACTATTGATATTGATATATATATAGTCAAAATACAATAAATATAATATTTTTTGTGATTTTTACATTTTTCTAATTTTTTTTGGAATTTTTTTAATTTTTATATATTTTAAGGTAAAAAATACCCAAATAAGGGATTAATTAAGATTCCGAAATTGATTTGAATATTAAAAATAGTAAATAAGTCCCAAAATTATCCACATCAATTTTAATATGTGAATATTTATATAAAGAAAAATATAAAATATAAAAACCTATTTTGGATTTTTAAAGGATTTTTTAGTTTTTTTATAAAAGATTTTAGGGTTTTCGGTTTTTAAGTTTTTTTTATTTTTAGTGATTTTTGGTCTGTAATTAAAATAGGATAAATTTTACTATATATATTGGAATTTTTAAACATGTTTTTCTATTTTTTGGTATTTTATAAATTAAACAGGGAATAAAAAGGCTCCATTTCATTTTTAATAAATGATTAAAATGCCCAAAAATGCCAAGTGAACATGTTACGTGAAAGTACATGGCATGAGGTGTTTAACCCTATTTTGTGTATTTTTCAGAGCAGAATAGGTATTTTAAATAAATAGATAAAAATCACAAAAATAAATGTCCTAGTAGACGCACAAATATAAATAAATTAAAGTCCAGAGGCCCAGGTGCAAAATTTGCCAAAAATATACACGTACATTCAATTTTATTGGACTAAATGTTAATATAGAAAGTCGTAGGGGTACCCCTGCAATTTCGCCACTTCATGTGTGGCGGTACATGAGGTGACGTGGAATGGACCCAGTAATAAATAAAGTAAATGCATGGGCTTTTATACAAAATTTCCAATTATTTTAACCTTGACATTTTATTTACAGAACGAATAATTAAATATACAAAATTGTGGGGCTGGATATGCAAATTACCCCGTAAGGCGCGATCTGACGGTGGGGCTAGATGCACTTGACACGTGGCCTCTCCACATCGCGTGATGATGTTTCTCCAATGGACGGAGGAGATTCGATCTTTGGATGCGATCGGACTGTGCTGGCATGGCTCATCCAACATTTGCTGCATTTGGAGTTGCCTCGTCGATCTGACAGTGGAGATGTGATAACCGCAGATGTTCAGCAAGGGTCACCATAATAAATGTCTCAAGTGTCGTTGAGGCGACCGCTCACAAAACACCTGGGTTGATCAGCAATCAACCCACAATCCAAAGAATACAACAATCTAGCTCAAAAATAAATGTGAATTAATCTTTATTTACTCTACCATAAAATGTATAGGGAACAAGCATGTAGAGGTCGAACCACAGAGAGCAATACAAAAATTCAATAGCCTACATGTATCTCAGAGTCATCCTTGAGTGGGTTATATATATATATATATGTTTTTTATTATTATTTATATTTATTTTTTTATTTGTAATAATATAATTAGCTAATATACATATATATATATATTTAATATAATTAAAAATATATGTATACCCATAGAGGGTTAGTATATAGCTTATAATACATACAATATATATATAGGTATATATAAATATAATAAAATAAATATATATTTTTATATTAAGGTTAATAAATAGATATAAGAATACATATAAATAATTAGATATATATATATTTTTGGAAATACATATATATACATAAAGGGGTACTATTACAAAAATACTCAAAAATGGTTAAAAATTCAGGAATAAAGTCTTTTGGGGATTTTCATGGTTTTTTACTGTTTTTGTGATTTTTGGGCATTTCTGCAAATATTTTTAGTATTTTTAAATAGCTAAATAATAGCAAACAGCGGAATAAGTTCTGGCTGTCACAAAAATAGACCTTAAAAATAGCTAACGGCCTCAAAAATTTTCCACAATATTTTTCTAATAAAGATAATAAAATAAAGCATAAATAGGGTTGGAGTTTATAATTTTCTGATTTTTCTTGGATTTTTTATATTTTTTTGAAGTTTTTGGGTGTTTTTGAATTTTTAAGGTTTTCCTTTTGAGATTTTTAGGAGTTTTTGGATTGACACTAGAATAGGTCAAAATACACCATAGGTACTTTTTTTGGAATTTTTCGAGGCATTTTCATATTTTTTTTAGAATTTTATAAGTTAGACAGTGAATAAAAGACATGTTTTTTATTTTTAATAAATGCAAAAATGCAACAAAATGAAAAACTAAAAATATAGCATGCAAGCAAAACTAAACAGGAGCTTAAGTCTATTTTTGCAAGATTTTTCAAATTAATATGGAGCACAAAATAAATAGACAAAGCATTCAAAAATAAATGGCCTAGCAGGGGTATTTTTGCAAATAAAATAGTTCGCAGGGGCATACATGCAAAAATCACAATAAAAATACACGCGGACTTTTATTTTCAGGACCATTTAATAATTACAGGAACCCGGCGGGGGTTAAATGCAAATTTCACGCGCCTCACGTGGGTGCTGCACGTGAGGTGCGGAGGGACTAAAGTGTAAATATAAAAACATCAGGGGGTCCAACTGCAAATTATTCAATTTATTTACAACTTGACTTTTTATTTTGGGTATTAAACTATAAATACAAAAAGGCGGGGGTGAGATGTGAAATTTACCCCTAATAAGGTGTGTCATCCAACGGCGTTGGAGGCACCACTTAACCACGTGGCAAGGATCGGACGGTGGATGTCGGTTCGACGATGAAGGGCCTGGATTAGAATCTCCTGGCTGATCTGACGGTGGACGTACGTCTTCATCGAACGGTCGGCGTACAATCTGGGCCTCCCCTCTCGATCCAACGGTGCCGGAGGCATCTGGAAGAACGGGGAAGAAGCTCGCCCCCGGCGAGCTTCGATCGGGCAGCTCGGGCTCCTCCGGGCACCTCCCGCGCATCTGAAGTTCTCTGATCGTAGCTGGGAGGCTTCCGCATCGTCTGACGGTTCTTTCATAGCTCCTGGAGGTCCGAGTCGATGGAGCTAGGTCGGAGAAGAAGGGGACCCCCAGGAACCTCTTCCTGGGTCAATGCAAGCCCAGATGGGCTCTATTCTTCGATATACCTGCATAGGAAGAACCGCGGGCGAGAGAGCTATCTCCTCGACCCGGGGTTTTGAAGCTGCAATGCAAGATGGAGGTGGGCGGAGGGGCTCCGGCGAACGGCGGAGGAGGAGCCCCGATTCGCCAAGACCTAGGGTCCTGGGTTGAACAAGTGTGTGCGATAGATGGAGAAGGCGACGAGGAACGAGATGGGATGCTTGGGGCGGTCGGATACAGTCGAGACGATGGTGGAGAAGTCGCCGGAGCCCCTCGAATTTTGGTTTTTAAACTACAGGAGTTAACTAAGACCTAATCTAATGACTGGAATGGGAAACTAACATTAAAAGCAAACTAAAAATGCATAAAAGAGCAGCTCTTATACCTGGGGGCCTCCAGGGAGCAGGGCGGACGCCGGAGCTCCGCCGCGTCAAAACTCTCCGTCCTCCGGCCAAGTCGAGGCGCTGGGCGACTCCCCTTGTCACGAGGAATGGTCCAGGAGCAAGATCAAGGCGTTTGGGTGGAATAAAAATGGCCAAATTCGAGGACGGAGGCGGAGCTACTTATTTATAGACATTGGCGAGTAGCCTTATTGACCGGTGATTATTGGTTGATCCAATGAGTATCTACTTGATCTGAGATTTTGGCGGGCATCATGGATGATTAGGGAGTAATTATTGTGAAGGAAGCATCTTCGATTGATGGATGGTGTGCCCGGGAAAAATGGGAGAAGACGGGCGAAGAGACGGGCCGCGTCACATCGGGCGGCTGGGGAAGTAGTTGACCGGGCGGTCAACTGTTGACGGCCTGGGATTGGTCCAAGTCATCCGCTAGAAGACAAAATAGGAGACCTGATTAAAAATTGATTTATTTGAGACCTTAAATGATTTTATTAATTTTTTCTTATAAAATAAAAAATGTGTATTATTTCATCTAGTATTTATTTATGGTTTTTATTGAATTTTTCGAAGTATTTTATTATGGTTTTAATTTAATAATGTGTATATGTATGTATTTACATGTATTTTTGTGTATTTTATTTTTAATTTGTTTATTTCTTTTATTATTTTATTGACTTATTTTATAAATTTATAATTTATTTTTGTGAGTATAAAGGTATTTTTGTTTGATTTTTATGAGTTTATTTATATTTTTGAATAAATAGGTATAGGTGTATGTAGGTATACTAATAGGTGTTTTAACTATGTATTTTATACACTTAATTTATTTATTGTATTTTCTTGATTTTTATTTTGGATTTACATTTTTAATGAGTTATGTATAATGTATACATTATTATAAAAATATAAAAGAATAAAAGAACCAAGGAATAAAATCCTTTTTATTTATATATAGGTATATAGCATATGTATTTTGTCTATGAATTTGTAGACTTATTTTATTTTACAAATTAATTTTGGTTTTCTTTAACTTCTCTTATGTGTATGCATTATATACATTATTTACAAAATTCTAAAAATATGAATTTATACAAATAATGAATATTGAATAAAATGCATATTTTAATCAGTCCTATATACAAGGAGGGCCAAAAACCTAACTTCTGCATATGGACTCCAAAAATTATGAAACCAATTTTATTAAATAGTTCATGGAATGCTATATACAATTAAAGGTGAGTTTGGGTGATTTGGAGTTTTTATTGGCAAGATATGGGTCTGTGAAGTTGAGATTTTGGCTTTTTATGCTGTGTATAAAATGTACACTGGGTATTATTTTTGCACAAACTCAATTTGTATTTTTATTTATATTATTATCTACAACTTTCATGTACAAAGTTTCTTTATTTGATGAAGAAATAATTATGTACAAAATAGGTGCCCAAAATGCATAAATGAATGAATTAATAAATGAGGTATTTATTGTACACTGGCCCTTATCTCCCCCTACTTTATTCCTTGTCGACCAATACCATGCTGGCCTTGGTCTCGGGGTTTGGGTCATAAAATATTTACAATATTTTATTCCTTTTTCTTTTCTCCTCTTTATTCTATAATTTTGGCATTAAAACCTTATTTAATGTGGAATTAATATAATGAATCATGAATGCTATTATATACAATTTGATGCTATTTACATGCATTTGCTGGGGTTTTTGAGGCCAAAATGATAGAATAAAGGTGATGAAATAAAGATTCATCACCCCCCTATACTTGCCTTTGCTAGTCCCTAGCAAACACTTATGCAATAAGTGCAAAAAGAATAAAGAAAAGAAAAAGGAGAATAAAAGAGAGATAGAGTGAATAAGGGTGCTTTCAGTGCAATGCATGTCCTTACAAAATCTGAATTTGGAGCTCCTGTCAGACCTTGGGTGTGAATGTGTGTGGAACCTAGTCGGGAACCAGCTCTAAAATACAACAGCCTTCGATAGTCACAGGACTCGGTTCAACCCACCTCAATAGCCTGGTCAGAACTAGCCTACATCATATGCAAACCCTTATGACTATGAAGCTGACTTGTACGGTGTAAGTGATAGTGGCTCTCCCCAACTGAAATGATAAGAGAACTGACTTCTCCAGAATGACAACCCGATGATTCCCCAATCCAATAGCTCTTTCCTCGAGGAGCAGGGTATTCCCTTCTAAGTTCAAGTGGCAACCAGCTCAAGAGGAGGGGGTGAAGAGAAGAATGGACGGTAGCCAGTGTAGCTACCTATCCCGGGATGCAAGACCAGTGTAGTCAAGTCATCCAGCTGCATGCTCACATATTTGTCTTTGGAACTCAAGCTTGCTTATTGACTTTGTACATACTTTGCAGGCATTTTATTTTTATACAGGGCTGACCATTTTTTTTTCAACATACTATTCACAGCAGCATTTACATAAGGAGTTTTTCCTCTTGAACCAGTAGACTATCCCTCTTTTGAAGCTTTATCGCAACCCACAGTCTCCTGTCTTTAGACCTCATGGCTATTGGACCAGGTTGGGGTGCACTTCCCTCCCTAGACGAGGACGAATGTTTCCACCCGTGTGCGTCTCAGACTGGCAAATCCAACCCCCTCACCACTCCAACTGAGTTGAGCCAAGTGAAAGGTGCAAGTGTCCAAGTTAGGTCACGGTCGGTAAGAGTCATACGTGTGTCTCAAAAAGTTCTAGTTAGTCCACTGAGGTGACTTGAACCCAGCCCTGATTTCTCAAAGAATTAAGTCTGCATAGACCTGAAGTACCTTAAACCTAGTTCCCATAAGGTTCCAGTGCAGTTAGGTGCGGTAAGGTCCAACCAAGCTCCAATTTGAGACTTTATTAGACTGATTCAATCATCAAGCTCACTCAAAAAGAATATGAATGGTATGCTTATGCTATGCGCAATGAATGATGCAAATTTTTTTCACAAAGAATTTGAAAGAATCAAAGAATGTTTTTACACAAAGAATTTTTGCAAATAAACTAAGAACTGGACACATCCAAAGAGTATATACGAATATTTACACGGGCGTGCTGCTTTATTTACAAAACGTATGAATTTCTACAAACTTTACAGGTTTGAATGAAGTAGTTTATTTAGAACTGTACAGAAAGAATTGTATGTGTCTTATTTATGATTCACAAGAATTTGTAATAGTGTTCTTATTAGTTTTTGAAAATAATTTTGCAAACCATAGTACACAATAATTTTCGCAATCATTTACACATATTTGACCATTATTTTTGCAAAGATTTTCATGCTATATATATACAATTTTCACAATAGTTTTGGCAAGCATTTTTCAAAAAATTTGCACATAGATTTTTCAAATCCTTTCTTCCACACAAAGAAAAAGTTTTTCCATCAAAATAGTTTCACACATTTGAAATCATTTTACATCAAATTTTTCAAAACTGGTCACACTATTTTTCAAATCATACTGTATAGGTATCTGATTTATTAATCAGTAGATACAAAAGAAGAAAAACAGTATTTGATTTATAATATGGTTTTGGTTCTTTAGACTTTGTTTGGGCTTATTCATTATTTACAAATGAGAGATTTTTGTGCAAACTCCTCAGACTTAATCGAGAATCATTTTCACAAGGATTTTGAAAACTATAGTCCAAGATAATTTTGCAAACATGTTCACGCATTTGAAAATCCTTTTACAAATGTTTTACACAACATAGATAGATTTTTCAAAACAATTTTGTCAATCAAATTTTCACAATCATTTGCACACTGATTTTCACACATTTTGGTTTCACTCAAAGAAAATAAATTTTACACACAAAACTAATTTTTCAAACGTTGAATACTTGTACACACTATTTTCACACAAATTTCACAAGATTTTTCAAAAGAGAATGTTTTGCACAAAACACTTTTCCGACTCAGTAATCAGTACACGTATAAAGAGTCTGAGGAACTCACAATCATCTTTCATTATTATAAAGCTACTTTTTACATTTTATTTTATGTTGAAGTGATATTTTATTTTTCAGTATGAGTTATGTCTTTTAGTATATACATGGTATATACGACTCCCCTATACTTAGCTTGAGTTATGTCCTCATAGATTGAAAGAAAAAGCAAAGACATAACTCGTACTGAGTATAGACAGCTCTAAAGAATAAATATGAATGAAATGAATGAATGAGAAGTTGACCGTCCCCCCTATACTTAGGATCAAATAATCCTAAGTATAGCAGACTGTACAAAAAGCAGGGAGGGTCAAGGGTGGGAATACACAGATCGTACTCAGATTGTCTCCCCCTATACTTAGGGTAAGATACTCCTAAGTATAGAAAAGAAGAGGAGACAACGGAGAGGATCGGAATGAAATGAAAAACTCTAGGTGCACATCCCCCCCTATACTTAGGACAAAGTACGTCCTAAGTATAGAAAACTGTCTACAAGGGTGGCACCGGTTAGATAGAAAAAGAAAAGAAAAGGAAAAGAAGAAAAGAAGAAAAGGAGAAAATCAGAGAAACAGTGGTTGGAGTACATCGTCTGAATCTTTCGATGCCGCATGTGCTGTGGAGATGTCATCGTGGTGCACTAGCTGAATAGAGTCTACAACGGCCAAGAATGCATCTGGTTCGAGGTAAGGCTTCAGTAGTTGGCCGTTGACGACGAAGGGCTGTGCGTCAGGGGACAATTCTGATATAGCGATGCTTCCATTGTCACGCACTTCACATACTCGAAATGGCCCTGTCCACTTACTCTTTAATTTACCTGGGAATATCCGCAACTTTGCATCAAATAGCCACACTTTCTGTCCAATGTCGAAGGTCTTTCGTCTGATGTGCCAGTCATGCCAGCGTTTCACCTTCTCCTTGTACATTAAGGTGTTATCGTATGCACAGTCTTGGAATTCCAAGAGCTTTTTCAGATCGTCTTTTCTCTTCTGACCACTTCTGCGTGAGTCCAAATTACAACTGTTGATTGCCCAAAGAGATTTGTGGATCAATTCCACGGGCAGATGGCATGGTTTCCCATATACAAGACGGTAGGGCGACATGCCCAAGGGAGACTTGTGGGCGGTTCGGTAAGCCCATAGAGCTGAGTCCAAGAGTTGAGACCAGTCTTTTCTGTTTGGCCTAACACGTTTCTGCAATATGGTCTTGATTTCTCTGTTTGATAACTCCGTCATGCCATTGGTCTGCGGATGATAAGGAGACGCGACACGGTGCTCGATGTCGTACTCCTTCGTTAATTTCTTGACCTCTTTGTTGATGAAGTGACTACCCCGTCTGATATGAGAATCTTTGGTATCCCAAACCGCGAAATGATGTTCTGCTTCAGAAACTGGCAAACTGTTTTGCTGTCGGCGGCTCGGGCAGGAATAGCTTCAACCCAACGACTCACGTAATCGACAGCAAGAAGGATATGCTCAAAACCTTGACTGTTAGGGAAATGTCCCATGAAGTCAATGCCCCATGCATCGAAAACGTCTGCTATCTGAATGATTTTTAGAGGCATTGAATCTTTGGCAGTGAGTGTACCTTTCAGTCGCTGACAGTCAATACATCTTTTAACAAACTCTGCTGCATCCTTGAATAATGTGGGCCACCAGAAGCCACATTGCAATACTTTCATTGCCGTACGATTTCCAGAATGGTGTCCACCAGATTCGAGCGAATGACAATGCTCGAGGACACTAGATTGCTCCGTCTGAGGGATGCACCTGCGCTAAATACAATCTGCTCCTTCTCTGAATAAAAAAGGATCCTCCCATTGGTAGAAGCGGATGGTCGACATGAATTTGTTCTTCTGATTCTTCGTCCAATCCGAAGGTATTACCCCAGAGGCAAGGTAATTTACAATATCAGCGTACCAAGGGAGAGAATCCACAGCTAAGATGGCTTCGTCAGGGAAGGTTTCTGTGATAGGTGCATTGCTCAGAGGAGGCTCATGCTGCTCTATTCTGGAGAGATGATCTGCTACCACATTCTGAACTCCAGGCTTGTCCTTGATTTCCAGATCGAATTCCTGGAGGAGAAGGATCCAACGAATCAGTCTTGACTTAGCATCCTTCTTCTGCTGTAGGTATCGGATAGCAGAGTGGTCCGTGAAAATTGTGACTTTTGATCCCAACAAATAGGATCTGAACTTCTCTAAGGCGAAAACCACAGCCAGCAATTCTTTCTCTGTCACTGTATAATTCCTATGTGCTTCGTCTAATGTTTTGCTGGCATAGTGAATGGCATAGGGCGCTCTGTCTTTCCTCTACCCAAGAACAGCTCCGACTGCAAAATCTGACGCATCGGTCATTATTTCCCCGGCAACGGCGCCATCTGATAACCGCAGATGTTCAGCAAGGGTCACCATAATAAATGTCTCAAGTGTCGCTGAGGCGACCGCTCACAAAACACCCGGGTTGAGCAGCAATTAACCCACAATCCAAAGAATACAACAATCTAGCTCAAAAATAAATGTGAATTAATCTTTATTTACTCTACCATAAAATGTATAGGGAACAAGCATGTAGAGGTCGAACCACAGAGAGCAATACAAAAATGCAATAGCCTACATGTATCTCAGAGTCATCCTTGAGTGGGTTTTTTTATATATGTTTTTTATTATTATTATTTATATTTATTTTTTTATTTGTAATAATATAATTAGGTAATATACATATATATATATATATATATTTAATATAATTAAAAATATATGTATACCCATAGAGGGTTAGTATATAGCTTATCATACATACAATATATATAGGTATATATAAATATAATAAAATAAATATATTTTTTATATTAAGGTTAATAAATAGATATAAGAATACATATAAATAATTAGATATATATATATATATATATATATTGGAAATACTTATATATACATAAAGGGGTACTATTACAAAAATACTCAAAAGTGGTCAAAAATTCAGGAATAAAGTCTTTTGGGGATTTTCATGGTTTTTTACTGTTTTTGTGATTTTTAGGCATTTTTGGAAATATTTTTAGTATTTTTAAATAGATAAATAATAGCAAACAGTGGAATAAGTTCTGGCTGTCACAAAAATAGACCTTAAAAATAGCTAACGGCCTCAAAAATTTTCCACAATATTTTTCTAATAAAGATAATAAAACAAAGCATAAATAGGGCTGGAGTTTATAATTTTCTGATTTTTCTTGGATTTTTTATATTTTTTTGAAGTTTTTGGGTATTTTTGAATTTTTAAGGTTTTCCTTTTGAGATTTTTAGGGGTTTTTGGACTGACACTAGAATAGGTCAAAATACACCATAAGTACTTTTTTTGGAATTTTTCGAGGCAATTTCATATTTTTTAGAATTTTATAAGTTAGACAGTGAATAAAAGACAAGTTTTGATTTTTAATAAATGCAAAAATGCAACAAAATGAAAAACTAAAAATATAGCATGCAAGCACAACTAAACAGGAGCTTAAGTCTATTTTTGCAAGATTTTTCAAATTAATATGGAGTACAAAATAAATAGACAAAGCATTCAAAAATAAATGGCCTGGCAGGGGTATTTTTTGCAAATAAAATAGTTCGCAGGGGCATACATGCAAAAATCACAATAAATATACACGTGGACTTTTATTCTCAGGACCATTTAATAATTACAAGAACCCGGCGGGGGTTAAATGCAAATTTCACGCGCCTCAAGTGGGTGATGCACGTGAGGCACGGAGGGACTAAAGTGTAAATATAAAAACATCAGGGGGTCCAACTGCAAATTATACAATTTATTTACAACTTGACTTTTTATTTTGGGTATTAAACTATAAATACAAAAAGGCGGGGGTGAGATGTGAAATTTACCCCTAAATAAGGCATGTCATCCAACGGCGCTGGAGGCGCCACTTAACCACGTGGCAAGCATCGGACGGCGGATGTCGGTTCGGCGATGAAGGGCCTGGATTAGAATCTCTTGGCTGATCTGACGGTGGACGTACGTCTTCATCGAATGGTCGGCGTACAATCTGGGCCTCCCCTCTCGATCCAACGATGCCGGAGGCATCTGGAAGAACGGGGAAGAAGCTCGCCCCCGGCGAGCTTCGATCGGGTAGCTCGGGCTCCTCCGGGTACCTCCCGTGCATCTGAAGTTCTCTGATCGTAGCTGGGAGGCTTCTGCGTCGTCTGACAGTTCTTTCATGGCTCCTGGAGGTCCGAGTCGATGGAGCTAGGTCGGAGAAGAAGGGGACCCCCAGGAACCTCTTCCTGGGTCAATGCAAGCCCAGATGGGCTCTATTCTTCGATATACCTGCATAGGAAGAACCACGGGCGAGAGAGCTATCTCCTCGACCCGGGGTTTTGAAGCTGCAATGCAAGATGGAGGTGGGCGGAGGGGCTCCGGCGAACGGCGGAGGAGGAGCCCTGATTCGCCAAGACCTAGGGTCTTGGGTTGAACAAGTGTGTGCGATAGATGGAGAAGGTGACGAGGAACGAGATGGGATGCTTGGGGCGGTCGGATACAGTCGAGACGATGGTGGAGAAGTCGCCGGAGCGGGGCTCCGGAGAACTTCGAATTTTGGTTTTTAAACTACAGGAGTTAACTAAGACCTAATCTAATGACTGGAATTGGAAACTAACATTAAAAGCGAACTAAAAATGCATAAAAAAGCAGCTCTTATACCTGGGGGCCTCCAGGGAGCAGGGCGGACGCCGGAGCTCCGTCGCGTCAAAACTCTCCGTCCTCCGGCCAAGTCGAGGCGCTGGGCGACTCCCCTTGTCACGAGGAATGGTCCAGGAGCAAGATCAAGGCGTTTGGGTGGAATAAAAATGGCCAAATTCGAGGACGGAGGCGGAGCTACTTATTTATAGACATTGGCAAGTAGCCTTATTGACCGGTGATTATTGGTTGATCCAATGAGTATCTACTTGATCTGAGATTTTGGCGGGCATCATGGATGATTAGGGAGTAATTATTGTGAAGGAAGCATCTTCGATTGATGGATGGTGTGCCCGGGAAAAATGGGAGAAGACGGGCGAAGAGACGGGCCGCGTCACATCGGGCGGCTGGGGAAGTAGTTGACCGGGCGGTCAACTGTTGACGGCCTGGGATTGGTCCAAGTCATCCGCTAGAAGACAAAATAGGAGACCTGATTAAAAATTGATTTAATTGAGACTTCAAATGATTTTATGAATTTTTTCTTATAAAATAAAAAATGTGTATTATTTCATCTAGTATTAATTTATGATTTTTATTGAATTTTTCGAAGTATTTTATTATGGTTTTAATTTAATAATGTGTATATGTATGTATTTACATGTATTTTTGTGTATTTTATTTTTAATTTGTTTATTTCTTTTATTATTTTATTGACTTATTTTATAAATTTATAATTTATTTTTGTGAGTATAAAGGTATTTTTGTTTGATTTTTATGAGTTTATTTATATTTTTAAATAAATAGGTATAGGTGTATGTAGGTATACTTATAGGTGTTTTAACTATGTATTTTATACACTTAATTTATTTATTGTATTTTCTTGATTTTTATTTTGGATTTACATTTTTAATGATTTATGTATAATGTATACATTATTATAAAAATATAAAAGTATAAAAGAACCAAGGAATAAAATCTTTTTTATTTATATATAGGTATATAGCATAGGTATTTTGTCTATGAATTTGTAGACTTATTTTATTTTACAAATTAATTTTGGTTTTCTTTAACTTCTCTTATGTGTATGCATTATATACATTATTTACAAAATTCTAAAAATATGAATTTATACAAATAATGAATATTGAATAAAATGCATATTTTAATCAGTCCTATATACAAGGAGGGCCAAAAACCTAACTTCTGCATATGGACTCCAAAAATTATGAAACCAATTTTATTAAATAGTTCATGGAATTCTATATACAATTAAAGGTGAGTTTGGGTGATTTGGAGTTTTTATTGGCAAGATATGGGTCTGTGAAGTTGAGATTTTGGCTTTTTATTCTGTGTATAAAATGTACGCTGGGTATTATTTTTGCACAAACTCAATTTTGTATTTTTATTTATATTATTATCTACAACTTTCATGTACAAAGTTTCTTTATTTGATGAAGAAATAATTATTTACAAAATAGGTGCCCAAAATGCATAAATGAATGAATTAATAAATGAGGTATTTATTGTACACTGGCCCTTATCTCCCCCTACTTTATTCCTTGTCGACCAATACCATGCTGGCCTTGGTCTCGGGGTTTGGGTCACAAAATATTTACAATATTTTATTCCTTTTTCTTTTCTCCTCTTTATTCTATAATTTTGGCATTAAAACCTTATTTAATGTGGAATTAATATAATGAATCATGAATGCTATTATATACAATTTGATGCTATTTACATGCATTTGCTGGAGTTTTTGAGGCCAAAATGATATAATAAAGGTGATGAAATGGAGATTCATCAAGATGACGATTGGAAGAACTGGGAAGGAACTCACCGCTAGCGAGTTTCGGTCAATCATTGCGGGTTCCTCCGACCTCCATTCCACCCGTAGATGGCTTCTTCATGTTTCTGGGCATCCTCCACATCGTCTTGAATCCTCACGAGGCATGCTGGAGCTTAAAAGATGGTGGAGTAGCTCATAGAAGGAATGGAGCTCCAGGTGCCTCTCGTGTAGTCGAAATCAATGCAAAAGGGTCCCTTTGGCACACTAGACCCTGCAAGAAATGTTCGCATACATAAAGAAAGGGTCCGGGGGCCTTATTAGCGAGGGGAGATGGTTAATGAGTCATGGCAGAGGTTCCTCTGACGAAGCGGCGGAGTGGATGCAACGATCTCTAGATCCGTAGGGATCCGGGGGGGTATGAAGGGGTGTGAGGTGTGAAGAAACGAGAGGAGAAGGAAATGAGTGTGGAAGCGGGGTCGGAAAACATGGCTTGCATGGCAGAACAGTCTCCAGAGCTCAAGAACTCTGGCAGGCTAACTAAACCAAATCTATCTAACTAACTAACTATCTAATTTTCGAAATAAATGCGTAAAAGTGATCCTAAAGGCTATAGCTACCTAGGAAATAGGTTATCGTGCAGCTCAAACCTGCTAGAAGAGGCAAGGAGCAGGACCATCGAAGTTGGTGGCCTTGGGTGCACCTCCTCCTCTGCAAGCCACCGTGGATGCTCAGGGGACTCCCCTTGTGTTGGACATGCGAGCCCACGACGAGCCATTATGTAATAAATGTTATTGCGAATACAATTCCCTGATCTGAAATGAAGAATAAATAATTTGCATAATAGGTCCCTTAGTACAATTACGGTTATGCACCATGGCCATCTTAATAATCATACAGCTGTTGAATCAATAATTGAATCATGGAGGCTGGTGCTTGGATGAATATCTAAAGGGTTAGATTGAGGACTCATCAAGCACCATCAAATGATTGTTAAGATGCGATCTCCAGCCTGAGTAGGAGATGGCAATCCTTTCTCACATAGGCTGATATCTGACCGACCTCTTGATGCATGTCCTCTGCATAGGAATAGAGATTCGGAGGTGTCAGATTAGTTAGGTCAAAGAGTTGACTTAACGAATCGAGATAACCAAAGTCCTATATCGTATGTTGTCACGATACAGGCACACATCCTCTGACCGAAGACAGATGTATTACTATAGGTCTAGGTATGTACATTTGGCAGACCAATAGGTTGATGACCTAATCAAGGTCTATACACCAACGCGCTGGTGTGCATGTAAGGGCATATGAGTAATATGATCTCTCAAAGGGATCATACAGGTTCAATTACTGAACCGGAAGACATGAGCTCACTCATGAGATATTGGGAAGAATCAAATTCCGTGCACGGTCGTCTCGCTTTGGAAGCTTGACTGAATTTGTTGGTTTGATATATACTTTTGGAAAGTATATGATCAAGACCTAGGTATGATATATGCTTTTGGAAAGTATATGATCGATACCAACTCCCAATATCAAATGAGAAACTTACTGATAAAACCTTGATATAGACAATATAAAGTTGATCTAATACTTCGAATTTATTCCGAGTCTTCCAGTATGCAGGATGTACAGGTGTTGGGAATACCTGAGGGTGATGTGATCATAAACGATTGTATAACCATGACGCTTCCATTCCTAGGGACTGATGAAACGAGTCTGGATTTTAGTGACTCCTCTCAGTAGAGAAGTAATATGATCTTGGTCCAAATGTTGGACATTGATCTGAATGTGATTCAGATGCAATGAGAAGATTAGATTTGCAGTCTTGATTTAATCAAGCATATATGGGAGGCCCGAGATCTGGATTTGAGATGTGATCTCAATATCCAAGTCATTATATGTGGAACAATACAATCGCCTTGTCCTTATCTCCAAGTATCCGCGGAGAAAGCGCATTATCCTTGAAAGAGTTCATGGATAATTTCATTGTTGATATATGTATCCAAGCATCGAGAAAATTGATAATTAAATATTATGTAATTATCATGGATAATATGAATTTGATTCATATTATAAGGAGAGTTATATGAGATAATTAAATGTGATTTAATTATCAAAGATATGAATAATGTGAATGTGATTCATATTATTTGGGCACATGAGAATTGAGATCCAAGCTGATTAATTGTGATTTAATTATCATGGATAAGAATATTGTGGATAGCACTATCCATATTATTCATGTATATTATAAATGTGATTTATAATATATTAAAGAGAGCATATTATGATTTATATTTGTTGATCAATTGTTAATGGAATTGAATTCACATTGAATGATTAATTGAAAATATTATTACATTTTATTTTGGGTTGTGAATGAGATTCACATTATTTCAATGGCTTGATTGAAATTTTTCACAAAATAATTGTGAATTATTTTTGTGGAAAATATTTACAACAATTGTTGTTGTAAGTCTTGGAGATCTTATGAGATAATGAGATCTCATGAGATAATGAGATCTCATGAGTTTTTAAGGAGATAGACTCATTCTATCTCAATATCTCCAAGACCAGTCAAAGTGATTTAAATTGGGATTAATTATGTTGATTTATCAATATAAATTAATTCAAATTAAACCAATTGTTGTTGTATTTTTACAACAACAGCTTAGCCATTGAAAGAAACTCAAATCAATCTCAACCATTGATTGTGTATTGTCTATGGATTGAGATCCATGGACTCCCAAAACCCTATATTAGAAGAGGCACCCCTTGCTCTTCAAGGGACTCAATAATGAATGCTCTCTCTCTCTCTCTCTCTTTTCTCTCTACGCGCCCACTCTGTCTATCTCTCATGTGGCCGTCCACCATGGATGCCCTAGAGAGATCCTCCATCGCCACAGCATCATCGTTATGCTGCACGATTGTTCGCTTGTGGATCTCCGTCTACTTCGGCATGCCTTGCTCGTAAAGAAGACGTCGTATCTCATTTGTCGAGATCAGGAGATCCGTGGCTTGGATCATCAACATGGATTGTGAGAAGCACGCGTCTCATCCACACGCTCGAAAGCGTCTCCTCCGTCGGATCTGACTTGAGATAGGAGGTCTCTTTGTTTAGAGATTTGATCGCAACCACGTTTCAGGAGGTAATCCTATTACTTGTTTGTGGTTTAGATGAAACGATCTGAGAAGTGTTCTTGAATCATGTGGTTTCGTCACATAGAAATTTATAATTTCCGCTGCATCGAGCAACTAGTGCGACTAGTCGCTCCCACGCTTCCGTGATGCGCTTGAGGATTTTTCCCGTATCTTTCACCTTGTCACTAGGATACACACTAGGCTGAGATCCAGAGGCTCAGGGATTCAGAAATGACCAAAAATAAATGGAGGAGAAGGTATTTTATTTATAGAACATAGAGACACCCTTATTTGATCGGGGAATGCCATGAATCGAAAGTATATAGTGGGGATACAAAGCATGGGCATGGATCATGATTGATCTGGGAGTAAATTCCGTGAAGGGATCGATGACATTTGAGCGAGGAGTCGAACGGGGAAAATGCATAAAGCGCGAGAGAAGACAGCTACCGGAAGTCAAGTCGCCTGGAGGTCGAGTTGACTGAAGGTCAACTCTGGACGCGATGTGATTGGTCCACATCTGTCCGCTAGAAGACAAAACTGCAACTTTATTTGAAAATAAACAACTAAAATTAATATTTGATTTTATGACTTTTTATATAAAATAAAAATGTTTATTATTTTATTTAGAATTTTGTTATGATTTTTATTTATTTTTTGACTTTATTTATTATTATTTAGTTTTTTAAGTGTATTTAAAGGTATATTTGCCTATATTTTGGCTATTTTATTTTTACTTTGTATGTTTTATTTTATTACTTTATTCTTTTATTTTATATATTTATAACTTAATTTTAGGTTCATAAATATATTTTTATTATATTTTTATGATATTATTTATACACCTAAATAATTAGGTATGTATAACATATATGTATACTTATATGTATTTTATCTATGTATTACCTACATCATTTTATTTTAGTGTGTTTTATTGGGTTTTGTTTTGGCTTTATATTTTTAATAATATTTACAAGATTATAAAAATATAAATTAATAAAGAATAAAATAATGAAATTCACTTTTATTTATGTACATGTAATATTATAGGTATTTTGCCTATGTTTTCACGTAGACTTATTTTATTTTATATTTTCTTTTTGGTTTTATTTTGGTTTTAATATGCACATAAGCTAAAAATAATGATTATAAAATTATAAAAAATATGAATTTGTAAAAATAATGAAGGATGAATAAATTGAATATTTTAATCAGGTATAATGTACAATGAGGATCAAAAACCTAACTTTCACACAATAACTCCAAAAAATATGATACCACCTCCATTATGAACTTATGAGAGGTTATATACAATTAGAGATGATTTTGATACATTTTGAGTTTTTATTTGAAGATATGGGTTTGTGAATTTGGGATTTTGGCTTTTTATTTTGTGTATAAAATGTACATTGTGTATTATTTTTATACAAACTCAATTTTATATTTTTATATACCTTATTATATACAACTTTCATGTACAAAGTTTCTTTATTTGATGAATAATAATAAAGAGTAAAATATGTGTCAAAAATGGATAAATATTGAATAAAAGAATTGAGTATTTATTTGATTTTTGGCCCTTATCTCCCCCTACTTTATTCCTTATCAACCAACTCAATTCTTGACTTGGTCTTGGGTTTAGAGTCATAAAATATCGAAGATATTTTATTCTTTTTCTCTTCTTCTCTTTATTTTATAATTTTGGCATTAAAAATCATATTATTTACACAATAAATGCAATAAATAAGGAATGTTATTTTGTACAAATTAATATTATTTACATGCACTAGGTAGGGTTTTTAAGCCAAACTGATAGAATAAAGGTGATGAAATGGAGATTAATCAACGTCTACTCGTGTTACTTGAGGACGAAGCCTTTTGCGGTGTCCTCTAAACCACCCACTCTGCTAAGGGAGTTGGACCACAAAAGGCTACCGAAACCCTCACTGAGAAGTAGCTAGCTGTTTTTAACGGCAGTAGTCTGAGTAAAAGTTTTTGATTTTTGGCTCTGTCCTAAGTGTGCGATCTGGTCCTTACAAACAATGAGCGGGTTTCTCTCCACCAGACACAAGGGTTATTTTTCTGCAAATTTTATTTACAGTCGCCTTTTAGCAGTCCCGATTTTAGATTAAGGTTATCATTGAAGTATAAGGTGAGCACAAAAATTCACGCCTAACGAGTAGTCCCAATTCCTTTAATTTCTAAGTGGTAAAACTAAGGAGGGAGAATAAAAAAACCAATGCAAGCGTAAATCAATGATGCGTGCTTAAGAAGAATATTTACAGTGATTCCTCGCATTCTTCACGTGGGATGCAATACAAGGAATTAAAATTACACTAAATGATATGCATAGATGAAATCGCCCTAAGTATATATTTTATTAGCGGGCAAGAATTGATTTAAAAATTTGGCTAAGTTGAATGATCTACCAGTGCATATAATTAGTGAGAGCGTGGCCTAAGAATTACGAGCACAATCAATGATAAACAAGAAAGCGTATATGTGCCTAATTCTTAGGCCACTCAAGTCAGGTCCCAGCCACACAAAAGAGGTTGAAACATACCCGACACACCACAGAGAAGTTCAGTCCTGAATTATTACAAATTAGAGGGTTCAAAGAGAGACACTAAGAATAATGCGGGAAATTAAACTAAACTAACTCTCTGTTATAAAAAAAATAAAAATTCAATCTTTACGGATCCTTGAATTATGTCCAAAAAATTGCTCCTCGGAATCAACAAAGAGAGAAGAAGCAGTTAGTATTAGAAGTGAGAAAAATGCAAAACAAAATAAAATGCAAATACAATAGAGAGAAAAATTAACTCAAAAATTAATTTCATAAAAAATAATTACAAAAAGTAATTTAAAACCCTAAAAATATGTCGTTCCTCGACAATGGCACCATTTGATAAACGTCAAATTCGCCTCTTTAATAGTTGATAATTGTCGTGTTATCTTAGTATATGAGGCAAATTTGGTTCCTAAAAAACCACAATCTTCGAATGTTGTGGATAAGTTTTACTTGGCAAGTCTACCAAGGTTGAACACAGATAATAATGATTTTTAATTACGAGGTTTAAATAAATTTAAATAATTAAATAATTTCTTAGTTAATTTCTATGTTAGAAAAATATGCTGAAAATAAAATGCAATGCAATGGTGAAAGATGCAATGTCAAGAAAATTAAACAGAAAGACTGAAGTACTGAATCTGTGAATTATGAATTTTTAATCCAATAAAATATTGATCAATATCCTTGAAGCAAAATCACATATCAAAAGATGTCAAATCCAAAAATATTTATCATCTAATTCCATATACAAGAAAGAGGGCAAGTATTTCTATGAATAATCCAACAAATTACAGAGATAAGAAAAACGATTGTATCGATAAATTTTTAATCTCCATCATCTCTCTAATTTAATCTTCAAATAAATGGAATTTGATCACGTGAAATAATGAGAGATCAAATTAAATCCTTCACGATCACACCCTTGCAAGAATTAATTCCTCAATTTGTATTATAAATAATTACGAGAGTAATAGATAAGAATATCCTCAAATGGGCCCCTGCATATATAGAATCCTCGAATAATGATCCACAATAGTTAGAGAAAGTTTAATTCAACTTAATCCCTCAATTTAATCCCTGTAAAAATAAATCATTGATGTACTCAATGAAAAAGGTGGCACAAATGTGCATGATATGTCAAATAAAGATCCTCAATAATGAACTATTAAACATCCTCAGATCTGTCCATAAGTTATGCCAAGTGATAGAGCACGAAATAAACTTTAAAACGACATATTATATGCTAAAATCAGAGTTCAGATGAAAAAGATATGCTAAATTGAAATGCCAGGACTGAAATGCAATAAAAAGAAATATTGTCTTCTCAATTACGTCCCTGGAGGACTTATATGTAATTATTCAAAGCCATCTGGGTCTTCTATGTAATTTACCCATGTAGAGATATTTTAGAAATTTACGAAAGGCGGCGGGGCTAGTCTGCAAATTTCCCCAAAGCGCACGTGCGCTGTACGCGCGAGCATGAGGTAGGGACCTTAACACAAATTGTGGGAAATCTAGAGGGCGGGGTGAAAATTCCTCGGAAGCGCATGTACTTCACATGCCCTTGGAGGCTAGCGGGCGAAGCTGAGGCTCAAGAGCAGCCTCTGGTCTGTGTCTAAGGAATGGGACCCAGGGCGTCACGTGGCGATGAAGGGAGGCTCGGCTCACCCAAGCCTCGAGGTGTGGAGGGAGGCTTGGGTAGGCAGACGTGGTGTCCTCTGAGCTGTTGGATCAATGGTTGGCCCTGATCCAACGATGGTGGTCGATGGCGGAAAGAGCTAACGGTGAGTTGGCGGAGGCGAAGATGCGGAGGTCAGCCGAGGGAGCGATGGCGGTGCGTATCCCCGGTAAGTATAGGGCATCAGGCGATTGACTCCACCTCCATCGACACACGACTGGAGGTGGAGTGGCGAGGCGCTCACAAGCAGAGGCGTGGAGCTAGCAGCTCTACAGCGGTGGGTGAGGCGACCGAACGTGGAGGGGTTGACGGAGGGTGCGAGGAGGAGCAGGGATCTTGGGCCGATGTCGACCAACAACAGAGTAGGGAACTCGGTCAGCTCCTGTACCTGCAAGCAAAATGACGAGGGCAAAGGAGATGGGAGCGGGATGGTCGGTGGTGAAGGGTCGACCAAGCATGGTCGGGCGGAGGTAGCGGCGTGATGGTGGCGTGGTGAAGAAGGGGAGATTGTGGGTAAAGTGGAGGAATGGAAGTTTAACGGTGGGAAGATGGGTCATCAGGAAGGTGGAGGAAGACCTGGAAGAGGTGGAGGGGCTAACGCCTCCTCGTTTTTCACCTCGGTCGTGGGTGTTCACGGTGAAGCTCAACCACTTGCCAGAGCAAGGCGACAGCAGAGGTGAACGCTACCTCTGGATCATGCCTTTCAGGTTGCTGTCACCGACTTCGAGGATAATGGCGGATGGGTGACGACGAAGGAGGCCGACGTGGTTAAAAAGGTGTATGGTGGCTGGCGGTTACGTAAGGATCACAACAGCTGGGAGAGGCAATGAGGGTGGTGGTGTTACACGCAAGGCAGGGTGAAATGTCAACGACCAAGAGGAAGGAGATGGTCACGTGTGGGGCACGTGACAGTAGGAGAGAGAAGCAGAAAGCGGGTCACGTGCTGAGCACGTGACCAAGGGGAGAAGAGAGGGTGACACATGGCATGCCTAGGAGCTGCCATGTGTCACCAAAAAATAAAAGGGAAGAAAAACAAAAAACTGATAGAAGCAATCGAAAAATTTCCTTCACGAAAGTTATTCGTGTCGACAAGATCTACAATTTTCATGATGGATCTAGGAGCAAAAGAGGTCATCTGTACAAAGTTGCATTTTTGGTGGTTCTCCATTGTATAGAAAACCAGCTTTTTGGGGTTTTACGAATTTTTGGTAGTTTTAGGAGAGGATAAAAATTATAAAAAATACGATAAAATACAAGAAAATTAATTACACACTAATCTACTTTTTTTGTATTTTAATAAATAAGAAAATAGGGAAGTAAAATAGGAATACGAAATACGAGATTTTTGTACAGACTCACAACAAACACTCGAACACAGTCATTTTCTTTGATTTCAGTCTTGATCTAGATTTGGATTTTTGTATCGCTTAATAAACTTTCATCAAGATCACAAATAAAGAATAAATAAAATTTAAAAGGTTAATTATGTACATAAAAACTCAGGTCAAAAATAGCAACATGCTAAAATGCGCAAAAGAGGCCCAAAACCCAACTTTCACATATGAGCTCCAAATTTTATGAATTTGGTATTGTTTTGAAGGTATTTGAAAATTGAGTATTTTAGAAGTGGTAGATCAAAATTGGATACTGTACGAGGAAGATATGCACGTTTTAGTCCCTCAGATGTGAAATTTGACTTTGGGATTATTTGACACTTATTTGAGATAGTATTTTTTTATTTTATATTTAATCTTGTCAGTATTATCTACACAATGGAAATGGTTTGGGGTCAATCGGAGTTAGGATGAATTAATTGAAAATATGGAAAATCAACAGCTTTTTAGGCTAATTTACACTTGGATTTTTGATGCAATTATGCATGATGAAATGCGAATATTATTAACACATGTATGAATGCTAATGATGTGATTAGTTATTAAATGTATGACCAATTTTAGCATGATGAATACGAGATTCATCACACGCCCGCCAAACCCCTCCCTCCCTCTTCTTGCCCTAGCTCCAAGTCACCTACCTCCATTATCGGACCTCTCCCCGTGGACTTCCACCGCCGCCTTGCCACACTCGGCCTCCCTAGAGCAACATCAGCCTCATCGCATGTCCCCTCTTCTCGTCATCCACTACTTCTCAACCAACAACTGCATGTTCATTTTTTCTTAATCCTTTCCATTTCCTTACCTTAGTCCTTTTCATTTTTTATACTGTAATAGAATCTCTAAATGTCCATTTATCTCTAATTTGTAATCAATTTGCTTTTAAAAATGCAAGAAAATTAAGATGTGGAGATGTTGTAGTAGGATTAGGATTTGAGGGTTGTTATGCGAGGGGCTCTAGCTACTTTGCTGGTGAATTTTGAGTCACTGTCACTCTAGGAACATGATGTTGCGGTTGATAAAAAGTCTGAATTTTTTAGGACTTTATTTTGAAAAAGGCTATGGGAATTTTTTGAGAGGTGATTGATGAATCCACATTTCATCATCTTTATTCTATCATTTTGGCCTCAAAAACCCTAGCAAATGCGTGTAAATAGCGTTAAAACCATCATCTTAGCATTCATGCCTGTGCATCTAAATAGTGTATAAAATACTGTAATTAAAGCCAAAATTATAGAATAAATAAAAGAAAAGAAAAAGAATAAAATATTATAAATATTTTATGACCCGAAACCCTGAGACCTAGGCATCTTGATGAATAGGTCGACAAGGAATAAAGTAGGGGGAGATAAGGGTAGAAACACCAAGAAAATACATGTTCATTTTATCCATTCTTTATTCATTTTGGGACCTATTTTTGGTTCCACTTTTTATACATCAAATCAAGAATCTTTGCACATGAAAGTTGTAGATAATTTAATATAGAAAAATACAAAATTGATTTTACTGAAAAATAATACACAGATAAAAAGTTATGGTCTGAATAAAAATCCAGAATCCCAACTTCCCACACCCGTATCTCACAAATGAAAACTCCAAATGCAGCAAACTCATCTTTAATTGTATATAGAATCAAATAAGCTATTTAATGGTGGTGGTTTCGCATTTGGCGGAGCTACGGTTTGAAAGTTGAGTTTTGGACCCACATTGTACAATTGTACTGATTAAAATATTCAATTTATTCTCTATTCATTATTTTTGTATTTTTATATATTTTTATAATTTTGTAAATATTATTTATAATATTTATTACATTAAAATCAGATTAAAAACCTAAATAAAACATAAAATAAAATATATGTATATATAATACATAGGTATCATACCTATACTTGTACCTATATAAATTATACTTTTATTTTATTAAGTACATAAAATACTTCAGAAAAATAAAACAAAAATATATTTGTGTGTATAAAAGTATTATATGATTTATAAAATAATAAATAAAAATAAATAAAATAAAATCACAAAATAAAAATAAATGAATACAATACATAGGTATATATACCTATAAAGGGCATAAAAGGCAACTTGTAAAATTATACTTCATAAAAATAATTAAAAATCATAATAAAATAATTTATAAAATAATAAACACTTTTATTTTATCACCTAAATAAAATAATATTATTTACTATTTTAAAATGATTTTTTAAATATTTTTTAGGACCTTTTTCCTGGTTGGTCCACGTGGACCAACCAGGGGGCCAGGAGAGTTGACCTCGGGTCAACTCTCTGACCCTAGGTCCTGTAGGCCGTCAGAATGGGTTTTGACCCATTTTCAATATTTTTTGGGGGTCGTTCCTTTCACCAACTTGCGACGCTTCCTTCATGGAAGTTTTTCCTCGATCGACGATCTTACACGCCCAAGGCTCTCCTTGGGCTGTGGATCTCTGTATCGAGCTGCACGTCTTGATTTGCGAGCCGCCAGAACCATCTTTCAAAATGCCATCCATCCTTCCCTTCCACTTTTGAACCGTTCTTGGCCGACCTTCAGACCTCCAAGCGATCAGCTTGGGATCCCCGGTGACAGGGGGTTGATCCCCAACCTTGTCGAGGTGTAGCGGAGGGCCGAGGCGCGTTCCCAACCATCTCCGGCGGCTGCGCGGTCGTGAGGTTCAACCTCGGGTTTTACACCCTTGAGGTACTTGTATTTCATCCATTTTCTCGTTAGTAGTTAGGTGTTAATCTTAGGTGTTATTTTGTGTCTTTAGTTAATAGCTTAATCGCCTAATTCGCCGCCATTTGCCACCTCGCCGGAGCTGGCTCCGGCGAGCGCCAATTCGCGCCAATCACCACCCACCCACCACGTTTTGCCTTGGAGCCTTCTGCTGGTGTTGTGCGTTTTTGTTTACAGGTTCCAGGAGCAAGAGACTCCCCCTGGGGTCGGTTTTTGTTGCTAGTGAAGCAACCTGGAGCACCTTCCCCGCCTTCACGTCGCGGCGGATCTACGACCTCTTCTTGGCCATTTTGCGGCCGTCAATCATTTTTGGGAGGTTCCAGGAAGCTCGGAGAGGCACCATAAGGGAGAGTGACGAACCGAGCGTGAAGCTTTTGAAGCCCCAGCTCCAGCCAGCCCGTGTTCTTGCTCTGTTCTTGCTGAGCCTCACCGAGCCATCGATCGCCCCTCTGTTCTTGCTGAGCCACAACCACCGTAGGATCTGCACCAGCCTCGGTCGTCCGATCACGTGAAGATCTTTTAATCGGGACCGTCGAGACGAAGCGGTATCGGGTCGTATACGCGTGCCACGTGGCGTAAGTGACCGATCAGCCACCGTCCGATCCCCCTGCTTTGGGTATTTTGCAAATATCACCCGAAGCGTTTTTGTATTTACTAATTAATATCTAAACTTTCATTGGTGGTTTTAAAGTTTTTGTAATATTTACTGTCTAGCCCCTATACTTGCTAGTATTGCATCGAGGCCTCGGTCCACGTCACCTCACGTGCCGCCACGCGTGAGGTGCGGGGAATTTTGCACTGAGGCCCTCGACTGTTTATGTATTAGGTTTTGGCCCACAAACTTTCATGTGCAATATAAATATTTCTGTGAGATTTGCATTTTAACCCCCTCGTTTTTTAATATTTCAAATATACCCCTGCCAGGCGCGTGTGTACGCGCGTGTGGGGGTTTTTGCTAGGAAGCCCTCGCGGGTTTGGCTATTGGCGATCAGTTCTGAAACATTTTTATTTAGTTGTAAAGATTGTGGGAAAATTGCGGGTAGGCCCCAGACTTGACTGATAATTACATATATGCCCTTAGCCTGCAAGTATTTTTCTTTATGTTCCTCTAATTTTTGCATGCATTTTTAAAAGCCCAAAAATTCTACAAAAATTAATATAAGCTCCTGTTAACTTGCACTTTCACGCCATATTTTTAGATTTTATTTTCATTGCATTTTTATATTTATTAAAAATCAAAAATAGTCATTTTGCTATTGTCTAGCTTAGAAAATACCAAAAAAATATTAAAACACCTTAAAAAATTCCAAAAACATTCCCTACTGTTTATTTTATCCTATTTTAGTGTCACTCCAAAAATCACTAAACATCTCAAAAGCAAAACCTTAAAAATTAGAAAACTTCTTACAACTTCAAAAAAATCTATAAAATTGTAGAAAAATCAGAAAAATACATATTCAAGTTCTGTAGATTCTCCATTTTATTATCTTTATTTTAAAATTAGTTTGGGAAAATTTTGTGGCTGTTTGATATTTTTAATTCCTATTTTACCTTCAGCCAGTAGCTTATTCCCTGTTTTCTTGTATTTTGACATTTAAAAATACCAAAAAATATTTTGAAAATTCCCCAAAAATCATAAAAATAGTAAAAAATCGTAAAAAGACCAAAAATATTTTATTTCTGAAATTTTGACTATTTTTGCATATTTTTTTAAATATTTTATCACCTCTTTTATTACATAGTTTATATATTCCAATATTGAAAAAAGAAAACATATATATATAATAAAAAAATAAAAAAATTAGAAAATTAAAAATCAAAATACAAAATTAAAAATTAAATAAAAAATTAAAAATTAAAAAAACCCACAAAAATTTTCATTGTATACAACATTTCACATTCGCACACACACACACACACCTGTTTGATCTACCCTGTCTTGCTCCCTGTGTTCGAACTCTCTGCATACTTGCTCTATACAGCATTTATGTAGAGTTAAAAATAAATTTTAGCTCCACCATTTGCTTGTCATTACTTGATATCTATTATGTGGGTCAATTGTTGATTTTACACAAGATTCATTTGAGGGTCGCCGCAGCGACACAACTGTCTCCGCCTTATGTGAGACACCAATTTAGACCCCTTGAATTTCGTGTAAATCAGTGATATGATAATTATGATACATTTTTGAAGGATTTCATATCATTGTACCCTCCCGTGCAAGCAAATATATTATTATTTAAAGTAGTGGATACATGAATGAGGTTTGTCCTTTTGTTCTATCGAGGTAAAGAAGTTATAAGTTGGGTTGCCTTCGATCATTAATGCTACTCAATATTTAGTAGGATGGACTTTAGGATCTGTTTTCTTGATGGTGGTGATGCAAACACAATAGTTGTTTTGATCATGGTCTTGGTTTCGTCCCGTTCCTGTGTTGCGGAAGTGATGCTACCTCTTCTCATTAGACCCATGGAGGCATGAGAGTCATGTTTGTCGCACAATATTGGATCCTTTGTTGGAAGCTTCAGAGGGAAAATCTTACTTAGATGGAACTATTTAGTGTTTAGGAAAACTAGATATGATAACACATGGACATCCCAGACTAGACCCATAAAATTGGGCTTGTCCATGCCCAAATGATATTCCAGATTACGTGGCCTAGCCCGACCCAGGACCGACCCATAATAATTGGTCCAAGCTTGGACTTGGGCAATCAAAATAAAAAATATTATGCCTAAGCCCAGCACAAAGTACGAAAAATAAATGGACTTGGGCCTAAGCCCTATAGGGCATGGCCCATGCTCATCCCTACCCCTCACGAACTTTGGTATGGTTTATTGGATACACAAAAAATGGTATTGGATACCAACTTTATGATCATGAGACTCAAAAGGTATTTGTGTCTAGAGATGTCAAATTTCTGGAAGATAAATTTCGTAGAAGTCAAGAAAATAATGAAGTTAAGGAACTAATCGAGTCTGGCAAGATCAATGAAGTTCCTACACAAGAAAGTGAAGAGATAACTGGAAATGACACGACCGTAACTCTTAGAAAGAGTTATAGGATTGTAAGTCAACATGAAAGTTATGGATTCCATGTATTAGAAGAGTTAGAGATTATGATCCAACTTCATTCGATGAAGCTTTGGGTGATTGTGACATGGATAGTTGGCTGCAAGCAAGGAAGTCTGAGATAGATTCCATGCAAAAATTTGTGTATGAACCCTCGAAGATCCACCTAAAGGGGACAAACTCATTGGGTGCAAATGGATCTTCAAGATAAATAAGGAATCCGAGGGAAGGTAGAGACCTTCAAAACACTAGCTCGTAGCCATAGGTCACACACAGAGAAGGCATCAATTATGATGAGGTATCCTCTCTTGTGGCCATGCTTAAATCCAACAGGGCATTACTTGTTATATCTGCACATCTTGAATAAGACATCTGGCAGATGGAAGTCAAGATAACTTTCCTCAATGGATACCTCGAAGAGCATATCTATATGGAGCATTCACAGGGCTTCATAGTCGAGGAAGGTAAAGTTTGCAAGCTGGAGAAATCCATCTATGGGCTCAAACAAGCTTCTGTACATGAAAATCCGATTTCATGAAATCATAAAAAGTTATGGTTTATTTCAGAATCCGGATGAACCTTGTGTGTACAAAAAGCTTAGTGAGAGCACCATTATGTTCATTGCGCTTTATGTAGATGACATCCTTATCATTGGAAATGACACATGATGATGACTAGTATTAAGATCTAGTTGTCCCATACCTTTGAGATGAAAGATCTCAGAAAAGCCTCTTATATCTTGGGTTTGAAGTTGTTCAGAAATAATGGAGAGGATATTGGGACTATCACAACAAGGATATATCAAGAAGATCTTGGAAAGATTCAATATGAATAATTCCAAGAAAGACTTCCTTCACTTAAGATATGGTATTCATCTATCTAAATTGATCAGATGTAGGAAGTTTGATGTATGACATGATGTGTACAAATCTGGACATCTGCCATGTAGTGGGATTGATATACTATTACCAATCCTACTATAGAGAAGAACACTGGATTGCAGTAAAGAGCATCTTCAAGTACCTAAGAAGAACTCAAAATTATATCTTAGTTTATGGAGATAATGATCTCCAACTCTATGGGTACATAGATTCAGAGTTCCAATCATATGTGGATGATAGGAAGTCAACTTCAAGGTTCGTATTCCTTTTGAGCGGTGGCACTATGAGATGGAGAATTAAGAAGCAGGCTACCACAACTGATTCAATAATCAAAGCAGAATACATAGCCACATCAGATGATGCTAAAAAGGATGTGTGGTTTCCCAAGTTCATCTTGGAACTTAGAGTGCTTTCCTCATATGAATCTCCCATTCCATTGCTATGCGATAACAAAGGTGTCATAACGCAAGCGAAGGAACCCCGGTGGCATCAAAGAAGTAAACAAGTGGAAAGGAAATATCACATCATCCGGGAGATCTAGAAGCATGGTGATATCATGATCACCAAGGTTTTCTTTGCTAATAACATTTGTTGATCCACTAACCAAGACATCGACTCAAAAAGTCTTCGACCAACATATAACAAATATGAGATTAATAGTTACATGAATGGCTCTAAGGGCTAGTGGGAAAATGTTGGACTTGTAAGCCCTTGGTGAGACATTAATGCAATAAAAGTTATTGTGTCCATCTAAAATTAATGTTTGTAAATGCACTTAATATTAATGTCCCTTTGTACAATTAAGGTTATGTACCATGGCCATATTGAATACCATGCGATTGTGAGGAGATAATTGAATTTAACATGTGATATTAATAAATATCTCCATACTGAGAAAGTAATGCAAATCTTTCTCTAAAGACTAATTTTCGACCGACTTCTTGATGCAGTTCCTCTACATAGGAATAGTAATTTAGAAGTGTTGGAATAATTAAGTCAAAGAGTTGACTTGATGAGGTTGAGATAAACTAAGACCTGAATCGTAATCTCATGATCAGGCACACATCCTTCGATTGGATATAAATATACCTCTATATATACGAGTGTGCACCTTTGATAGACTAATAGGTTGGTGACCTATCTAGCATCCATATACCGGTGAATCGGTGTGCATATGAAGACATATGAGAAGTATGATCTCTTAAAGGGATCATACAAGTTCATACTTGATGAATCAGGAGACAAAGCTCACTCATGAGATATTTTGGGGTGAAAATGAATTCTATACATGATCATCTTATTTATGAAATAAGACATGAAATAAAGATACTAATATAAGATTTTGTGATTGATAACTGGGATCTTGCGAGGGTCAAAATATGCCTCAAACAGGGCGGAGACAAAGTCGATGTGGCGATCACTCACGAAACCCCAATTAGTCGACAATTAACCCACAACAATGATCAAATAATGAAGCAAGATGTTGAGTTAAAATTTATTATAACTCTACATAAAAGATGTGTATAGGAGCAAGTATGTAGAGGTTGAACACAGGAAGCAAGCAGGTAGATCGGACAAAATCAATGCTCAAGAATGAATGTGAAGTATTTGTCTATATAAGTGATATTTTTGTGGGTTTTTTATTTTATTTTTTTTATTTTAATTTTTAATTTTTTTGATTTTATAATTTTTTTTATATTTTATATTTTTATATTTTCTTTTTCTTTTGAATTATAAAATATAGTATAAATACAATATAAGAAAAGAGAGATAATATATTTATAAGAATAGGTAAAAATAAGCAAAAATCAGGAAATAAGATATTTTTGTACTTTTTATGTTTTTCTAATGTTTTTGTGATTTTTCTATAATTTCCTAATTTTTTTTGTTATTTATAAATTCAAAAATACTTAAAATAGGGAATAAAATAAATGCCTGAAATTAAAATGGAGATGAAAAATATCAAATAGGAACCAAAATTCTCCAAATTAATTTTAAAATAAAGAGAGTAAAATAGAGAAAATTAAGAAACAGAAACTATTTTTTTGATTTTTATGGATTTTATATATTTTTATAAAGGTTTTAGGGGTTTTGTAATTTTTATGGGTTTTTTGTATTTTTTAGTGATTTTTAGTCTGAAGGTAAAAGATACAAAAACACACAAAATATATTTTTTGGGGAATTTTTCGAAAACATTTTATATTTTTATAGATTTTCTAATGCAAACAGGGATAAAAAAGCATGCTTTTGAAATTTTAAAAAATAATAAACTGCAACAAAAATGCAAAATAAAAATATGTCGTGATAGAACAATGCAACATGAAGCTAGGGCAAAGTTTTTGGGATTTTTTAAGATTTTATAGATGCATGAAATAAATACAAACAACAAAGAGAAAATTCATCCCTAGCAGGGGTGTTTTCGTAAATATGCAAAAATCCAGGTGGATGCAATGTAATTTTTCTAGAAAATAATTGCTAAAAAAAAGTATTTCAGGACCAATTAGAAATAGCCAAAAAGCCAAGGTTATCACTGCCAAAAGAGCAAGCCTGCACGTGATTGTCACGTGCTTGGCAAGAACCTGTACGCAAATAACAAAACCTGACATTTAGTTGCTCAACCATGAGTTAAAGAAGAATAAAACAATTTTAAGAATTTAAGAACAAAACCTGACATTTTAAAGCAACCGTGAGTTAGATATAAATTTAAGAGCACAGAATGGGAAAAATATAAAGAATTTCAATTAAACAATTTTAATTAATTACCCACAACTCACCAAAATACAAATAAATATTCAGAATGTAGACAATTAGTTGCTCAACACAATGATATTTTTTACTGAATAAAATGATGCATAAATGAGGTCCAAATTAAAATGCGAACATAGGATTATCTTTGCAAAATAGAAAATAAATTAAACAACACAAATATGTGAAGGGACTTGTTTGTAATTACAGACACATAAAAGGACAAACTTGCAATTTTTACAATAAAAAATTAAAGGAAAAAGGACCTTCTTCTTTCTTTGCTTTGCTAGACATGATGGAGAAACCCAACACGAGGTCGGTGGCCCAGGGCCGTGCGCGCAGGCGAGGTGAAGGAGGGCGGCATCAGCGGGTGGCCGCAGGCGTGGCGTGGTCGCGCTGGGCGCGGAGGCACGGCTGGGGACGAAACGGCGGCACGGCTCAGGGCGGCAGGGGTTGCGCGAGACGGAGGGCCGCTGGCCGCAGCGTGGCGGCGAGGCGAGAGGCGTCGGCCGCAGCGGCACGGTGCAGGCGGCACGGCGCCCGACTAAGCGGCGGTGGAGGAGAGGGGGTGGGGGGCGGCGGCGGTGGAGCTGTTGTTCCCCCCCTCAGTTATTATTTTTTATTTTTTTATTTTTTCTATTGTAATAAAAAAATCTTTTTTATTTTATTTTTTTATTTTTTAAATTTCCTTTAAACAAGGAATGAAATAAATGTGAAAAAAATGAGGTTGTGGTAATATGATGAAGTAGAACAAATGGAGGATGATGGGTGATGATATGTTGTGATAAAAAATGCACAAATAGTCAGATGATAAAATGAAGGGAAAATTACCTACGATGGAGACGATCGCCTATGATGTGCTCACGAGAGCATGGTCTTCGCTCGAATCGCCGACGAGCGATGAGCTCGAGCAGCGCGTGGGTGCGGCTGCGATGTTGGCCGAAAAACCAACGGATCTCACCGGAGAGAGGGTTGTCATCGCTCGACCGCGGTTGCATCGCTGTCACCGATTCAACTCTGGAAACTAGGCTCTCCTCACATAAAGATGGATCAACTGCAAATTGAGGAGGATGGGATGTATATAAAGAGGATGAAATGAGAGGTTATTAAAGTGGTGGGAGGTTATATTATTAATGGAGTTGAATGGGAGGTTTAAAAAATGGTGGGGTTGAATGGAGGTTGGTGGTAGAATGGAGTTGAATGGTGTTTATTGTAGAGAATGAAAAATAAATAAAGGAAATAAAATTAAATAAAGTAGGCTACTTTAATTACAACAAAAAATATAAAGAAGGAAAAATAGTGGAGAATTTACAAAGGAATACATACAACATATACATTTTTTGTTTGCTTTTCTAATATGTATTTGTTTATCTTTTTAATAAGAGGTATTTACAACAGAAAAATACAATAAATTACTATAATCAACATACAACACAACGATAAATTTTGTTTGGATTTTAAGTAATTGAGAAAGATAAAATAAAAATGAAGAAAGAATGAATATATACATAATATACAATGTACATCTAGGTCCCAAAATCCAACTTTTGCAAATGAGATTCGATTTTAATGAAACCACTTCCGTTAGATAGATAATTTTCTAACTTGAATTTTAAAAGTGAGTTTGGTGAATTTGGAGTTCATACGGAGCGGGAATTTGGCTTGGAAGTTGGTCTTTACGGCTTTTTCCCTTTGAGATTGAGGAGCATTTATTTGAGGTGAAATTTGTTTTGTATTTTTGTATTTTTATATACATTTTTATGATCAAGTTAGAGAAAGAATTAGCCAAAAAGGAGTTGAAATAAAATTATTAAAAATACATGAAGTTTTGGGCTTTTTACATGTGAAAAACTCATTTATTTTTTTCGGCTTTTTATTGTTAATTTATTTTTTAAAATCTAATATACAATAATTAATGTGTTTTATTTACAAGAGTCATTTTGTTAATTTATTGATTTTATATACATTTATTAGGAATTTTACTTGGGGATTTTGCTAAGATCAAGATATTGAGATGATGAATCGCGGATTCATCAGGGGGCTAACTTGCAAAATTACCAGAATTTTATAACTGCATAAAAATGTTTCAGGACTAAAGTTAAATACAAAAACGCCCGAGGCCCTGACCGTAAAATGTCCCCTAACGTGAAGCGTCACGTGAGGTGACGTGATCAGGACTATAACTTGAATATGCAAAGTTTGGGGGGCCTAGTTATAAATATTACAAAAGTTTAAAGTTGCAGATGAAAGTTTATGTGTTGAATAATAAATACAAAAATGAACGGGATGAGGTGCAAAATACCCACGCCTGCGCGGAGACGAACGACCAGATGATGCTCACTTATGCCACGCATCGCCTCCTTGTGCGCTGATGGCGGTTCGCACCTACGGTCGGGATTAGAATGTGCTTAGGAGATCAAACGACCGTGGCAAGCTTCATCGGACGGTAGCTGTATGCCTGGAAGATCGAGGGAGATCGACGGCGGAGAAGCCCTCTGGAAGAACAGGGATGAGCTGGCGCTGGGGTGAGCTTCTTTGAGCAAAATCCAGCTACTCCGGTGATCTTCAAGGCTAAAAAGTGGTGCTCCGTGCTCCTGGAAGAGTACTTGATCGTCCGACGATGCCAAAATGGCCATAAGGGCACGTAATCGCCACCGAGAGGTCAAGAGACTGACTCGGTTCTAGGTACCTGGTTCTGGACAAAATCTGACCCCTAACAGAGGTCTAGAGCCTTCATACCTGCAAGTATGGTTAGCGCAAGAAAATAGAGGGAACGGGGGCTCTTTTGGCGAGGATGCGATGGATGGTGGCGCGGGCAGGCGAGCTCCGGTGAAGCGACGGTGGTGGAGCACAGATCTCCAGATCCACGATGGATCTGGGGGAATGGAAGGGTGGTGGGCGCAGAAGAATCGAAGGGGAGTGAAATGATGTGGTAATGGGGTCGGATCACAGTTGGGACACTCGAAGGAGGTTCGCCAGAGCAGGGGCTCCGACGAACTACGAAGACGATGCTTAATGCCTAAGCTTGAGATCAAACTCGGTCTAAACTCTTGGAATTACTCCTAGAACTGAAAGTAATTAAGATAAGATGAGAAAAATACCTCAATGGCTGCTAAGTCCAAATGTGGAGACCTCGACGGTGGAGCTTCGTCGTAGGTGGTGGAGACCGCCAAAGCCTTCGTCGAGGTTCGCTCCTAGCAGCTGGGGCTGCACCTGTCACACACATGAGTCCAAAATGACTCAGAGGAACACTAGGCTGGGGAAAAAGGGGCTCAAAAGTGGAAGGGAAGGTGGGGGCATATTTGAATGGGTTGATGAGCGGGCGATAAGAACGAGGAAGATCGGGCAGATCGATGATCCATTCCCCGAAAAAACACAAGGGCGTGTATGACCAATATACGAGGATCAAAAGTGAAAAAGGGTGCGTCACGAAATAATGCAAGACATACTCTAAATAAAGAAACTTTGTACATGAAAGTTGTAGATAATTGAATATAGAAAAATACAAAATTGATTTCACACAAAAACAATGTACAGACAAAAAGTTATGATCTGAATAAAATTCCAGAATCTCAACTTCTCAGACATGTATCTCTCAAATAAAAACTCGAAATGTATTAAAATCACATTTATTTGTTTCTTTTTTAATAAGCTATTTAATGAAGGTGGTTTCGTATTTTCTGGAGCTACGGTTCAAAAGTTGAGTTTTGGACCCCTCTTGTATACTTGTACCGATTAAAAAATTCATTTTATTTATTATTCATTATTTTTATAATTTTATATTTTTATAATTTTGTAAAGTATTATTTGTAATATATGTGTATTAAAACTGGAATAAAAACATCATTAAAATGTAAAAATAAAACACTTTTATACAAGACATAGGTATTACCTGTAAATATACCTGCATAGATAATACAACTATTTATTTAATTGTATAAAATACATCATAGGAATAAAATAAAAATATATTTAAGTGTATAAAAATAAGTTATAAATTTATAACATAATAAACAAAATTAATAAGAATTAAAAATACAAAATAAAAATAAAACATTAAAATATATCGATAAATATACCTATATAGCCCTTAAACGGGAACTTGTAATTTTAAACCTCTAAAAAATAAATAAAAATCATAATCAAATACTTCAGAAAATAAGAAATATTTTTCATTTAATAATCTAAAATTAATAAAATCGTTTATTATTTTTAAATGAATTAACAAATCTTTTTACCTAGGAATTTTCTGGTTAGTCCACGTGGACCAACTAGAAGCCTTCGTTGGTTGACCTCGGTCAACCCTCTGACCGAGGTCTGGCCTGTGTTAGAACTGCATTTTTTGCCATCTTTGGCCCTTATCTCCCCCTACTTTATTCCTTGTCGACCTATTCATCTAGATGCCTAGGTCTCGAGGTTTTGGGTCATAAAATATTTATAATATTTTATTCTTTTTTTATTTTCTTTATTATATAATTTTGGCATTAAAAATAGTGTTTTATACACAATTTACACAATAATGCATGGATGATAAAATGCATGAATTAACACTGTTTACACGCATTTACTAGGGTTTCTAAGGCCAAAATGATAGAATAAAGATGATAAAACGTAGATTCATCAGGGATGCATATGATTATCAAATGAGAAGCCTGTTGATATGTTCCGAAGAAGACAATCAAACTAGAGTTTGAACTTCATATATATCAAAGTCTTCCTGCATGTATATTGTATGAGTATTGGGAATACTCATGGTTAAATCTCTCTTAATAGATATTGTTCCATAACACTTCCATTTTGCAGGACCGATGAAATTGGATGGATTTTAGGGGCTCCACTTCTTAACTTAATAATTTGAGAGTTAATTGTATTAAGTCTCATCTCATTTGAATCCAATGTCCAATTCCAATTCTGATTTCAATGTCCAAATTTTGGAAAGAGAAATGATGATGGAAATGTATAGACTCCTTGAGCTCATTTTTAAACTATAAATGATTTGGACTATGATTAGAAATGGTTAAGGAAGTTGGAATCAACTTACTGATGTATTCTCCAGCTCATGGAGAGTGTGATGCGTTTCATTGAGCTCACTTAAAATGTGAATTATTTCAACTCGAGCTCAACATTCGTAAGTGACGTAATTTTACTGAAAATGTATAATTCCTGAAATTGGATAGATATCCAAATTTGATATATAATCTCCCCGATATTATCTCCAAATATCTGTATTCGTATCTCATGAGTCCTATTAAGATTGGTACTCATACTATGTGGTGTCAATATTGAGATAATAATTATTAGACATATTCAATTTTTGATAAGGGTATTCTTATGATTACGATTCACAAATGTAGAAATGTATATGCACTATCAATAATATGTTTGAACTAGCTTTTGCTAATTCTATTCTATTTTTAAGTATGTGCACATGTTGCCTAATAAGAATCCCATGGGAAGAGAAGACAATCAATAAATCAAGAGATAAAATTTCTCTAGTGTTGTCGAAACAAATAGTCTTCATAATGGTTGCAAATTGAGTTATGATCTTGTTGATGAAGGAAATGATAATAGAATAGACATCCAACTTGTTCTTCTTTCGAAATACCCAAGATACACAGGAGAAATGAACAACAAGTACAAGATAGTAATGATTTCCTATATCGTCTATGGTATTTATTCGGCCCCCAAACATCAAGATGTATCATATCAAATAAAGTAGTAGAATAAGTATTACCATATACCAAACTTGATCTTCAATGATGTTTTCTCAATTGACAAGCCTGTCATTCTATAAAAAAAGTGAAAAGAAGTGAAGGAATTCCTTGATGAAGTTTGTATAGAGATGGATGGTCGAGGCAGTGATGCTAGAGAGCGCATGAAGATTGTGCAAATTGGGCCTCGTACAAGCATGGGCAATCAAGGACTGAACCAAATATGCATACCTGATGAATCCCGTATTCATCATGCTAAAATTGGTCAAGTAGGCTCGGTTCCCCAAAATTCACATGCATTTAATCATTAATAAAGCAGCATTAGCATATATACATGTGTAAATAATATTTGCATTTCATCATGCATAATTGCATTAAAAATCCCAAGTGTAAATTAGCCCAAAAAGCCGCTAACTTCTCTTATTTTTAATTAATTCTTCCTAACTCCGATTGACCCCAAATCACGTCCGTTGTGCAGCTATTACTAATAAGAATAAATAAAAAATACAAAAAAATGCTAACTCAAATAGTGTCAAATAATCCCAAAGTCTAATTTCACATCTAACAGACTAAAACGAGCATATCTCCCTCATACAGCGTCGGTTTCTGGTCAACTCACTTTTAAAGTACTCCATTTTCAATCAAAACAAGACCAATTTCGTAAAATTCAGAGATCATATGTGAAAGTTGGGTTTTGAGCCTCTTTTGCGCATTTTCATTTTTTGCTATTTTTTACCTGAGTTTTTCTGTACATAATAACCACAAAAAATACCACTTCACATAGATGACCTCTTTTGCTCCCATGTCTTTCATGAAAGTTGTAGATCTCGTCGAAACGAACAACTTTCATTAAGGAATTATTTCGATCCGAGGTCTCCTTCTATTTCTTTTCTATTTTTCTTTCTCTTTAAATTTTGAACTTTTTTGGGGTGCCATGTGACAGCTCCTGGGCGTGCCACGTGGCACCCCCACCAGCTGCACTTCTCTCTCCTCTCGCACGTGCCATGCACGTGCTGCCTTCTCCTCCTGCGCACATGTGTGCGGCACGTGATCAACCCCCTCCCCTTCCCCAGCTCCTGCGACCACCCGTTTCGCCTTCGCCCATCTCCACGTCTCTGCCCATTACGCCTCGCGCGAGAAACGACCGCCACCCACTTACACTTCCCCTCCGGCCGTTATCCTCACCCTCCTATAAATCTTCACTCCTCGCCGGCATTCTTCTCATCCGCCATCTTCCTGCTCGGCTGGTGACAGCAGCGGGAGCACTCCAAATCTCAACGCGATCCAAGGTTTTTTTTCCTTGTAGCTACTATCGTCAGGCTGTTGCAGCTCAGCCCTGTGCTCCCTCCGAGCACGGAGGCGAAGACCAGAGTGAGGCATCCTCCTCCATCCAGGAGAATCAACTCCCCGCTTCTTCCTCCCTCTAGACGACTACCTCCGCCCAACACCCCCAGCTATTCCACATCCTCCAGCCACGGCTAAGCTGTTGCTCACGCACAGCTCCGCCATGGCACCCCACTCGACCAGCTCCACCATCCACTCCCTCTCGCTTCATCGACGACGCTCCGCCACGCAGCCACGCTCCTCCTACGTAGGCGCGTAAGCCGCCGGCGATCAGATCAGCCCCAACCGGCGCTCCACCCTCCAGGCTTCGTAGGTCGTGTGTCGACCGACCAAAGCCCATCCAACCACCCTGCCCCCGCTGCACCTCTCGCCTGAAACCGGCCACGCCTTCGCCACCGCTCGGTCGTGTGTCGGTCGAGCTCTGCCGCCCTCCGCGCCACCGCCTCCAGTCGTCGTTCGATCATGCCCTTGATCCAATGGTCCACAGGCCACCACGTGGAGCCCCAGCTCCGAGCCTCTGCCTCGGATTCTCCGAACCTCCAAACCACAGGCTCGGTCCATCCGAGCCTCCAATCGCCGCCACCTCGGTTCGAGTCGTCCGAACCTCTGCTTGGGCACCTGAGCCTCCGCCTCGGGGTCCACGAGCCTCCACCAACCACCACCTAGGCTCGGGACCCCCGAGCCTCTGCCTCGCCAACCGAGCCTCCAGGCGCACGTGCAATGCACGTGCGCTGGGGGCAAATTGCATCGAAGCCCCTGGTGTTTTCAGAAATTATAAATATACCCCCGCTTGGGGTAAATTACAGAAGGGCCCTCCCGACTTTGCTGAATTACAGATAAGCCCCTCTAGGGACCTGTTTGGAAAAAAAATTATTTTAATTACATTTTAGTCCCTGAAATTTCATTTCATCATATCGTTTTCAACCGAACTCTGATTTAAGCATATAATATCTCATTTTGAAGCTATTTTCATGCTCTATCATTTAGCATAATTTGTGAAAGGATCGGAGATGCTTTAGAGGTTATTATTATTATTTGAGGATCTTGATCTATTGTGCAAGCTTCTAGTTGATGACTCTCTGACTGTATTTGGTGACATTCGAGCTACTTTTGCAGGGGCTAAAATCGAGGAGGATAATTTGATTTCTTTCTTTGAAAGTATTGAACATTCTTTGAGGATTGAATCTTAAGGGCTATTATTGATTTATTTCATAAGATTGATTTGACTAATTAATTTTATAGCATGCAGCCTGGATTTATTGATAAATATTTCTGGATTTGATATCTTTTGATCTGTGATATAATATAGAGGAAATTAATTATTGTTGTTTGGATTAAAATTCATAATTACAGATCTTGTGTTGAACTTGTCCGATCTATTTAAAAATTCTTAGCATTGTACCTCATTTATATCAACATATTTTCTCTTTATTTTCCGACACATAAATTAATCGAGCAATGTGATTAATTATTTAAACTAATTTAAAACCATGCAACTAAGAATCGTCGTTTCCTGTGTCCGACCTTGGTATACTTGCCAAGTAAAAATATTCCACAACATTTAAAGAGTGTGGTTTTTGATGAACTAAATTTGTCTCCTATACTACGATAATTTTAGATAATTAAAGAGACAAATTTAGCGATCATCAATACCTCCTTCCCCACAACCTACATCAGTTTTCCTTTGATGAAACCGTGTTTCATACACCGAAGAGCCCAAAATTGAGCTAAATTCCTCAACAAACACATTCATGTATGAATTAATATTAATATTTCTAATAAATTCATGCTTGTAAAATAAAAAACATATTTTTGCCCCTTAAAAACTATTAAAAATGTGCAAAGCAATAATCCAAAAATAAATGATGAAATGGGAAGTTAATAGATATATAAATACACATAAATATAATCAAATTTCAAATAATTGTAATTATTTTTATATAATTCAAATTGAATTGATTTCTTTTGTACTAATTCAATAAAAATATACAAAAATATAAAAATATCACAAAAATATCATCATTAATAATTGATAAATGGAACTGCTTCATTTTTCCAATATGCATGCAATCCATGTTTTATATCTAGAAAATATGAAGTCCATTTTACCCAATTCACTTTTAAATTTTATCATATAAAATATTTTAAATTCTGAAAATATCTTGAAGGTGTCTGGGGCTCATTTGTGAAGAGACGGTTCTGGGATCCATTTGCGCGATAGTTTACTGGTTTTCCTTTCTTTTGTATAAATTTATTTTAACTCTTTTTCTTTTAATTCCATTTTATTTTATTTTTTTGTAGTTTTCTTATTATAAAATAAATAATACAATACAAAATAAAAAATCATCACTAACATGTTTTTTCTATACAAGTAAACTTGAATTGTATTCTATCATTAATTATTTATATCTTTTTATTTCACGAAACTAAAAATAAAAATATGTTTAGGTAGATTGTAATATGTATTATTATGATAAAATATAATGTGGTGGTATTATTAATAAGAAAACAAAAATAAAAACCTTAAAACCTCCCAAAATTTTATTTTAATTTATATATTTTATTCTAAATAATTTTTGGAAAAAAAACTTTATCTGGAATATTTTAAATAAAATTATTTTAATAAAGTTTTATATTTTGAGTTTTTGGATTTGAGGCTTTTTACTATTTATTTCATGCACATTTTCATTGGAAAAACTTCGACACTCACCACTATCCAAAATTGCACTAAAGACTTCATTCTCACTTGTTTAAACCTTTCCACATCACATCCTATCCTCTTTAGGTATGTTGACCCAAGGTCAACTGTACCAACCTTCACCTTTTACCTTCCAAACCCATAAAATCTTCATCGACCCCATTGCCATCAGCCACCTCGGGCCTCCCCCATCAAGACCCTCGACTGTACCGCCACCTCCTCCTTGTGCAGAACCCCCAAGACCAGCATCCTTCTCCTTTCATCTCTCCATCAAATAAAAGATAGCCATACCCCATTTTCAAATCTATCCACCATAGTTGTAAGTGTTTTCCAGCCCCCATTTCCTCTGTGACAGAGAGGTTGTAGGTATAGTCCATGACGGGGTCCATCTTCCTCTCTGGTGTGATCCGTTGGTGTGCAACCATCATAACAGTGCTCCAACTCTGTCAAGCTTCCTCTATATATGCCGGAGTCGAGGCCATGATCCAAAGAACCCTGTTCTTATCCCCATCGAATCTCCAGTAATATGTGTTGTATATAATTTAGTTTTACTTCTACTCTTATGTTTTCTGTCGTTTGTTTGTGTAGAACCCATCACTAATGTCTTGTCTGTCTTAGCCTCGACATAGCTTACTCCTCCATTGTCACCCCCTTTGCGTTTTTACACCTCTATCCCACAAAATCATCAACTCTGGCCATACGTGATGGTTGGAGAAACTCTCCTTTCCCCTTTACGTACAAGAGAACATTCATTCCCCCTCCCACATATTTTTGTGTGATTTAATTCTTGGTCGAGTTTTAAACTTGAGTCCTCTTCTCCATCGTAGATACAAAGGACTCCTAACCAGAGCATATTCTCCATCGATCCTCGTTAGCAATCGATCTCCTCCTTTGTACGCTATCCCGCTCCACCACTGCCCCATATACCCTCGAGTGCGACAGAATAAAGAAGACAAAGGGGGAGGAGTAACGACAAGCTACAACTGTCGTACGATCCCCTCCACCCCTTCTAATCTTAGATGTCGGCACATCCATGTCTCTGGAGTTGTCACGTGGCAATCGACATCGTTGCATAACGTCAATCGAAGGTGTTTCATAGCAGCTCCCCCAGAGTTATTTTAATTTGCAGGGAGATTTTTGCAACAACTTTATAACTTGCATTTTCATTTCCCTGTATGGCTCTACTTGCTAATCATTTATTGGGACTCTATTTTATGTAATATTCATTTTGTTGGAAATCTGGCATCAAATTCTACATTGTTTTTCACAATATTCTTATGCAAGAATTATTATTGGTGAATTTTTAAAGTAAATGTATCATTTTGACTTATTTCTCAAATAACTTTTTGTGTTTGATATATCTCCTCATTTTTGGATATGTCGTAGATTTATTTTATGTTGAGCTTGTGCCCAAGTTTCATTAAAAAGATAATTTGATTTGTGGTATGTAAAATTCTACATTTTTTAAGAGATTGATTAATTCCTCGATCACTTCTTATCTATTTGAAAAGTTAAAAGTATATCCATATTCCCTTGACTGTGCTTTACAGTCATGCATTTTTGTTGTAGTTTTATTTTATTGTTTAAGTTGTCTAAAAAATAAAAAACATCATTTCAACATCTATGTAGTCTTTTATTTTTAGTTAATTCATTGCATCTCAGAAAAATACTAAAAAATATTATGGCTTGGTCTCATCTATATCTACCTCATATCCAAAGGGTATTCTGCTTTATTTTTTTAGAGTGCAGAAATGAAAAAACTTTAAAAATTTTTAAAAAAAAACTTAAAAATTGATATATTGTCAAAACCCCAAAAAAGGTCTTGTTTGGTCTATATTTTCTTATCAACCTAGGAAAAATATAGGCACAATTTTAGGACTTCATTTTGAGTTATTTGTAGCATTTTCTCTAGTTCTATTTGACTTATTTTTCTAAGTGTAGAATGTCTGTTTTATTTTATTACTTGCATTTTCTTATTCCTAGAAGTTCCAAAAATATTTGAATATTCTCTAAAAAATACAAAAAATACTTTGTATATTTTCTCTATTTTCCTTTAGTTTTTGAGTTGATTGCTTGTGTTTTGAGCCTTTTATTCTCTTTCTCTCTCATCTATTTGCATTGTTCAATTGTGATGAATATATACATGTGATTGTGTGTCTTTACTTATTTATTTATTCATTCTCATTGTCTATTTGTGAGTGGAATTACACACTTGATACAAAAATCGATCAAAAAGAATTCTTCTTAGATAGTGCTCCTTGCGTTCGATCTGAGATTATTTCCTCATGGTTAATCAAAAAGAAGCTGAAATAAAAATGTTTGGTAACTATCTTGAGTGAGTACTAGGTCTTTAGAATACCGCTCAATACCATTATCATCTTTCTTGTCAAGATGTCTTGGAAAATGAAGGAGATTGCATCAAAAATAGCTCGATAATGGAGCTCTCTAAAAAACTAATTGATTGGTAACATGCTTATAGAGAACTCACGAACTAAGACCTAGAGTAATCTCACCCCATCCCATTAATTGGGGATAATCTGTTATAAACAACTTCTATCGTTCTCTTTGGATGTACTAACCACAAATGACCAGCGAGACTCTTTTCTCCACATAAATGAGTAGAAGCGCATGTGTCTACTGATAATCAGGGTTAAGCAAGGGTCTAAATAGTCCACACAAGGCAGGACCACAATGTCGCTGCGGCGACCGCTCACTAAACCCTAATTAATCAACAATGAACCCACAAGATATGAATCAAGCAATGAAAAATAAATGTGGAGTCAAATTTATTTTAACTCTATAATAATGTGTATAGGGCAAGTATGTAGAGTGTCGAACACAGGGAGCATACATGATAGATCAAGCAAGTGCAAAGAGTGAATGTGATGAATGTGTCTACAATATGCCAATGTTTTTGTGGGTTTTTAATTTTTATTTTTTTAATTTTTAATATTGTATTTTTGTATTTTGATTTTTAATTTTCTGATTTTAAATTTTTCTTTTTATATTTTATATTTTTTTTCTTTTTCAATAACAAGAATATAAACAAGGTAAGAAAAAGGAAGATAAGATATTTATAAAAATAAGTAAAAATGCTCAAAAATTAGGAAATAAAATGTTTTTGGTCTTTTTATATTTTTATAATGTTTTTGTGATTTTTGGGAGTTTTTCTGAATATTTTTGGTATTTTTAAAAGTCACAATACAAGAAAACAGTGAATAAAGGTGCTGACCAAAATTAAAATGGGAATGAAAAATAGCAAACAGTAACAAAATTCTCCCAAATTAATTTTAAATAAAAGACAATAAAATAGAGAAACTACAGAAAAAGAGTTTATATTTTTAGGATTTTTCTAGGATTTTTTAAATTTTTATGAAGTTTTTAGGGGTTTTCTAATTTTTAAGGATTTTTTTGCAATTTTTAATGATTTTTGGACAGGAGTTAAAAAACACTAAAATAGACCTAAAATAATTTTTTTGGAATTTTGCAAAAAGATTTAATATTTTTTTGGTAATTTCTAATGCAAACAGTAGATAAAATGCATGTTTTTGATTTTTAATAAATATTAAAATGCAAGAAAAATGGAAAATAAAAATATGCCGTGAATCTACTATGCAACATGAGCTTAAGTTGATTTTGTGGATTTTTTAGGGATTTAAAGATGCATAAAATAAATAAGGGAAACAAAAAGAAACTACATGCAAGCAAGGGTATAAACGTAAATAGCAGAAAGTAAAGGGGCCTGCATGCAAATGTTTCACAAAATTTATAACTTAATGAAATAGTTACCGGGCCAGATTGTAATAGAAAAATGCCCGAGGATATACTTGCAAAAACGCCAAGTCACGTGCGCTAAGCACATGACCTGGCGGGGACCAAAATGTAATAATACAGAACTTCAGAGGGCATAATGCAATTTAAAAAAATAACAACTAAAAGGCAGATGAAAGTTTGCGTCTTATATATTAAATACAAAAAGAAGGAGGTGTGGGTACGCAAAATACCCCTCCAAGGTTGATCGAACGACAAATATGCTTCACTTAACGCCACGTGTCAGCACTAGGGTTGACGATACCCCTTCGATTCGACGGTCGAGATTAGGTTAGACGATGACGATCCAACGGCACTGACGCTTCTGATCCGACGGTATCTGCTTCGCCTGGGCCGGTCCTTCGATCCGACGGCTGTCGATAAGGCTGGAGGAACTAAAGATGAACTCGCCCAAGGCGAGTTTAGATCCGGGAGTGCTTGCTCCTCCGACCTCCTCTAAGCCCTCCGATGGTCCCTCCCTGCTCCTGATGTTGTCCCGCGACTAGGAGAGTCCTCAAAATGGCCAAACACCGCCGGAGGGTGTCCGGCAACGTGCGGCACCTGGAGCTCCTCCTCGAGGTTCGGGCACCTGCAGCAAAGGGTTTCTCTGGCTACTTCCTACAGGGGAGCAGTTAGAACAAAAATGCGGAGCCCAGAAGAGCTCGTGAAGGTGGAATAGGCGTAGGGGGTACGGAGTGGAGGCTCGCCGGAGCAAGCTCCGACGAGGTGGTTTCGCAGGTGATCTCTTGGAAGTGAGATGAAATGGAGAGTGGGGACTGAATCCTACAACTACGAGTAAGAAAAATATGCAAGAAAAATAAATGAAAACAGTACCTCAAGGGTTAGAAACCCAAGGTGAACCTCACGGCGGCGCGGACACCGGAGATGGTGGGAGCGCGCATCAGGCCACCGCCGTCCCTCAACGAGGTGCTGGGGTCGATCCCCTATCACCGGAGACCCGTTAGCAACAACCCGGAGCTCAAGGCTAGGCCTAATGCGGTTCAAAGATCAAAGGGAAGAGAGGAGGTTCTTTTGAATGGCTGACTCAGGAGGCGAGAAGAACGAGGTGCAACGTCAATTCAATGACCCGAAAGTCGAAAAAATCCTAAGGGTGTGTATCATGGGTTATCGAGGAGCAATGTTGCAGAAGACGCCATCATGAAAGGAGCAACGAGTCGGCCTAGAAAATAGCGAGAAAACGGGTCAAAAATGCAGGTCTGACACGGCTATGGGAGGAGTTCAGACAGTTGACAGGAGGTCAACTGTCAGACCAACCTGGTTGGTCAACGTGGACCAACCAGGAAAAATCCCCTAAAAATATTTAAAAATCATTTAAAAATAGTATTTGATTTTATTAATTTTAGGTAATTTAATAAAAATATTTATTATTTTATAAATTATTTTATTATGAATTTTAATTATTTTTATGAGGTATAATTTTACAAGTTCCCTTTTATGCCTTTTATAGGTATATTATCTATATATTTTTAAATTTTTTTATTTTGTGATTTCAATTTATTTATTTTTATTTATCATTTTATAAATTTATAAAGTATGTTTATAGACTTAAAAATATTTTCTTATTTTTCTGATGTATTTTGTACATTTAATAAAATAGAACTATGAATTATACAGGTATGTGTATAGGTATTTTACCTATGTCTTTTAAATACAAGTATTTTTATTTTGTATTTCTTTTGTGTTTTTATTATGATTTCAATGTACAAATATATTATAAGTATTATTTACAAAATTATAAAAATATAAAATAATGAATCAATAATAAATTGAATATTTTGATCTGTACAAGTATACAACACGGGTCCAAAACTCAACTTTCAAACCGTAGCTCCGCCAAATGCGAAACCACTACCATTAAATAGCTTATTTTAAAGTATATACAATTAAAGTGAGTTTGATGCATTTGGAGTTTTTATTTGCGAGATACGGGTCTGGGAAGTTGGGATTCTGGAATTTTATTCAGACCATAACTTTTTATCTGTACATTATTTTTGAATGAAATAAATTTTGCATTTTTCTTTATTTAATTATCTACAACTTTCATGTACAAAGTTTATTTATTTGAGGTATAAAAAGTGGAACCAAAAATGGGTCCCAAAATGAATAAAGAATGAAATAAAATAAAAGGTATTTTCTTGGTATTCTGACCCTTATCTCCCCCTACTTTATTCCTTGTCGATCTATTCATCAAGATGCCTAGGTCTCAGGGTTTCGGGTCATAAAATATTTACAATATTTTATTCCTTTTCTTTTCTTTTATTTATTCTATAATTTTGGCTTTAATTACAGTATTTTATACACTATTTATATGCACATGCATGAATGCTAAGATGCGGGAATCAAGGGTATTTAGACGCATTTGCTAGGGTTTTTGAGGCCAAAATGATATAATAAAGATGATGAAATGTGGATTCATCATCCCCCTATACTTTACCTTTGCTAGTCCCTAGCAAACACTTATGCAATAAGTGCAGGAAAGAAAAACTAAGAAAAGAAAAAGAAGAAAGATGGACTAAACTTGATTGTCAAACTTGTCTTCACAAAATAAAAGTTTGGAGCTTAAGTCGGACCTCTGGAATTTTAGTGTGGGCGGAACCTTAATGAGAACCGAATTTGAAATCCAACAGTCCCTGAGAATCCCAAAACTCTGTTCAAGTCTCCTCAATAGCCAGGTCAGAAATATCTCAATTCATACGCAAACCCTTATGACTATGAATCTGACTCGTACAGTGTAAGTGAGTGTGGCTCTCCCCAATTAGAATGACAAAGAAACTGACTTCTCCTGTATGACAACCCAATGATTCCCCAATCCAACAACTCCATCCTCGAGGAGCAGGGTATTCCCTTCTAAGTTCAAGTGGCAACCAGCTCAAGAGGAGGGGGTGAAGAGAAGAATGGACGGTAGCCAGTGTAGCTACCTATCCTAGGATGCAAGACCAGTGTAGTCAAGTCATCCAGCTGCATGCTCACATGATTTGACTTTGGAACTCAAGCTTGCTTATTGGCTTTACAACATATGTACATACTTTGCAGGCATTTTATTTTTGTACAGGCCTGACCATTTTTTTTGAAATACTATTCACAACAGCATTTACATAGGGAGTTTTTCCTCTTGAGCCAGTAGACTATCCCTCTTTTGAAGCTTTATTGCAACCCACACTCTCATGTCTTTAGACTTCCTCATCACTGGACGGGTTGAGGTGCACTTCCCTCCCTAGAGGAGGACAAGTGTTTCCACTTGTGTGCATCTCATACCGGCAAATCCAATCCCCTCACCACTCCAACTGATTTGAGCCATGTGAAAGGTTCATGTGTCCAAGTTAGGTCATTATCAAAAAGAGCTGTGCGTGTGCTCCGAAATACTCTACTTAGGCAGTCAAGAATCCATTGAACCAAGTCTCGTGATCCTCAAAGAATTAAGTCAACTAGACCTGAAGTACCTCAAACCCAGTTTCTATAAGGGTCCTGTTATTAGGTAGATTGTAAGGTCCAATCAAGCTCCAATCTCCGGATTTTACTTAGACTCGTTCAACTATCAAACTCAATCCGAAAAATATGAATGCTATGCAAATGATATGCAGAATGCAGAAAATATTTTTGTGATGCAATTTTCAAGATTTTGAACTTTTTATGGATTTTTGAAAAGATGATGATGCATATGCATTTTTTGTATTTTTCAAAAAGATTTTTCAAATGTTTTGGAGTTTTAATTTTTGCAAATGTTTTTGGGATTTTTGAAAACAAAAGATTTTGGCTGAAAACTAGGTACAAATATTTACACGGGAGTGTTTCTTATATATACAAGAAGTGGATTTTAAGGATTTACAAGGGTAAGTGATCAATTTTATACATATATAGATAGTGGATTTTGGTGTGATGTATCTATTCCTCAAACTTATTTGACACAAGCTTTTTTCAAACAATTTTTGAAAACTATAGTCCAAAATAATTTCTACAAACAATTTTAAAAACATGTACATACATTTGAAAATCATATTGCAAAGGTTTTCCAAACAGTATATATAGATTTTCCAAATATTTTTGCAACCATTTTTCAAACCATTTGCAAATCATTTTTCAAACATTTTTATTTCACACAAAATAAAATAAATTTTTACAAACCAACACATTTTTACAAAGGTTGAAAACATGTAACAAAACGTTCTAAAAATAGTTTTCAGAAGATTTTCACAAAGATTTCCAAACTATTTTTCAAACATTTTGCAAAAAAACATTTTCACATGGCTTATTAATCAGTAAATACAAAAAGAATTTGAGGAATAATCACATCTTTTTATTAAGGTTTTTAATGATTTTTAAAGAATTATTAGCTATATTATTAAGAAAATACGGAAGTACGAGTTATGGCTAAAGTATATACGTAGTATATACGACCCCCCTATACTTAGCTTGAGCTGTGTCCTCATATATCGGAGAGAAAAGAGAAAGCATAACTCGTACTAAGTATAGACCAGTCTAAAGAATAAGTGAATGGAGAAATGAATGCATCAATGAGAAGTTGACCGTCCCCCCTATACTTAGGATCAAATAATCCTAAGTATAGCAGATTGTACACAACGTAGGGAGGGTCAAGGGTGGGAATGAACAGATCATACTCAGACTGTCTCCCCCTATACTTAGGGTAAGATATCCCTAAGTATAGACAAGAAGAGGAGACAATGGAGAGAATCGAAAAATAGAGAAACTCGGGATGCACACCCCCTATACTTAGGACAAAGTACGTCCTAAGTGTAGAAACTGACAACAAGGGACGACACCTTTTTGATAGATAAATAAAATAGAAAAGGAAAGGAAGAAAAGAAGAAAAGAGATCTGAAGATGGAAGGAGAGATCAGAGGATATACACATCACTCCCCCTATACTTAGGGTAAAAGAAGCCCTAAGTATAGGCAACAACAGGAGTGATGAAATGAAACGATGAATGAACACTCGGCTCGTCCACCCCCCTATACTTAGGACAAGGTACGTCCTAAGTAAGGCTAACACGAGAATGGGTGGGCGAGAAATATGGAAGATAGACAGAGATACACGGGAGAGAATATACAACAGAGATGGATGTACATATGATCAAGAAGGTGGAAAGCAAACCTTCTTGCGAGACCGCTGAGGGATAGATCTAGTGTGGTGCAAGTCGACATCGGGGTCCACAGTGGACGGAAGCCGATCAGGGTCGACAGAGTGAAGGCCCTCAGTGGAGTCGAATCGGAAAGGGACGAACTGGTCAATGGAAGTAGTATGGCTAGGTTCACCCTTGGTGGTCCTATGGTGTGAAGGCGCAAACGAGCGAGTGGAAGAAGTACCGCTATGTCTGGCCTTGGGAGTCTCGCTGATATCAAAGTGGAATGGGACAAACTCATCATCCTCGGAAGAAGTGTAATCGGAGTCGTCCTGCGAGGTCTTATCCAGGTCAAAACAAAAAGGAACGAAGTCATCAGTGGAAGTAGTCAAACTCAGATCGTCCTCAAGAGTCTCACCCGGATCATCTTCATCAAGAGGCCCGAATTTCTGAAAATAATGGCTAGCATCATAACCGACCTCAATCATCATTACTTTTGAGTGACCAGGAACAGACTTATCAGTGGAAGTAGTCAAACCAGGTCTGTCATGTCTAGTCTTGGTATCTGCCCCCCGCTCAATGGGATCAATCACGTAAATTCCTTGGATTTCATCAACACATCGCCATACACCAGAAGGAGGAACTGCGAGGTCTATGCTTTCTGAGTTCTTCCCCTTCGAGGGATTCCTCGGGTCTCATCAGCGGTCGCTAAGCAAATATCTCTAATATCATCAGATCGGTCACAAGCCTCAGAGTCAGCTAGAATCGATGAAGGTGCATCAGGTGCAGGTCTCTGGTCAGCTATGGGTGTGGTGATAGACGCTTCGCTTTCGTCAACAAGACGGAAACAAATCTCTCCTGATCTATAGTCAATAACGACCCTCGCAGAGGCGAGGAATGGTTGTCCCTGGATGACTGGAGATGGCTCCCCTGTGGAGGTCTCCATGGGCAACACGACAAAATCAACATGGTGGCTCGTGCCCTGAATAGAAATGACGGCGTTTTCAAGGATACCCTTCGGCCTCTTGATAGATCCATCAGCAAACTGAACGATCATCCTGGTTTTCTTTAGAGGCCCTAAGTGAAGAGATTGTACCAGTGAGAAGGGTAATATGCTAATAGATGCACCGCCGTCTAGGAGAGTGTGATCACAAGTATAGTCAGAGATGGTGCATGTGATGAATGGTGTAGCTATGTTCTTCTTTCTAGGAATGGGACGGTGTGTGATGGCGTGGGCAATGGCCATGGTCAAAATATGACGCTCAGACTTGCTCCTCCGCTTTCTCTTCTTGGGAAGAGGGGTAAATAAATCGGCAATAACCTGCTGAAGTGGGGAACGGATGATTTCATGAATAGTGGCCACCACTTCCGGTTCAGATAGCATTTTTTTGAATTTTAGGACTTCCTCCATACAAGGGAGGAAGTCGGAATCAGCATATACACAAGGCATGCCAAGAGCAGTCTGTACAGCAGCATCCTCGGAGTCAAAGGTGGGACCGGGTGTGAAAGGCTGTGTGGTCAAAGGTTCTGGCAAGTGGTACCTCTCCTCAAGGTCTGAATCAACCAAGTGTTTCCCGAACTCTTTTTGGATTTTTAGATTTTTCTCATTTTTTTGTGTTTTGGGCGATTGCAATCTCCCATGATCTCCCACAAGGAATTCTGTATTCGTGATGATCATTCATCAAATCAAGGCGCTCTATCATTCGGTTCAATATATCACTCATAGAGATCGAGGGAGGTGACTCCAACAGGTCAGACTCAGGTGGATGTGAAGATGGAGGTGGATAATATACAGGTAGAGGTGGGTGTGGGTAGAAATCCGAGGTCTGATGCTGTGGTGAGACGGGTATGTACAAAAATCAGAAAAAGTAGGAGGAGGGTCCTCCTGATAAAAGGGAGGTGGAGCGGCTGGAGTGAACGAGGGATCCGTAAGGTCCGGATAAAATGTGCTCCAGGGGTCCATCTCAAAGATAAAAGAAAATGATTCGGGGGAGCACGAAGGTCAAGTCAAGAGAGTGAATAAAAAGGCACAAATGCGCAGAGGCAATCTAGGACAGACACAAAACAATCACAAACAACAATGAAAAGAATACAAACCCTCAATTCACCTACTCAACTCGGTAGAGACCGAAAAGTCGATCTTTTTATCTTGTCTGTTTTAGAGTTAAGTGGGAAGTCCAAATATTGCACAAACACTTAGGAGGCTGAAAATGAGATTTGGGCACTAACCTTAGTGTGTGCACGAGCAATGTAAAACGAAGACAATGAGGGGATTACTCGCCCCAATACAAGATTTTCTTTTTAGTTGATTTTAGGGTCAAGTAATATTAGCAGTCTCAATTTTTATTGATTTTCACTTTTTTTTGGATTTTTAATGAGAATTGCACGATCCTAACGAGGAGTCAATTTCACTTAACACCTAGGTTGTCAAAATCAGAGGTAGAGAGACAGAAAAGCAATGCAAGCGGCAAAACGATGATGTATGCTAAAGCGTAAATGCTCATCTTGCCTCCAGCACTCTACATGCAAAGATGCTCAGCAGAATTGAAATCTATTCTATATGCAAATGCAAAGCCGATGAAATCACCCTAAGTTTCATAAATTGTTATTATCGTGAAGAACCACAAGTCAGTCACCGATCTTCAATCCAGGAGTCCGGTCTATGCTCACCCCTCCTCCTCTCAACACATCGAGTTCAAGAGCAGCGCTTGGCAGGGTGGGCTCGCGGCACGAAGGCTCGAAGATGATGATATGACTGTTTAAAATTTTTGACTAAGTCCAAACGCGACTATAGGTACATGCAAGATATATTAGGTGTTTGGCCTTAATCTATCGCAAGCAATCCTAAAACTAGGGGCTCAATCACACAAAATAAATAAAATCGAAAATCGGAAAACAAAGTAAAAAAAATGCGATGAAAAACCGTAAAAACCGCGGTGAGCCCCCAATTATACAAACACTTGGAAATTAGGCTCGAAAGTCCAATGTTCGGGGGTGCCTGTATTATTACAAATTAAGTGGTCTCTCTCACAAAAATTTCAGAGATAAATGCTACACAAAAATGCTCAAAAGTATGACTGTCTTCTCAAGTCCTCCCTGCCTCCTTTGATGCTAGGTCAGAAATCTCCTGCCGCCTTCACGTGGGTGCACCGGTGCCTAGAGTGGAGCGCCTCCCTCGATCCGCGGTTCCTCGCACAAAGTCCAACAAGGAAGAGTGATTAGACGAGTCAAACAATGATATCAAATAAATGAGCAAATAAAGAAGGCAAAAATATAGACAAGTATCACAATCACAAAGCAGAAACCCGAACTATGCGCTGTTGCTCCCCGGCAACGGCGCCATTTGATAATCAGGGTTAAGCAAGGGTCAAAATAGTCCACACAAGGCGGGACCACAATGTCGTTGCGGCGACCGCTCACTAAACCCTAATTAATCAACAATGAACCCAAAAGATATGAATCAAGCAATGAAAAATAAATGTGGAGTTAAATTTATTTTAACTCTACAATAATGTGTATAGTGCAAGTATGTAGAGTGTCGAACACAGGGAGCACACAGGATATATCAAGCAAGTGCAAAGAGTGAATGTGATGAATGTGTCTACAATATGCCAATGTTTTTGTGGGTTTTTAATTTTTAAATTTTTTTTAATTTTTAATATTGTATTTTTGTATTTTGATTTTTAATTTTCTGATTTGATATTTTCTTTTTATATTTTATATTTTTTTCTTTTTCAATAACTAGAATATAAACAAGGTAAGAAAAAGGAAGATAAGATATTTATAAAAATAAGGACAAATGCTCAAAAATTAGGAAATAAAATGTTTTTGGTCTTTTTATATTTTTATAATGTTATTGTGATTTTTGGGATTTTTTTTGAATATTTTTGGTATTTTTAAAAGTCACAATACAAGAAAACAATAAATAAAGGTGCTAGCTGAAATTAAAATGGGAATGAAAAATAGCAAACAGTAACAAAATTCTCCCAAATAAATTTTAAATAAAAGATAATAAAATAGAGAAACTACCGAAACAGAGTTTATGTTTTTAGGATTTTTCTAGGATTTTTTAAATTTTTAAGAAGTTTTTAGGAGTTTTCTAATTTTTAAGGCTTTTGTTTTACAATTTTTAATGATTTTTGAACAGGAGTTAAAAAACACTAAAATAGACCTAAAGTAATTTTTTTGGATTTTTCCAAAAAGGTTTGATATTTTTTTGGTATTTTCTAATGCAAACAATAGATAAAATGCATGTTTTTGATTTTTAATAAATATTAAAATGCAAGAAAAATAGAAAATAAAAATATGCCGTGAATCTACTATGCAACAGGAGCTTAAGTTGATTTTTGTGGATTTTTTAGGGATTTAAAGATGCATAAAATAAATAAGCGAAACAAAAAGAAACTACGTGCAGGCAAGGGTATAAACGTAAATAGCAGAAAGTGTAGGGACCTGCGTGCAAATATTCCACAAAATTTATAACTTAATGAAATAGTTACCGGGCTAAATAGTAATAGAAAAATGCCCGAGGGTATACTTGCAAAAATGCCATGTCACGTGCGCTAAGCACGTGACCTGGCGGGGACCAAAATGTAATAATACAGAACTTCAGGGGGCGTAACGCAATTTAAACAAAATAACTAAAAGGCAGATGAAAGTTTGTGTCTTATATATTAAATACAAAAAGAAGGAGGGGTGGGTATGCAAAATACCCCTCCAAGGCTGATCGAACGACAAATATGCTTCACTTAACGCCACGTGTCAGCACCAGGGTTGACGATACCCCTTCGATTCGACGGTCGAGATTAGATTAGACGATGATGATCCAACGACACTGACGCTTCTGATCCGACGGTAGCTGCTTCGCCTGGGCCGGTCCTTCGATCCGACGACTGTCGATAAGGCTGGAGGAACTGAAGATGAACTCGCCCAAGGCGAGTTTAGATCTGGGAGTGCTTGCTCCTCTAGCCTCCTCTAAGCCCTCCGATGGTCCCTGAAGGATACAGAGAAATCCTCAAGCACATCACGGAAGCGTGAGCGTCGTATCGGATACGACGGAGAACAACTAGTCGTACTAGTTGTTCGGTGCAACGGAATTTAAAAAATTTATTCGATGAAACCACATGATCCAAGAACAATTCTCGGATCGTTTCATCTATAACCACAACAAGTATAATGCAATACCTCTTGAAGCGTGGTTGATCGAGTCTCTAAGAGAAGAGACCTCCTGTCTCAAGTCCGATCGTTGGAGAGATTGCTTGCGAGCGCGGGGATGAACCGCGGTGTCCTCGCAATCCAAGAAGTTGATCGAAGCGCGGTTGCTCCTGATCTCGTCGCACGAGATCGAACATCTCCTTCATGAGCGAAGCACTCCAAGTAGACGAAGAATCGCAGAGCGTCGAGGTGGCAGCACGATGGCGCGGGCGTCGACGATTCTCTCCACCAAGGTATGGTGGTCGGCCACCAAGAAGAGGGGGAGAGAGGGCTGTCGAGTATGGAGAAAGAGAGAGAGAGAAGAGTGCTACAATAGCATGTAAAGAGAGAGCAAAGTATGCCTCTCTATTTATAGGGTTTTGGGATCCATGGATCTCAATCCATGTGACATATAAAATCAATGGATGTGATTGATTTATGCCAATCCAATGGTCAAGATTGTTGTTGGTAAAAACCAACAACTTGTGATTTAATTTTGATAAAATGTATTTGATAAATCAAATAAATATTAATACCAAATTAAATCAATCAAATAAGGAGAGAGAGAACAAAGGAGATCAACCTTCCCCTTTGGAGGGAGGTGACTGCAACCAATCCCACAAGGGATTTGGTGTCGCCCCCTCCTTTCCTAATGGGAGGGCAATCTCATGGATTCCCATGAGATTGCACATCTCCTTGATTTTCTCTCTACTTATTTTCCAACAACTATTTGTTGGGATTTTAATTCACCAAAATAATTCTCAAGTATTTTTGGGAATATTGCAATCTTGACATTGGAATATTGTGAATCATATTCACAACCCAAAACAAAATGTAATTTACATTTTCAATTAATTAGACATTGTGTATCCAATACACATTAATAATTAATCTACTAATATAAATTGTATTTAACTCTCTCTAATACATTATAAATCACATTTATAATATATTATGAATAATTGGATATTACTATCCACATTATTCTTATCCATAATAATTAAATCACATTTAATTATATTGGATAATTTCTCATACATCATGATAATTAAATCACATTTAATTATCAACTTCTCTTTGCTTAGATCTTATGGAATTGTTCTTAAACCATTTAAGAGCAATGTTATTTCTCCTCAGATAATTGGAGATAAGGACAGGGCGATTGTATTGTTCCACGTATAGTGACTTGGATGTTGAGATCACATCTCAAATCCAGATCCCATGGACCTCTCATAGATGCTTGATTAAATCAAGACCGTAAACCTAATCTTCTCATTGCATCTGAATCTCATTCAGATCAATGTCCAGTAAATGGACTAAGGTTAAGTCACTTCTCTGATGAGAGGAGTCACTAAAATCCAAACCTGTTTCATCACTCCATCGGAATGGAAGCGTCATGGTTATACAATCATTTATGATCAAATCACCCTTCAGGTATTCCCAATACCTGCACATCCTGCATACTGGAAGACTCATGATCATCATGAAGATATAGATCACTTTTACACTATCATCTTCATAGTCTGATCATTAAGTTTCTCAATCTTGGTTCTTGGGATATGGTACAGATCATATGCTTTCACAAAGCATATATCTTACCTTCAAATTCATATCATGCTTCTAAAGCATGATGACCATGCATGGAATTTGGTCAATCCCAATACCTCATGAGTGAGCTCATGTCTCCCGGTTCACAAGTGAACATGTATGATCCCTTTGAGAGATCGTATTACTCGTATGCCCTTACATGCACACCAGCTCGCCGGTGTATAGACCTTGATTAGGTCATCAACCTATTGGTCTTCCAAATGTACATACTCAGACATATAGCAATACATCTGTCTCTGGTCAGAGGATGTTTGCCTGTGATGTGACAACATTCATCATAGGTCTTTGGTTATCTCGATCTCGTTAAGTCAACTCATTGACTCAACTAATCTGATACCTCCGAATCAATATTCCCATGCAGAGGATCTGCATCAAGAGGTCGATCAGATATCAGTCTAATGAGATAGGATTGCCATCTCCCACTCAGACTGGAGATCACTACTTGTCAATCATTGATGATGATTGATGAGTCCTCTATCTAACTCCTTAGATATTCATCCAAGCATCAGCCTCTATGATTCACTTAATGAATCAACAGCTGTATGATTATCAAGTTGGCCATGGTACATAACCCTTATTGTATAGAGGGACCTTATAGTGCATTTATTCAATATCAGAAAGGGAGTGAAAAACCAATAACTTTTATTGATAAATCATTTGTTACAATAACATTTATTGTAGGAATGGTTCGCCTCGGGCTCACATTGCTAACAATCTCCCACTAGCCCTCAGAACCATTCAGGAACAATCTTTAAACCCATACTCATTATATGCTGGTCAAAAACCTTCTGTGTCAGAGGTTTGGTAAGAGGATCAGCAACGTTATCGGCGGAGGCCACCTTGGTGATAATGATGTCACCACGCTTTTGAATCTCCCGAATGATGTGGTATTTCCTTTCTACGTGCTTGCTCTTCTGATGCCATCTAGGTTCCTTCGCCTGGGCAATGGCTCCCGTGTTATCACAAAGTAGCGGGATGGAAGTATCATAGGAAACTACGCCAAGCTCCTAGACGAACTTGCGCAACCACACCGCCTCCTTTGCAGCATCCGATGCAGCAATGTATTCGGCTTCTGTTGTTGAATCTGCTGTAGTGTCTTGCTTCTTGCTTCTCTAGCTCACAGCACCACCGTTCAACAGGAACACAAACCCTGATGTCGACTTTCGATCATCAATATCCGATTGGAAGTCAGAATCTGTATATCCCAAGACTTGGAGATCACCATCTCCATAGAACAAGATGTAATCTTGCGTCCATCTTAGATATTTGAATATGTTCTTTACTGCATTCCAGTGTTGTTCTCCATAGCAGGATTGGTAATGACTTACCACTCCCACTGCATGGCAGATATCTGGCCTAGTACACATCATGGCATACATTAAGCTTCCTACAGCTGATGCATAAGGACATCCAACCATGGCCTTCTTTTCCTCAACAGTTTGAGGAGCCATTCCTTTAGACAGGTGGATACCATGTCTTAAGGGTAGGAATCCTTTCTTGGAGCTATCCATACGGAATCGTTCAAGAATCTTCTTAATGTATCCATGTTGTGATAATCCCAATATCCTCTTTTCTCGGTTTCTGAACAGCTTCAGACCCAAGATGTAAGAGGCTTCTCCAAGATCTTTCATCTCAAAGGTATGGGACAGCCAAATCTTTACACTGGTCATCATCCCTGTATCATTCCCAATGATAAGGATGTCATCTACATAAAGCACGATGAACACAATGGCGCTCCCACTAAGCTTCTTGTACATACAAGGTTCATCAGGATTTTGCACAAAATCATAACTCTTTATGATTTTGTTAAATCTGATGTTCTAGCTACGAGAAGCTTGCTTGATCCCATAGATGGATTTCTTCAGCTTGCATACTTTGCCATCCTCAGTCATGAAGCCCTGGGGCTGCTCCATGTAGATATCCTCCTCGAGGTATCCATTAAGGAAAGCTGTCTTGACGTCCATCTGCCAGATGTCGTAGTCAAGATATGCAGCTATTGCCAGCAATGCCCTGATGGATTTAAGCATAGCCACAGGAGAGAATGTCTCATCGTAGTTGATGCCTTCTCTCTGTGTGTAGCCCTTGGCTACGAGCCGTGCCTTGAAAGTCTCTACTTTCCCATCAGATCCCCTCTTTCTCTTGAAGATCCATTTGCACCCAATGGGTTTTACCCCCTTAGGTGGATCCTCTAGGGTCCATACACCATTCTTATGCATGGAGTCAATTTCTGACTTCATTGCTAGCATCCATCTATCCATGTCATGATCCGCGAGTGCTTCATCAAATGAAGTAGGATCATTGTCAATTTCACCTGACACATGGAATCCATACCTTTCAGGTGGTGCAACCACCCTTGAACTCTTTCGAAGAGGTATGGGTGTATCATCTTTATTTACTTCTTCAGTTTCTGGTTCAGGAAGCTCAGAATCCTCAGGAGATTCAATGAGTTCCTTTACTTCAATTTTATCTTGACCCTTAAGGAAATCATTCTCCAGAAATTTCACATCTCTAGAAACAAAAACCTTCTGAGTCTCAGGGTCATATAGTTGGTATCCAATACCATCTCTAACATACCCAATGAAGTAACACTCACGAGAGCGAGATTCTAGCTTACTTGCATCCACATTCTTTGCAAGGACCAAGCAACCCCAAACCCTCAAGTGATTAACACTAGGTTTGGTTCCATACCAGAGCTCATGAGGAGTCTTAGGTACAGATTTGCTAGGAATCTTATTCAGGATATATATTGCAGTCTCTACTGCATATCCCCAGAAACTAAGTGGTAAATGTGCTTTGCTCATCATTGAACGAACCATATCCATGATGGTTCTATTGCATCTTTCAGCAACACCATTAAGTTGGGGAGTTCCAGGAGGAGTGAGATTGGAAATAATTCCATTCTCTTTAAGGTATTCCTTAAATTCATCTGATAGGTACTCGCCACCTCGATCAGATCGAATTCGTTTAATCTTCCTATCGGTTTGGTTCTCAACCAAAACCTTGAACTCTTTGAACTTTTCAAAGGTTTCAGACTTATGACATAATAGGAAGATAAACCCGTACCGCGAATGGTCATCAATAAACGTCAAATAATATCGATATCCATTTCGAGTCGCGGTACTGAAGGGACCGCATACATCAATATGTATTAGGTCAATAATACCTTCACATCTTGTAACCTTGTTACGAAAAGGCATCCTGGTCATTTTTCCTTGAATGCAATTCTTGCAAGTAGGCAAAGGTTGAACCTGTAGAAAATCTAGAGGTCCATCCTTAATTAATCTATTGATCTTCTCAACAGACAAATGACCAAGCCTTTGATGCCAAATCTCATTTGAAAGATTTTCATTCTCCCTGGATCTTTTAGGGTTTTTATTAGTGCTTGTAACATTCATAACACATTTATCAATGCACAATTCATAGAGTCCTCCAGAAGTCAAAATACCATCTACAATATATTTATCATAACGGTTTATGACTAATTTATTACAGAACAGGAATGAATACCCACTTCTAACTAGCTTAGATACAGATATTAAATTCCTTCTGACTTCAGGTACATAAAGACATTCTTTAAGTACTAGGACTCTACCACTAGATAATGATAGTCAACAAGTCTCGACGGCGACTGCTGCAACACTTGCATCAGATCCCATCTGGATGACTATCTCCCCTTCTTCAAGCTTTCTAGTTTCTTGAAACAAATGCAACAAATTACATACATGAACAGAAGCACCAGAATCAACAACCCAACTTCCTTCTCGTCCAACGAGAAAGCTGTTTTCAATGATAAAAGTAGATTTCATACCTGCTGGGGCTTTACCTTTATCGACCGACTTCAGGTAATCCGGGCAATTACACCTCCAGTACCCTGGCTTCTTGCAGTGGTGACAGACGTCGATTTTCTTTGACGCCATTAAAGTGGATGCATTGGAAGATGAGCCAACACTTTGTCCCTTCTTCTTTCTCTTCTGGGCTGGGACCTTCCGAGAACCTTGCTTCCGACCGCGCTTCCCTCTGACCTGTGCAACCATTGCAGTGCCAGTGGGACCATCTTTCTTCATTACGTCTTCTGCAGACTTCAATGCAGCAAGAAGTCCAGCATTTGTCAGTTCCATCTTATTCATGTAGAATAACACCACAAAGTTATTGAAAGATTTGGGCAATGACAGCAGAATGAAATCGGATTGCATGTCTGCATCCATCGTCGCCCCCAGAGTCTCTAGCTCCGACAAGTACCCAAACATTTTGAGTACATGTTCACGGACCGAAGTCCCTTCCTGCATCTTGCAGCGAACCAGTTCTTTCATAACATTGTACCGCTGGGTGCGGTTAATATCACCAAACATATCCTTTAGGTTCTGCATGATTTCCTGGCAAGTACTCATCTCCACATGTTGTTTCTGGAGAACATTGGAGAGAGAACCCAAGATGTAGCATCTAGCCAAGACATGATCTTCATCATACTTGCCATTATATGCTTTGTCTTCCTTAGATTTAGGGTTTTCAAGCTTTTCTTCAGAGAGCACATAGCTGATGCGCTCCGCCGAGAGTACAAGCTCCAAATTACGGATCTAATCCGAGTAATTTGGTCCAGTCAACTGGTTGACCTCCAGAAGCCTGCTCAGTGGGTTCATGGCCTTCATTTTCTGAAATTGAGAATGCACTATATTAAAACATATAATCATATATTCAATTTTATGATATTTGATTAAGGCATTTTAAATCAAATTATTCTTGCAATGTCAACTTTGAAAGTTCATTCCCTTATCACTTTCAAAGTAAGAGATATACTTACCTCTATATCTCAAGCAAGAACTGGGATCTCCTCTTTATCTTTGTTGCATCCCAATAATATGAGAAACTGCAACTCCAATAAAGAGAAGCGGGAACACATTCTGCCTTGCAAGTCCAACTTGCATTTCCCAATTTGGTCTTTAGTGCCCGGGCCCACCACCCCTAAGGTGATGTTGACCCATCATTAATTGAACCAACCGTCAACAGGATTAGAACTCGCTATGCGCAATCCAATATCGCCCTAATAATATGAGGATCCGATATTGGGGTCACTACGCATACGGCCTTACTCTTTCGAGAAGCAAAGAGTCCGATCCAGATGCGCTTGTATATAGGAGCTGTCACTTCGTACATGCATCTCCTATATACAGTCCATGGCGACGGAAACCCTTCGCCTTGACGGGAGACCATGGATGTCACTTATGTGATCCTCAACCTCTTATTCAAATTTAATTAATTACTATGAATCACATTCGTATAATTAATTCTTTCAAGGGAATTATTAACTCTAATCATATTAGAGTATTCTTAATTGGACATAATTAACTTAATCATATTAAATTAATTATCTATCCAATTCAATCAATCAAACTTAATTTTATGCTTGAATATATATGGTATTATTCTCAAAGTACGTATTAATTCGTATTTTAATAATTAGAAAAATACATCTTAATCCCTCGGACATTATCCCGGCCCTACCCGCTGTCATGACCAGTACCAGCGGGAGTGGGACGGACCGCATACGTTGCAACCCGCTACCCCAGCGATCCCTGACTAGACACCATATCCGCCTCGGGAAAGGATAATGCCAAATTGATTCATTTATACTTGAGATTATCATCGGTTCTTCAACCGAAATTATACCATATAGTAATCAAAATAATTTTGATTATAAGGAAATTTGCTAGACAAATTGTCAATCCTATTCAAGTAAGGAGTTTGATGATTGTGATTCCAATTATGATTTAGATCAAATCTAATCAATTAATTGATTGGGGCCAAGTCAATTAAGAAAATAATCATCTTCTAATATTTCACAAATATTTTCCATAATTATTTCTCGAAATTAACAATTAATTTCATTAATTGACAATCACATGGTTCTTGATTAGGAAAGTAATTTCAGCAGTGACCCCTACTTAATAAAATTAGCATATCTCAATCAATTTAAATCCAAATTAAGCAAAGTCAGTTTTCAGAGTTTGCTAATTTGATTTACAACAGAATCCAAGTGATTTTTCACGTATTTCGAGGCAAGTCTAAACAGTAATTAACATTTTAATCATGTTCAGATTTACAGTTCTCGCAACAGTGCATACATGTTCACTAAAACAACCATATCTCGAGCATACGAAATCCGATTTACGCAAACTCAGATCCTATGGTTTCCTTATTTAATGGGGAACAAAATCAAAGTATTAAATTCGTGTTTTAAATAATTTAAACAGTGCTGAATTTATTTACTAAACAGATCTGCGAAATTAAATGCGATGAAAACTTTCGCGACCTTAACGAACCCAAGTTGTCCTCGGTTAGCGAATCACTATTCAAAACCGTCGACCTAAGGCTCTGATACCACTTGAAGGATACGGAGAAATCCTCAAGCGCATCACAGAAGCGTGAGCGTCGTATCGGATACGACGGAGAACGACTAGTCGTACTAGTTGTTCGGTGCAACGGAATTTAAAAAAATTATTCGATGAAACCACATGATCCAAGAACAATTCTCGGATCGTTTCATCTATAACCACAACAAGTATAATGCAATACCTCTTGAAGCATGGTTGATCGAGTCTCTAAGAGAAGAGACCTCCTGTCTCAAGTCCGATCGTCGGAGAGATTGCTTGCGAGCGCGGAGATGAACCGCGGTGTCCTCGCAATCCAAGAAGTTGATCCAAGCGCGGTTGCTCCTGATCTCGTCGCACGAGATCGAACGTATCCTTCGTGAGCGAAGTACTCCAAGTAGATGAAGAACCGCAGAGCGTCGAAGTGACAGCACGATGGCGCGGGCGTCGACGATTCTCTCCACCAAGGTATGGTGGTCGGCCACCAAGAAGAGAGGGAGAGAGGGCTGTCGAGTATGGAGAAAGAGAGAGAGAGAAGAGTGCTACAATAGCATGTAAATAGAGAGCAAAGTATGCCTCTCTATTTATAGGTTTTTGGGATCCATGGATCTCAATCCATGTGACATATAAAATCAATGGATGAGATTGATTTATGTCAATCCAATGGTCAAGATTGTTGTTGGTAAAAACCAACAACTTGTGATTTAATTTTGATAAAATATATTTGATAAATCAAATAAATATAATACCAAATTAAATCAATCAAATAAGGAGAGAGAGAACAAAGGAGATCAACCTTCCCCTTTGGAGGGAGGTGACGGCCACCAATCCCACAAGGGATTTGGTGCTGCCCCCTCCTTTCCTAATGGGAGGGCAATCTCATGGATTCCCATGAGATTGCACATCTCCTTGATTTTCTCTCTACTTATTTTCTAATAACTATTTGTTGGGATTTTAATTCACCAAAATAATTCTCAATTAATTCTGGGAATATTGCAATCTTGACATTGGAATATTGTGAATCATATTCACAACCCAAAACAAAATGTAATTTACATTTTCAATTAATTAGACAATGTGTATCTAATACACATTAATAATTAATCTACTAATATAAATTATATTTAACTCTCTCTAATACATTATAAATCACATTTATAATATATTATGAATAATTGGATATTACTATCCACATTATTCTTATCCATAATAATTAAATCACATTATTTATATTGGATAATTTCTCATACATCATGATAATTAAATCACATTTAATTATCAACTTCTCTTTGCTTAGATCTTATGGAATTGTTCTTAAACCATTTAAGAGCAATGCTATTTCTCCTCAGATACTTGGAGATAAGGACAGGGCGATTGTATTGTTCCACGTATAGTGACTTGGATGTTGAGATCACATCTCAAATCCAGATCCCATTGACCTCTCATAGATGCTTGATTAAATCAAGACTGTAAACCTAATCTTCTCATTGCATCTGAATCTCATTCAGATCAATGTCCAGTAAATGGACTAAGGTTAGGTCACTTCTCTGATGAGAGGAGTCACTAAAATCCAAACCTGTTTCATCACTCCATCGGAATGGAAGCGTCATGGTTATACAATCATTTATGATCAAATCACCCTTCAGGTATTCCCAATACCTGCACATCCTGCATACTGGAAGACTCATGATCATCATAAAGATATAGATCACTTTTACACTGTCATCTTCATAGTCTGATCATTAAGTTTCTCAATCTTGGTTCTTGGGATATGGTACAGATCATATGCTTTCACAAAGCATATATCTTACCTTTAAATTCATATCATGCTTCTAAAGCATGATGACCATGCATGGAATTTGGTCAATCTCAATACCTCATGAGTGAGCTCATGTCTCCCGGTTCACAAGTGAACCTGTATGATCCCTTTGAGAGATCGTATTACTCATATGCCCTTACATGCACACCAGCTCGCCGGTGTATAGACCTCGATTAGGTCATCAACCTATTGGTCTGCCAAATGTACATACTCAGACATATAGCAATACATCTGTCTCTGGTCAGGGGATATTTGCCTGTGATGTGACAGCATTCATCATAGGTCTTTGGTTATCTCGATCTCGTTAAGTCAACTCATTGACTCAACTAATCTGATACCTCCGAATCAATATTCCCATGCAGAGGACCTGCATCAAGAAGTCGATCAGATATCAGTCTAATGAGATAGGATTGCCATCTCCCACTCAGACTGGAGATCACTACTTGTCAATCATTGATGATGCTTGATGAGTCCTCTATCTAACTCCTTAGATATTCATCCAAGCATCAGCCTCTATGATTCACTTAATGAATCAACGGCTGTATGATTATCAAGTTGTCCATGGTACAGAACCCTTATTGTACAGAGGGACCTTATAGTGCATTCATTCATTCAATATCAGAAAGGGAGTGAAACAAAACCAATAACTTTTATTGATAAATCATTTGTTACAATAACATTTATTGTAGGAATGGTTCGCCTCGGGCTCACATTGCTAACAGTCCCTCCCTGCTCCTGATGTTGTCCCGCAACTAGGAGAGTCCTCAAAATGGACAAACACCGTCGGAGGGTTTCCGGCGACATGCAGCACCTGGTGCCCCTCCTCGAGGTTCGAGCACCTGCAACAAAGGGTTTCTCTGGCTACTTCCTGCAGGGGAGAAGTTAGAACAAAAATGCGGAGCCCAAAAGAGCTCCTGAAGGTGGAATAGGCGTAGGGGGTACAAAGTGGAGGCTCGCCGGAGCGAGCTCCAGCGAGGTGGTTTCGCAGGTGATCTCTTGGAAGCGAGATGAAATGGAGAGTGGGGACTGAATCCTACAACTACGGGTAAGAAAAATATGCAAGAAAAATAAATGAAAACATTACCTCAAGGGTTAGAAACCCAAGGTGAACCTCACGGTGGCGTGGCCACCGGAGATGGTGGGAGCGCGCATCAGGCCACCGCCGGCCCTCAACGAGGTGCTGGGGTCGATCCCCTGTCACCGGAGACCCGTTAGCAACAACCCGGAGCTCAAGGCTAGGCCTAATGCTGTTCAAAGATCAAAGGGAAGAGAGGAGGTTCTTTTGAATGGCTGACTTAGGAGGTGAGAAGAACGAGGTGCAACGTCAATTCAACGACCCGAAAGTCGAAAAAATCCTAAGGGCGTGTATCATGGGTTATCGAGGAGCAACGTTGCAGAAGACGCCATCATGAAAGGAGCAACGAGTCGGCCTAGAAAATAGCGAGAAAACGGGTCAAAAATGCAGGTCTGACACGGCTACGGGAGGAGGTCAGACAGTTGACCGGAGGTCAACTGTCAGACCAACCTGGTTGGTCCACGTGGACCAACCAGGAAAAATCCCCTAAAAAATATTTAAAAATCATTTAAAAATAGTATTTGATTTTATTAATTTTAGGTAATTTAATAAAAATATTTATTATTTTATAAATTATTTTATTATGAATTTTAATTATTTTTATGAGGTATAATTTTACAAGTTCCCTTTTATACCCTTTATAGGTATATTATCTATATATTTTTTTAATTTATTTTTATTTTGTGATTTCGATTTATTTATTTTTATTTATCATTTTATAAATTTATAAAGTATGTTTATACACTTAAAAATATTTTTATTTTATTTTTCTGATGTATTTTGTACATTTAATAAAATAGAACTATGAATTATACAGGTATGTATATAGGTATTTTATCTATGTCTTTTATATACAAGTATTTTTATTTTGTATTTCTTTTTTGTTTTTATTCTGATTTCAATGTACAAATATATTATAAGTATTTTTTACAAAATTATAAAAATATAAAATAATGAATCAATAATAAATTGAATATTTTGATTTGTACAAGTATACAACACGGGTCCAAAACTCAACTTTCAAACCGTAGCTCCACCAAATGCGAAACCACCGCCATTAAATAGCTTATTTTAAATTTTTATACAATTAAAGTGAGTTTGATGCATTTGGAGTTTTTATTTGCGAGATACGGGTCTGGGAAGTTGGGATTCTAGAATTTTATTCAGACCATAACTTTTTATCTGTATATTATTTTTGAATGAAATAAATTTTGCATTTTTCTTTATTTAATTATATACAACTTTCATGTACAAAGTTTCTTTATTTGAGGCATAAAAAGTGGAACCAAAAATGGGTCCCAAAATGAATAAAGAATGAAATAAAATAAAAGGTATTTTCTTGGTATTCTGACCCTTATCTCCCCCTACTTTATTCTTTGTCGACCTATTCATCAAGATGCCTAGGTCTAGGGGTTTCGGGCCATAAAATATTTACAATATTTTATCCTTTTTATTTTCTTTTATTTATTCTATAATTTTGGCTTTAATTATAGTATTTTATACACTATTTATATGCACATGCATGAATGCTAAGATGCGGGAATTAAGGGTATTTACACGCATTTGCTAGGGTTTTTGAGGCAAAAATGATAGAATAAAGATAATAAAATGTGGATTCATCATCTACCAACCAATCGACATGGGCACCATGCCTAACAAAGTTAGCAAGAATCCCTTGATATGCAATCTAGACTCCATAGTCCGAAGTAGGAGCAATGGCATGCTCTCATTTTGTAATAGTGTGCTCCTTGATAGGAGGAGAATGAATCTTGTGTAATAACTTGAAATAATGGATCATGTCCATGTTGTGATGTGAGCTAACTAAATGAGTGAAGCTTTGTTCTTCCTTGGTCACTCTCCATATGTGTGAATTAGATGTATCCCATGTGCAATCAATGCCTACTCATATGATATCAATAAAGGACAGATAGAGTTGATTTAGTTCATACCAGACTGAGAGCAAAAAGAAGTCGTGGGAGTTAGGAGGCCGAAGTAAAGGCCACGTAATTATGTTGTCCCTTCCCGTGGGTTTACCCTGGCATATCTCATGCTCTATCCATGCATTCATGGTTGAAATTAGTTGTATCGACCGTACAATTTCTTTGTTATAGTATTTTTTAACCATGTTCAAATAAAAAATCAACATAAAAATTATATTATAATCATTTAAAATGTTGATATAACACACAATTAATGTCATGTCACATCACATTTATAATTTCAACCCTCTCCAACCCTCGTAAGCATATAAACAACTACTATTCATAGGAAGTTATTCCAACCCAACCTAGTTACCAAACATGTTACGATAGGGATGGGTGTTGGCGAGGTGGTGGTGCGTGGGTTTGAGGGTACCCTTTGATACAAAGTTTAAGGTAATCACATTAATAGAATAACTACTCTAGTTCTCCTTTTATAGATGTAGTCATAGTGTTATGTCTAACAAGAGAAAGCCATTGTGTAGAAAAGAAAAATGTACCCCTAAATAGGTGGAACATAAAATATTACTCAACACTTATGTTTAGAAAATGTTTATATATGTATTCATCATTCAATTTGACTCAATCAGTGTTTCAATTGTATCTGTTCATATTCAACGCATGTTTTAATTCTATACGATTTGATTAGGGTTCAACCACTTTTCCTCATCAGCTCGCTTTTAATGTGGTTTAAAGGATTGACGATGTCATCATCTAATTAAACTTATTGGAGTGCACTGTTCAATTTAATTAGATTAATCAGGTAAAATTTTAAATTCAATCTCCGGTTCGATTTAAAAAACATTGCGTTTAAGTTAAAATAGCCTTTGCCCTTATGGTGTTTTGTTTATTATTTATACTAATTTACACTCTTTTGCATTTCTAATCTTGTAGAATTCTTGCATTTCTAATCCGGTAGAACTTTTAAGTGTGTTGATTATTATGGACTACTTTTGCATTTCTAATCTTGTAGAATTTTTGCATGTCGGTATGAGAGAAACCCAGTTCTCTGATGAAGAGACATTCAAACCCTATTCTCTAGTGTCCATGGACTCCGATGAGGATGTTTCCATGACTTTTTCTAGTTTAGCCCTTCAGAGAAATGGAGCAGTTGTGAGCCATATATCTCTATGTGGAGACTCATTCCAATTTCAGTGATTCTGACAGACGCAATACCGAGCACATGTTCTCAGATGAGGAGACCCAGTTCAGTTTACACTCCACCCCTTCAGTTCCTCCTCACTAGCACAACATGAGAAGAAATGTCCTCAGTTGACAACCAATAGAGTATGCGTTGAGTTGATATTGATTGTTGTGTCTTGTATTGTGTGAGAGAGTGATTTCTTTTAATTTGTCCAAGGTGAGCATTGCATGCTCCAGCTTGAGGGGGAGTGTTAGAGTATGCATCAACATGTGTGTAATCGGATCTCTCTAAGGGACCACTCCCTTTTATGTTTACTCCCACATTGGTAATTTGTTGGATTTGGAGGTTCAGTGGGAGCTATATAAGAAGCCCCACATCCATTGTATCCATTGAGAGTTAATGAAAACATCATCCTTTGAGGCAGTTCTCTCATGGTTTCATTCCTCTTCTCACGGACTAGAGTTCCACGTTAAATCCTGGTATTCTTCTATGTTCTTTATTTTTTTTATCTCTATACATTTCCACATTATCATTTTTTACAATAATAATAACATGGTTCACATCCACTAGCGATAAAACCAAATAAAAGACGATGATGAGAGCCTCAAGAAGTCCCCTTGTGACGAGGTATGACTGTGCCAAATATTTCCAGATCCTTGATAGATTGCCAACATTGATCTTGATTATGATCATTATCATCGTGCAAGTGAGATTCCACTATGTTTGGGTAGATGGAAATAACCACCGCAAGGGGTTGGTCATTGGGCTTCGGTAGATACCTCGAAGACCTCGACCCCTACAGAATGAATATTGCATGATGTAGTATTTAAGATAAGGCTAATCTTAGCAAAATATTCATGGATATATTATTTAGAAGGATTAATTTTGCAATTCAAAAAGGACTAAATGCATAGCTTGTTGCCCGCTTGTCTCCTATTTTGATGGTGTAGTATTTCTATGGATTTACAACATAGTTTTATAAGGAAATAATTTTGCACCAAGAGATTCAATGTGGCTTCTGGGGATCCATTGGGTAGCCAATTTATGGGTTGATTAAAGCAACATTGACTTTCTCCATATCCATTTGCCTAGAGCTATACCTAATGGTGGAATGAATATTTATTTCATCATGGAGAGGACATGGACCCCAACCCTACCAAACTGATCATATCCCCCGCATTCCTTTCCATGGATAAAGTTGGTCTAGTCACCATTACACTCCATCTTTTGAGCTCACCGCCATCATGAGGAGACAATGGGACCTCCTTGTCTTTAGTATAATTATAAAAGGTGTACTTGCTGTGGTTTCCTTCATCTCTCAAGTTGTTTGTTAAAAGTTTGTAAATAGCTAAACACCATGTTCTCTATATCATTATCATCTTCATATATTGCTCATCTTGAGAAGGAAACGTGTTCTTCTGGCAAGGGGATCACCGAGCCGCCTACAAAGAGTAAGGAGCTAGCATCATGAATTGTCGGCAAGCATCGTTGCTATGAACCGAAAGAATGCGAACTGCTAAATGAATGATTTATTTAGGTTGTCACCATTGAAAGAAAGGAAACATGTAAAAAAATGGCGTATATTGGTTGAGCAGTAAATCTTTCATACCATAGATCATGGTTTTAAATTGTACGCATATACATCTTAATTTATGGGAGCAGAATTCTTGTTGTGAGTGGTTTCGCAACATGGGATGTTGTGATGATCACAACCACTCAAGGGCGATCCAACGGCTGCAATCGGTGGTTTTTTTTATAAGTGGATATGGCTTTAAGTGGTTTTTATCACAACTGTTGGATCACTCTCGAACAGATTATTTAAACTACCAACAAAAATCTAGTACCCTAAGTTGATTGTTTGATTGTATTGAGACATGTAACTCCTTTGTGCATAGTAGGTGTTTGGATATGACAATGTATGGAATGGCAAATGTGATGTAATGTTATATTGTTCATATATTGTATTGATTATATATATGACGAGAATATGATTATGATGTTGATTTTTTTATTTTAAGTTAGATATAAAATGTAGTAAAGAAAATTTGAAATCGATATCATTATTTCCAACCCAAGAATATAGGTATAGAGCTGGGAGCAATCCAGACCTTAGTATGAGTTACATCCTAGGTAGCTAAGTTAACCCTACAACAAGATTAATCCAAATATTAACTCTAAGTCCTCAAATTTATCTTTCTTAACTTAATCATACTCGAAATGTCTATTAGTTTGAAATACATTTGAAGTTCATTTGAAATCATCTTTACTCAAAAGTCCATGAATTTCAGCATGATCATCACTACTCCAAATTCTACTAGTTTAAAAAGACAATTACTGTTCATGTGCAAACCATCTTTACTAAAAGGTCTTTTAGATTTAAAATAGATTTAAGGTTCATTTGAAATCAACTTTACTGAAAATTCCATTAGCTTTATGCATTTAAATTACATCAGAAATTATCTTTTACTTAAAAAGAATATTAGTTTTGAAAAGCATAAGTTGTATGCTCTCATGGAGAATACAACTTACATGCTCTATCCCCCTTATCCCGTATTTTTTTTAAAATGGTACCTAGGTGGTTTTAAATCACCATATATCAGCATTGCATCACTTCAGAATTAACTTGATTTGAGACTTTTATCACATCCATCAAGACTAGCAAATTTTATCAGTCTTAAAATACCACATCTAGCTAGATATGCAAATGAAATCTACTTTCTAAATTTATCAAGAATCTCCTTAGTCAAAGTTGTTCCTGCAAATGGTTAGGCAACTGCGACTCTTTGGTAGAGGGATACCATCTGGTTAACTTGGGATAATGAGACTTTATCTCGAGACAAGTTATCTTAAGATAAGTGATCACATTATGATTGCACCATTTACCATATCTCTGTTTACAGTGATTGCCCATTCTTTATCCCTCAAAATTGTCGAGCAATGCATTTTCTCAAGCAACTCCTTTTCTAAAGTTGTTCAAGAAAAAAAATCCTAAACAACTTCTCACGTAAGGACTCAACCATGGGCTACTTCCAATTAAGTATAATTAAGTATCAATTGTGTTATGCCTCTAGTAAGGATGATAGAATTCTGATTTATGATGTTTACTATCGATTCTTGTTTCTTTAGGAATTTTTCTTTTGATGGGGACGAATAGTAAGCGTGGGTTATTCTTATTCCTTGTATCTCGAAAAAGTGGAATACGTTGTAATTATTGTGGAATAAGTAAGGTGGATATTAAATAAACTATAATCATTGTCTAAAAATGAAGAATACGAGGAAGTGAAATAGTTGTAGAAGAAATAAGAAGGGGGGATGATTTTTGGAAAAAGAAAACACATGTCAAAAACCTTCCACTATAATTAGATCAAAAGATGTAGAATCCATGAAGATGGATCCTCACTCTAGAATCTAATGTGTGGACGATTGTAATTTAGTCTTATACACATATTGATGTTTACATAAGATACATTGTATACATTAAAAAACCTACCCAAATCACAAGCGGCGCTGAGGTTGCAACCATGTCAAGAGAAATGTGTTCTTGACATGCCTTATCACATGTGGTAAATGTCTCTCAATTGTCTCATCATATGTTAGAACATCACTCTCATCTCTCCCATGCTCTGTAAAATAATCGCATGGGAATGGGAACGTAGCATAAAGTCTCCTATAAATATATAACATGATTATACACATGCTCTTAATATATAGCATGTTTAAACCATTGTTTAAAATGTAAAATGTCAAATCATCTGCTATAAATATATAGCATGTTATGAAACCTTTGTTATATGTAAGGTTTTTTCAACAAACACGCAAATCAATAGGATTGTAATGAGCACTGTGATTTTTACAAGTGTTTTTCTGATCATTTTGAGCAAAATATTTATAATAATACAAATAGGATATCATATTCCTACTACTAGTGATCATTTTTATATAAAAAATAAATCTTAAATTAATACAAAATAATTGTATCTTTATTCCTATTATATATGTCTCTTCAATTATTATAATCTTTACTCGAATTACATATGTCTTTTCTACTATTACAAAATTGATCGTTTCATATTAATTTATGATTTGTTTTTTTATGCAAAAATGATTATTAATAGTAAGAATGGTATAACATCCGTAAAAAAATATATATTTTGCTCAAAATGATGGTAATTGGTTAATGAGGGTGCTAATTAGTACAATCATAATGAGCTCTAATCTCATTGAAAAATAATCTTATAAATATTCATACGTTTTGTACCAAGCTCAAACTCATAAGTATACATCATGCTGTAAATCCATGTTATAAAATTTATATCAAGTTGAAATCCTGACTATGTTATGAGTATGCATTTCTTAACATTGCTTATTTAAACTCTATTTGTTATATATGAAAATAGTGTTCTCTCACGAAAACCAAATGGCTTTTTATTTTCTCTCTCGAGAGTCAACGTAAAGTAAACTCAATTGAAAATGAATCGGAATGACTATTATATATAACTAGTAGGCACCCCTGTGCGTTGCACAGGAAATATGTTTGAGCTTTTGATTGAATGAAAATTGGATTCCCAAAGGAAGGAACGCGCCAGTACATATAAATTTCATGGTAAAACGTAAGCATGAGGACATGCTACTTTATAGTTATTTCATTGCATTTTAAAAGTATTTTTAAGTTTATTCACCATCCACACTAACAATTGTAATAGATTACATGGGTATCAAATTCAAAACCGTTTATATTGACACATAAAGACATTATAATCCACTCCAAGTAAATGTTTTGCAATCAATCAAAAAATATAATCGTCACGTAGGAAAATAATATATTCACACTAAAGATGCTAGTTTTGTACCATGTATTTTACTATGGTAGTTTCTACCGTGCATTCTTCTCTAGTACTTGGCATAAGTGAAAAAAAGTTACCATTGATTAATATAAGTATAAGTATTATACATTAATAGAGACAAATGCAAAGGAATCTGAAATTTTCATAAACCACAAAAATCTAATAAAACTATGTTCCTGGAACTAAAAATAGTAATATTTTTTAGTATTAGTGATGGTGAATAAAAAAAGAACAAAAAACCCATATAAAAAAAGTCAAATAGTCCCATGGAAAATGATAAAGACATGTATATAGATATACATAGCTGGATTTCGAGAAGTAAGCGAAAATCTACTAAAAATCTCGTAAAAAATTATAATGTCAAAGTTTTATAGATCTATTTTGATCTAATGGTTCAAACTTTTATATGTTTACCAAAAAAATCATTAATATCCAAAATCTATCTATGCTCTTTTGATACATTGTTGTAGTTTTTAGTCCTAAAAATCACGGTAATAATTTTTATTGCTAATACATGCCGTATCAAGATGAAATGAGAATCAAAATGAAGAAGAACATCGATGTTTTGTTTTACCACAAAAGGTGAAAAGAAAGGAAGAAGTTATTTTAGCATAAAGAAGGAGTAAGAATACATGGTACCTTCTTCGTTGATTCAACTAATCATTTGATACGCTATTGTCTTCATTTTTTCTTAGCTATATCTAAGCTTACAGGGAAATTGACATCGTAGGATAAAATCCCAAAAATGGAAAATTGAAGAAACAAAATAAACAATATCTTGCACATATAATTGGAACACATGAAGACAACTTTATCATCATAATTAAATGATTGGCTCATACCTTGTCAGTTACCAAGTACTGAATGTAATCATCTCTACTGATTCCAGTGAATCCCATATAAGGCAATTGTATGGATGCTGGCCGTAAATACTTGATTTCCACATGCCTATATAAAAATTAAAAAAAGAATTGTTAAGAACAATTAATTGTAGAGTGTGCATGTACTTTGAGCATACTCTATGGAGAGACGACAATTAATTGTTTCAACTGCAATATCTGAGATATTAATGACATATACACATCTTTGGTCATCGGAGTGAATGTGGCATTCCATTGCAGATGCAAGTAACATGATGGTGCCGACAACTTGATCCCCAATAGCTAGAGAAAAAACTTTCAAATCAAATGAGTGTTCAATTAATCACTAATAATATTGTAAGTAGGATATGGGCATGACAATGATTGCCATGAAAATAGATGTGTCCCTTCTCTTCATGCACGTATGCGACTGTGTCGCTGACATACTTGAATGTAGTAGTGTATGTGCCCACAAACAAAGACATGGATGGGGTCGTTGTGTAGATCCACCTAAAGTTCACGAGCGAGCGTTGATCATGTGTAGGGAAAAAACATCTCAAACCTGCATAATAAAGTAAAATGCCTCCAATATAATTTTGAGTAAACATCCAGTTGGAACAATTTAACATTCCTTAACCATTGGGATTGTCTGGTTCAAAAAAAGGAGCAAGATTGCAACCTTATCCATGATACAATTGATCATAATGTTACCAATATGACAACAAATCAGCTGATGAATGATTTTCGGTTCATGTTCTGCTCCCCGCCTGAATCAATGTTACATCCTACGAAAATGACGTTACTCACCTGTGATCGGAGCTCATAGGAGATATGGAAGACCACCAGGAATCCCATGCTAATAATGAGCTGCACCAACCAAAAAACCTCCTCCATCGGCAAGGAACAAATCTCAGGGCATCACCTTTAAGCCCACCCTTCACCCTTATTTCCGAGGGTTCAATCACTCAAGAAAGTTCATCTGTGTGGACATCGGTGCTGGAGAGGATGCATGAACAACAAAGTGAAGATGGAAGAAAGGGGAAGATGAACTTGGACAGAAGGTCGAGGATGGCGTAAATAGGAAATGTCGGGTGCAATCCACGTTTTGAATGTAACGGATGCCCGATGTTCCTAAAGCATTCGACGATAGACATGTCAAAAGGCCATGCAAACGGGGGAGACAGAGCCCAAGTAATATGGAAAAGGCAAGGGGGACGAAATCACATGGAAATTTTCCTGCAGCGGGATTTTTTTATATATAGTAAACAAACATGAAAATGCGCATAAAGAGGAACATGAAGAAGACATGATTTAGGAGGTGTGCAATGTATTTAGGAGGTGTGCAATGTATAAAAAACACATATCAGCTACAAAAAGTGTGAATATTTGTCAAACAATTAGGGGCATCAAAGGAAAGTTACTTCGATGTAGAGAAGAATTGCTTGAAACAAACATTATCAAATATTTATTATAATATTTTCTAAATTTAAAAATCTCAAACTTTACAGCCATGGTGTATTTTGATATCAAAAACGAAGAAAATTAAATCACCTATTGTGATTCTTCTATATTAATGTTCCAGCACAAATACTAATGAGGCATGCATCTAAATATAGCAATTTAACCCTTTATTTTCATAACATATGTAAATATGACATATTAAAACTTCTGGTTAGCACTAACTTCACTAACATTACGAAAAACATCAGTTAAATAAAAACATCACCATATCAACTTCCATACTTGATAATTCTTGAGCACTTGCACAAATGTAAAACATACCAAAAGTTTAAAGTTGCACAATAACCACTCTATTTTGTTTATACCATCCGAATGTAATGAAATTCTACATAGAAAACACTGCAAGTTTTTAAATTATCATTATAATTATTCTATTTTCTAATAACATCTGAACATATTGTAATTCTACATGTAGAACACTACATGTATAAGAAACAAATGTGTTCCTCGCAACTCACAAACAAAAATCATAATTTCTCCATACCTAATGACATGCTCCTTCATGGGGACCATCCCATCCTCGAGCCTTGAAGAAACCGTCTTCCTCCTATAGAGCCCGAAACCAACATCAACAATCAAATTCGAGGAGACCATCATAGTCGCTTGGAAGATCTTCCCAAAGGTCAGGTACCCACCTCGTTATTAAATCAGAAGGTGAGCAGACGGATCACCTCGATATTGGATGATGAGTTTTCTGGATATTTCTAGTTATAGGATGAAACTTTGTTATCATATAATATCAATATTATAATTATGAGAATTTTTGTATAGTACCATACCATCGGAACATCGATGTCATATGCTCTCGATCAACCTTGTCAAGGTCTTGAGGTTTCGACAACTGAGTATATGTTCATGCAAACACATCAAATGGTTTAAGCAATAATCCTATCATGAGAATCAAAGAACAACCACTTAAATAAGAAGCATGCAAGATGAGAGTAAGCATGATCAAGATCTCAATCACATTGACCGTCAACGGAATATCGCGGTAGAAGAGGGTGCAGTTTGTATCTTCTTAAAAGGAAAAGAATCGAGGAGAACGTAGATGTTGATGATGTAGCAGATGATCCTCAAGGGGGACTCACCGACATCAACATTCTCGATGGAGATAGAGGCAGTCTCTGTTGTGTCAGATGCCATCGATGCGGCTGTTGAATAACATCGTAGCCTTGCGAGTCCTGTCGAGTCGGCTGTGAGAGCCGATGGTGGATGAGGAGTGGTTTCGACCATCAGATAATCCCGAAGGGAGAAGTCGATCGGTGCACATAATGGCAGAGAACTCAGAAGTGGATGAGGATTATCGGTGAATAGTGAAAGCAGCATTATTTGACGTTGGCATCTCCTGTCGCAACGTGTCGAGTCCCTCTCCGCCTCCTTAAAATCTACCGCCATCTCCATCTGATTGCTACAGTAACGGTTCAAAAGCCAATTGCCAATTGCTAAAGCATATCTAAATAGCGGTGGAAAAGATATAGCCAAGTGTGGTGTTTCCCTTTCGCCTCCATGCCACCTCCATGTAATTGTACAAACATATGTTAATTAACATATATATAAATTCTCAAATGAGACTAAGATAGGAAGCTGTCAACATCCAGACACATAATTAAATCAAGCACGATTCATGCAATTTCTCCGACGGACATTTGCTACAGTGGCAGGGCCACGGGCTATTATATACAGTAAGATTCGGGATTATGGAATTTAGAGTGATATTTACGTAAGTATTAATAAAGGGAGTTTTCCATGCGTGCCTTTCAAACATTTTCTAATAACACTTTTGCCCTTAACTTTTTTTAATTACATGTGTGCGCCTGTATTCTTTTTGCCTCTATGTAATACTATAAAATTGGAGACTACGTCAAATGTTAGTCAAACATAATTCTATACATGGTAGTATGGAATTTTTAGAAAAACTATCAATTTAATTGTAAAAAAGTAACGATCAACAAATTCGTGTATTTGAGAAAAAAGGTAATCCTTGACAGCTTAGGTGCCTAAATGGGATCTTAAGTCTAAAACGACATCTCAAGTGCTGAAATGGGATCCATAGATCCAAAATGGTACCTCAGATGTCGAGATGGAATCCACATAACCAAAATGTGGCATTTAAATAACATAGAAAACTCTCTTTTGCCCTTTTAATTCACCCTACTTGAAATCACCTCCTTTATACAATATAGAATATCAAATTTGGATCTTTTTGTTGTTGAGAACGTCAAAATGTAACTTCCCATTCCCGACATATAGGATCCATTTTGGCGAGATGTATGTTTACTTGTGGATCTCATTTCAGCATATGAGGTGTCGTTTTGGACCCAAGATTCTATTGTAACCCTCGAGGTGTCAGAAGATAGATATATTTTAAATAAGAGATTTTACTTATAATTGAATTGGTTGTAATTGAATCATAAAATATCTAGAAAAGTTAAGTAGTAGTGCTTACCTTCCATCTTAACAAAAATCAACTATTTTACTATAAACCACTTAGGTCTATAACAACTATTACACACAAATTACAACAAATGACATATTCAGAATTACATCTCTAGAATAATTCATATAACAATGATTACACGATATCTTTCTCTTTGAAATTTGCAATAAGCTCTGTTTTTAGACAAATGATTAGAAGAAAAAAAAGAGAGAGACAACTGATAATCATTTGTATACGATATATCAACAACAATAGTCCTGATTATATAATTCATTGTGATATTTTTTAATGAATAATATTCGTTATTACGTATAGTAGACATCAAAATATTCATCAATATAAGATCATTCAACCAACATGGAATTTAGTTCTAGAACTGGTGAACAAGGATCGGAATGTAAATATAAAGTATTAAGCAACTAGAATGTGATTAGATCATTTTGCAGGTATATATCTATAAAATTCCCTCACTCGTTTTTGAAGTTAGAGCACTCCTCTCTCTGGCAAACAACAAACAACGATCAGCAGCAGCAGAATCCCAAAGCGGCAGCTGACAGAGAACAGCACGAGAGAGAGAGAGAGACCTGCACATGTTGTTGGACCAAAGCAACTGTCCCCCCCTCCACTCTCATATCACCCACCAACCTCTTCACATCACCACCTTCAAATGGGTCCTCCTCTCCCACCACACTCCATGCTGCTCTGCTGCTGCATGATCCGTGCTATGTGCTCTTGAGGTAAAACTGCACCTTTTTCTCACATGGGTTCCCCTCCTTCGCTCGCCTAATCCACCAAAGCTCCCACCTTTCCCGTCTTTCTCCCACTTTCCCCATATGGGTACCTCCATTTGAGGCCAAAGCTGCCACCTTTCCGGCCATGGCGCCCTCCTTCTTCCCCCTCCGCTGGGAGAGCACCGGCGACCAGTGGTGGTACGCGTGCCCCATCGACTGGGCCGCCGCCAACGGCCACTATGACCTCGTCCGCGAGCTCCTCCACATCGACCCCAACCTCCTCATCAAGCTCACCTCCCTCCGCCGCATCCGCCGCCTCGAGTCCCTTTGGGACGACGACCCGCGCTTCCTACACGCCGCGCGCTGCCGCGCCTCCGTCGCCCGCTCCCTCCTCCTCGAGTGCGACGGAGGCGACGGGGGAAACAGCCTGATCAGGGCGGGGTACGGCGGGTGGCTCCTCTACACCGCCGCGTCGGCCGGGGACGAGGACTTCGTGGCGGAGCTGCTAAGGAGGGACCCGCTGATGGTGTTCGGGGAGGGTGAGTTTGGGGTGACGGATGTGCTCTACGCCGCCGCGAGGAGCAGGAACGCTAGGGTGTTCAGGGTGCTGTTCGAGTCCGGGATGTCGCCCCGGTGTCCGACGAAATGCCCCAGTGGGGAGGAGTTCAGGTGGGAGATGAGGAACAGGGCCGCTCACGCAGCCGCGAGGGGCGGGAGCTTGGAGATGCTCTTGGAGCTGCTCGTTGGATGCACGGATGTGCTCGTGTATAGGGATGCTCAGGGGTCTACTCTTCTGCATGCTGCTGCTGGCAGAGGGCAGGCTGAGGTGAGAGTTTCTGGTTAACATTGTTATTTGGTTTTCTGTTTAAGATTAGATTATATGCTACTTTGCAAGTTTATTTAGTTTTCGGTAGTTTTTAGTTGTTGGGTTCTCATGTTAGTGATGTTAAGCAGAAATTGCTTTAATCCTGACCCGACTTTTCAGCCCGATTCATTAAGCATGCCTGATGATCTCCCCATGTCCCTCCAAACTACATTTAGTTTTAGAGTCTTATTTGGCTCAAGATCACGGATCAGTGGATCCATCCATTTAGGGGAGTCTGTCTGTGCAGAGGTACCATATAAACATCCTTACGGTAATACTCATCCTCTATACTACTGTTCTACCACCATATAAGAGAGAGATTCAACATGCTGTTTAGGATGTAGCCCAGTTAAGTATGAACCTCGCAAATAATGTGTCGTTTTCGTTTTGTTTGGTTGATTGTTTGATCCACCTGAGATTTATATCCAAAGAATGTTCTATATGGGTGATGGTGAGAAGAAATGATTTATATATGATCTTAGATTAAGTTTAGCTCTTGACTTCATGATAGGAGTAATGCTGAAATGTTGAATATGCGACCTTCTGGAAGTTATGTGGTATGATATTCTATATCATTTCTGTTCCGAGATGAACACACAACTTTTCAAGGGTTATTTTGTAAATTTCTCCGTGTGGTTTCGATCGAGCACAATCTTCCCCTCTAGACTTCCCGGATCCCGTCGACCCGTACGGGAGATCTGATATCCACCTTTAACGGAAAAAGGAGACCTTGTTCCAATCTTGGAGATGTCGACAGTCCCATGTAGTGAATGTGATTTGGTACCAAAATTTGATTTGGAAGGAAATCTAAAATGTGGAAATCTGTTTTCCAACACAAGTTGGAACATGAAATAGTTTCACATCTGTTGATTTGAAATTGCAAGAGGCTTTATTATGATTTTCTTATTTTAGTTGCAATAGAGGTCTTATTATGATTTTCTAATTTAAGTGACGGCCTAGTCCCAACATAGAACTGTGAGCCATACATGAGCGAGCATACACCTCCCGGTCGCCAGTCTGGGTCAGTTGGGGATCGACCTCAAATCCAGGTTATTGGGACTTGAAACTTAATTATGTTGGTCTTCATGTATCGCGTGAAATTCCATCTCTTTCTCTTATAAGAGCGCAAGGCTTGTCTTGGTCATTGTTCTTCCTAGGGGGTTTTATAAGGATTCTTGTGTTTGAAATACACCAATCATGAGAGTTGATCACCGTATCTTTATAGTAGATTCTCGGACCAATAGTGGAGGGACGATTTATTCATATTAGGATGTTATAGAATTAAAATGAGTTTGTTCTCCTTTTACTTCCATCTATCACGTACATGTCATCATTTGTTATCCCTTGTCTGCACTTTACTAGGATTTGCTAGAGCTCCCTGGATATATTTCTTAGTTTCAAAGCCATTCTTCATTTCTTGAAATTTGGAAATTATGTAGAAAATGAAATTGATTTTCAAAAAGTCAGGGAAAGTAAGAGCTCCTTTGTGCACCACTTGATTCAAAAAATGTGCGTTACTCCTTTGGATGATAAGCATGCTTCAGAAAAAGGAAAAAGAACTCATCCACGATGTTTGCCCCATGAATCTGTATAAATGCTTTGATCGATAGTATTTTGGCCTCCTTTATGTATTTCTTTTTAACATACCTATACATGTTTTTTCAATGCTAAATTTTGGGTCTTTCATACTGAATAAAATATAGATATTGAATATGTTGATGTCATGAATAAACAACTTCTTTTTGAACATATGAGATTACATGTCATGTTATTGTTCTTGAATTTGTAAAAATATTCATATTATGAAATTGTTTTGTATATCATATGAGAGGGTGAGGAAGGCCCAAAAAGTGTTGGAATGAGGCTATCCGAAGGGATCTTAGTTATTTGGATCTAAGTTCGGGAATAACCCAAGATAGATCTGAATGGAGGCAAAGAATCTATGTAGCCGATCTTACTTAATGTGAGAAAAGGCTTTGTTGTTGTATATCATGATTGATGAATTGTAGCGTAGAGCTGCTTACATTATACTCCTATATCCTTTCAAAAAAACATTACACTCCTAAATGCATTTATTGTGCATGGCACCAGAAATCAATTAAAAATCTGTTGGAGTGATTGGCTTTATTGAGGTCCATGTTCTCTGCTTGCATACTATAAGAAGCATATCTTCCTTGGCTTGGAAAAAATGGAACGTTGATTTTTCCTACTAGGGAGTTTGTGGGTGTGTTGCGATTCAGGCTGTGAAGTGTCTCCCCCTTCATTTCTCTCTTCTGGGATTAGTCTTTCAAGCCAACTTTGTATTTTCATTACCAATTTTTATTTCAAAAGGACTCGTTTTCAGCTTGTCAAAAAGGTTAAAATATGTAAAGTGGCCACCTTCATGGCCTAGTTTGTGTTCATCTTTGTGTCTATACTTCTGTACGTCTAATATAGAAAGCATGTACATCCAGCAATGTGTCTAATCACTGTCTTCTAAGCTTTGAGTTTGGAAATAGGGTACATTTTCAATAATATGCCATTTGTATTGTGAACACCATTCCCTCCATGTCGCTCCATCCGTTCGACCATTTGAGGGATTATAAAATGGAGTTTTTAGTATTGTTTACGTGCCCGTACAACTGCTAATCATGGCACAGAAGTCATTTGTTTTTAAATTAAGGCAGTAATGGTACATCTTTGTTCATTCCATATGAAACATTCCAATCACTGTCTTCTAAGCTTTGAGTTTGGAAATAGGGTACATTTTCAATAATATGCCATTTGTATTGTGAACACCATTCCCTCCATGTCGCTCCATCCGTTCGACCATTTGAGGATTATAAAATGGAGTTTTTAGTATTGTTTACGTGCCCGTACAACTGCTAACACCAATCATGGCACAGAAGTCATTTGTTTTTAAATTAAGGCAGTAATGGTACATCTTTGTTCATTCCATATGAAACATTCCAATCATCAAGAAGGCATGTGAAGCATGAGTGCAGAACTCATTATCTAGAAATATATCCCATTATGGAAATTGTAGAAGGAAAAGAATCAATTGACTAATGAGAGGCCCTAGGGTTCTCTTATATAAGAGAAGAATCTATTGACCAAACTACAAGAAGAAGACAAAAGAATTAGAAAATAAGAGAAAACAATAATAAAGATAACAAATATCTCAACACTCCCCCTCAAGCTGGAGCGTAGATATCGATCAAACTCAGCTTGGAACAACATCTCTGATAAGGCCCTCTAGCTAGGGCCTTAGTAAGAACATATGCTATCTGGTCTCCAGAGATGACATGTGTAGTGGCGATAAGACCCTTTTGTATCTTGTCACGAGCAATGTTTGAAAAAACGAAAGACGGAACGAGGCTTTTTCCATAGTGGCAAGGTGAGGCATAGCATCGAGTTATAAGCCTCACTTTGTATAGGAAAATAATTATAAAAAATATAATATATATATTGATGAAATAGTCTAATCTGACAGACATATAATATATAACATTGTAATATATAATGAAATTATGAAGATAAGAACTTGAAAAAAAGATAGGTCAATTCCATATTCCATAAACTTTTCAACTAAATTTCTACCCATTCAAAAAGGAAAACAATGACCACTAAAATATTTATGAAAAAGGGAGTCATTGGTGATAGTTGTCATTAAAGGTATCCGAGATGTTGATATGAATAATATGATTTGAATCGTAACCATATGTTCTGTTGAATCCAGTTGAGGAACGGTCCGACGGCCTCCTGTGCCACCATACCCTACCAGTACGGGGGTTTCGCTGTGGGGGTTATAGGGGACATCACCCCCATCCCAAAAAAGGTTTCTTATATGTGTATTCGAATTCACTTGCATCTGAGATTTGTGGATACATATTGATGCAAATGGAAATTTGCACATCGATGAAAAAATAATTTGATTGTGGATTTTTTGGTGGAGAAGAAAATGGAGTGGTTGAGAGGAGAAAACTCGTCGGAGAACGAGGGATTTTGAAGGAGAGAATCGCGGAGATCGTGCGGGGAAAGGAGAGATAAAGGAAGGAGATATGAGATAAATCTCGATTTTACTTCAACTTGAACTTTCCTTTACAATAGACTACCAACCCTTTATATAGGAGGAGTGGAATGAAAAAAATAGAAAGTGAATCAAATTTAAATTGATTCTAATTGATTTGAATAAAAATTCAAATCTACCTTATCCTAATTGACTCTGATTTAAATGTGAAATTCAAATTGAAAACCGACTAACTAATTTCGCATCACAAGCGATCTCTTTTATTGAAATAAAAATTGCAATGACTCAAATAAACGTAAATATAATTAGACTAAAAAAATCAGCCCTATTTATTAATTTCGTGATGCATCAATTCTCCTATGCTTAAAAAACTCATCGCCCGACGAATTGCTTGATCTGCAGGCTTGAAGCGTGTTAACTTTAATTCGACATTCTCGATCCGGCCATGGAAGAACTGATGTGGAGCAAACGACGGAATCCAGGCTCGCGTGATGCGATGATTGGAGCCATTAACTTTGCGACGGAAGAGTAAGTGTGGCGCAAATGCGGGTGCCCACCCGGGTTTCGTCCCCTTGATGTGGTGCTTAAAAAACTGATGCGGCATCTTCATATTGGACGTCTCGGCTTTTGGAGATCCCATAGCAAAACGATGGCACAAATTTAATAGAGGGAGAGATGTGGGTAATGCACTAGACCATGGGGTCTTTAAGTAGGTGAAGCCCTCAATTCTAATCCAACTTGGAAAATGTAGCCACCCATATTTCTTCTTCTCAGCACTTCCTTTTAAATATTCCTGCTCCAGGGGGGTGGAACACAATTTTCGTACCCCTTCACTCAAGTTATCCCCTTTTAGATACCCACTATCTTTAACCTTTAGGCAAATTGTCTTAAGATGATGTGCTCTTTTGCAAATTTTTGAGATCCATGCCAAATCCCTAATTTCACGGGATTGGCTTGAGGGAGATTTTCCAAGCATCCGAGGGTTTCGTTCTCTCCTTCTTCGACATGGGCGGCGCCAAATCTTAAGGCTAGGGTTCTGGTTGCATCGGTGGCTCAAGATCAAGCCGTGGCGATGACGGCGGAGTGGGGCTGAGGAGAGGCTGATGGAGGTGTGGGGGGGGGGGGGTCGACGTTGATGGGGTGGCGGTGTGGGATGGACGATAGGGTGGTTGCGCGAGAAAGGGGCTGGTTGGCGGCGTGCTGGCGATAGTCTGGAGGGACAAAGCGGCGGTGGTTGGGGAACTGGCTGGTGGTGGATGTCGTGAGATAGGGCTGAGGGATGGGAGGGGAGGCAGTGGCGTAGGTGGGAGAAGTAGGGGTAGGAGAAGGGGTCGGCGGTGGCGTAGTATGAGGTGGTGGGCAGCGGAGTTGGATAGAGATGGGGAAGGTGGAGGCGAGGGGGGGACTAGAGGTATGAGGGTGATAGTGGGGGTGGCAGGAAGGGTCGTCGGGGCTGGAGAATGCGTTGCAGGGGGTGCAGGGGTGGCGGAAGGGGCTGATTGCGGGGCTGGAAGGGGTGATGCTGTAATCGGGGAAGGTGCCAGATGTGCGGGGGTGGTGGAGGGGGTCCGCGAGAGGGTCGTGGATGGACCGTAGATCGATTCTTGCGGCCTTTTCAAATCAGAATATACCTGGACAGCGAGCAGGTTGACATTTTCTTCTTCTGCAATGGTCTGGACTGCGAGCAAATCGTCATTGACGGCGTTGTTTCCTTTTGAGACGGTCCGGACAGCGAGCGGGTTGTCGCCGTCACCATTTTTCCCATCTAAAACGATCTGGACAGCGCACAGATCATCGTCGACTGCAAAATTTTGTTCGTCGTCAACTTGTACCATAAAGATATCAATGTTGTACCATGAATCTATCCATTGTTGAACCTTGATGCTTGTCTGGAGGCGATCTTTGAATTTTTGTTGACGTGAACGTGCGTGCGAGCCATGAGATAGACAGTTTTGATTGAGCTTCGTCTTTCAATATGCGACAGGACCGTTGAATCGTGAGAACGACTCAATTTCCATGCTCTGATACCGAATGATGCAAATGGAAATTCGCACAACGATGAAAAATTAATTTGATTGTGGATTTTTTGGTGGAGAAGAAAATGGAGTGGTTGAGAGGAGAAAACTCATCGGAGAACGAGGGATTTTGGAGGAGAGAATCGCAGAGATCACGCGGGGAAGGGAGAGATAAAGGAAGGAGATATGAGATAAATCTCGATTTTACTTCAACTTGAACTGTCCTTTACAATAGACTACCAACCCCTTTATATAGGAGGGGTGGAATTACAAAAATAGAAAGTGAATCAAATTCAAATAAACTGACTCTAATTGATTTGAATAAAAATTCAAATCTACCTTATTTTAATTGACTCTAATTTAAATTTGAAATCCAAATTGAAAACCGACTAACTAATTTGAGATCACGCGCGATCTCTTTTATTGAAATAAAAATTGCAACGACTCGAATAAACGTAAATAAAATTAGACTAAACAAAAATCAACCCTATTTATTAATTTCGTGTTGCATCACATATGCTTAAGGTTTAATATTAAGAGCTCACTGAAATAATTGGACATGTTAATGACTAATATGAACAAGAAAGAGGTCAAATTTAAGCATCCATCTTGTATAAATATATCCTCAACAAATAGGCCTTTATAAACATTCGAAACTACCAATGGAATCAATTTTTTTTATAAAAAAATGCTTAATAAATCCATAACACCTCAACGATTGCCTCGCCCCGCCTCACCGCCTCACCTCAGTCATCTAAGGCAGTCGCCTTAGCCAGGGGGTCCGAGGCAGTTGCCTCGAGGCTCTTTTCCCCCGCCTTGTTTTGCCTCGAGCGCCTTTGCGCATCGAGGTGTATTTTTTCAAACCATGGTCACGGGTATAGTGATAGTCTACCCCTATGTGCTTCATCATCTCATGAAAGGCTAGGTGGTTGGAAATAAAAAGAGCAGCCTGATTGTCACATTGGAGGTGCATGGGAAAAGGCACCTCTATAGTCAGGTCAACAAGAACAGATCTGACCCACATCATCTATGTGCTAACATGTGCTATGACCTTGTATTCTGACTCAACACTCAATCTGGCAACCACGATCTGCTTCTTGCTCTTTCATGAAAGCAAGGAATTCCCTTTGAACACAACAAAGCCTGATGTAGACTTCCTATCCTTTGGACACCCAGCATAATCTGCATCTACACATGCTGTAACTGAAAGAGACCTGCTTGTGCTGAAAAGAAGTCTTTACCGGGTGAAGTCTTCAGATATCTCAGAACCATATAAACCGCATCCATATGTGCCTGTCTGGGCTACTCCATAAATTGGCTCATTTTGCTCACGACAAAGGATATGTCGGACCTGGTAACAAGCTCCATGTACCTCCTCTTGTCGGCCTTCTCGGTGTCATCATCATAGAGCTTCATGCTTGGGTCAATAGGAGTAGTGACAGTTCTGCAATCTGTCATGCATGCCTCTGAAAGAAGATCTGTAACGTACTTCCTCTGGGTCATCACAAGACCTCGCTGGTTCCTGGCAAACTCCAGTCCAAGGAAGTAACGTAATTGTCCAAGGTCCTTGGTCACAAACTGCTGACCTAGAAAGTCCTTGGTACCCTAAATGCCTTACTCGTCATCCCCTGTAACAATAATGTCATCAACATAAACAAGAATGACAATAGTACCTCTCTGGGTCCTATGCACAAATAAGGAGTGATCGACAGTCGATCGCACAAACCCCTGCTGCTCTATCAAGTCCGAGAGCTTCTAGAATCGTACCCTTGGACTCTGCTTAAGGCCATAGATAACGTTGTGTATCCTGCAAACCTTTTGACACTCTCCCTCAGCAGCAAACCCAGGTAGCTGCTGCATGTAAACCTCCTCCCGTAGATCACCATAGAGAAATGTATTCTTCACATCAAGCTGGTAAATGGGTCAATCGCGTGTCACAACAACAGAAAATAGAATACGCAGAGTAGAATGTCCGGTAACTGAAGAGAAAATATCATGATAGTCCACCCCATATGTCTGGGTGAATCCACGTGCCACAAATCTCGTCTTATAGCGATCCACACTGTCATCTGCACAGTGTTTCATAGTGAACACCCATTTGCATCCACAATGGATGCGTCAACTGGAGCAGAAACAAGATTTCAAGAACCACGTGACTGTAGCGCAACCATCTCGTCCTCTATGGTTAACCTCCACTGACTGTCTTGAAGAGCCTCCTGATATGTCCGTGGTATCTCCACGGCTGAAAGTGCCAAGGTAAATCTCCTAAAATCCTCTGACAACCTGCTCAAGGAAACTTGGGTTGCAAGAGGATATATAGCACACTTATGCTTCGGCTTACGTAGATAATCGCACATCAAGATCATCTACCAAGTTCGTAACATGTGGGTTCCCCTCTTGAGAGGGCACATGCTCATCATGTATGGAATCTTGCTGCACAGACAACTTAGTAGTGTCATCAGTAGAAATAATGTGCTTATTACATACCTGAAGCATGTTGGATGACGGGCAAGGCCTGTGAGCAGGGGGAATCGAGCGAGACCTGCGAGTAAAAACACGTGGCAAAAACTGAGTCACAGTAGAAGGTGGAGCCACAGGAGCAGGTGTAGGTGGTGGTAATGGTGGTGGTGGTTCGATAGTAGGAGATGGATGCATGTAGATCTCGTCATTAGAGTCAGACGGAGCTAGTCTGTCACCAGTAGGAGAAAAATACATGACAGACTCAAAAAAAGTGATATCAACACTGACCAAGTACTTCTTCCTGACCGGATGAAAGCAGCGGTACCCCTTTTGGGTACGGGAGTAGCCGACAAAAAACAGACTTTACAGCTCTGGGAGAGAGCTTATCACAACCAGGAGAGGCATCATGAACAAAAGTAACAGAACCAACCACACGAAGTGTAAGGGAGAAAAGATCCTTCTTGGAAAATGCAATCGAGAAGGGAATCTTCTCTCCTAACACAGATGATGGCATGCGATTCACCAGATAGCAAGCAGTAAGGACAACATCTCCTTAGTAAGCGTAAGGAGCACAACTCTGTATCAGCAAGGTTCTGGTCACATCAGGTAAATGACGTTGTTTGCGCTCTGCAACACTGTTCTGTTGGGAAGTATAAGTAAAGAGGTCTAATAAACAATACCTGGAGATCTAAGGAACTCATAAAGCTGTGAAGTGCAGAACTCTAAAACATTATCAGAACGAAGGTATTTGACATTTGCAGAAAAAATATTCTTTATCCCAGTAATAAAACATTTGATCACAGATCCAACCTCAGACTTATTCTTCAATAAAAAGACACATGAAAGTCTAAAAAAATCATCGACAGCAACAAGATAAAAATGGTGTCCCTGGTGATCAGGGACACGACTCGCACCCCAAATGTCTAAATGTAGGAGCTCAAATATCTGAAAACCACTCCGACTCTGACGGGATGGAAAGGAGGAATGATGATGCTTCCCAAGCTGGCATGTCTCACACTGGAAAGAGGATCTCGTAGAGAATTGAGGGAGAACATGACACCTCTTCTGTAGAGGAAGGTGGCCAAAATAAAGACTGGTCCAGTAGGTATAGTAGAAATGCCATCATGAGGAGGTTGGATCAGTCTGTAAAGCCCCCACTACTCACAGTTATATCCAATCACCTTGCCCGTGAGTATGTCCTCAAACACAAGAGACGAAATGTCAAAAATGGCACGACAATGCAGATCCTTAGTAATCTGACTAATGGAAAGTAAATTCATCTGAAAGTCAGGAGCATATAAAACATTCTAAAGGTGCATGAACGACGTCGAATGCACCTCCCCCCTGTTCTATAAGGAGTAAGTGGTCGCCATTAGCAATGACAACCCATCTGCCAGGTGGTATGATCTTGTAGGACCTCAGTTGCGCTCTGTCTCCACACCGGTAGTGTGAAGCACCAGAGTCCATAGTCCACTCTGTCATGTCTGCACCAGTAATACTAGTAAAAGCATAGGCGATACCTGAGGAGCTCGAAGAGGCTCTGGCTATGATATCTGTAGTGGTGGTGCCAACAATAGAAGTCATGATCTTTCGAATACGAGAGACAATATCATACAGGCGAGGATCGGCCTGGGAAGCTATTCTTTGCAGGCGTAATCTGTTCTGCTACGCGACCAGAAGCAGGATATCCATGCTTCTGTTAGCATGTATCCTCTGCATGTCTAGGCTAACGACAGTAAGTGCAAGGGTCGCGCTGGCGTCCACTGCCTCTACCACGAGGGGCATGTCCTCTGGAATGGGTCTTCCCTCCCCGGCTACGAGAAGCGGCGATTGCTGAAGAGAGCGAAGAAGTGGCTATAGAAGGCATGAAAATCCGGCTGAGACGGCTATAGGCCTCCTCTATGAGAGGTATGGTATCTCCGGTAAGAAGCTGAGTGCGCGTAGTATCATACTCTGTATCAAGTCCAACCATGTAGACTCCAACTATCCTGAAGTTCCTATACATCTTCTGTTGCTCATTAGATGTTGTAATGGGCATGTAGCTATGAAGCTTCTCGAACATGCCATGGAGCGAAGAATAATACATGTGCATAGGACGACCGTTCTGCTTGGCATGTAGATATCAAACAGTAGCTAAAGAATCTTGGCATGTGGATGCCGAAGTATCCCACATCCCCTTGACGGTGGACTGATTCAGAATATCATTGGCTATTTATGTGGTGAGGTTCCTACAAAGCCAAACACGCGCATACGATCATCTTGCTTCCAAGAAGCATTTGCCCCGATCTTATCCGTTGGCTCTGGATCTGTCAAGATGTACTTCTTGTTGCACTGTATGAGGGTGAGAAACTGCATGGACCAAAAATCATAGTTGGTCCCATCCATCTTAACGATGGGAGCCGGACCCTTGAAGGCTCCAAACGAAAAAATATCACCCTTGTTCTATGACATGACGGAAAAATGTCTTACTAAGTACCAACATAACTCAACTGGGTATTAGACCGATGTGAACAAGTCTACACAATCATATAGAGGATTGGTTGTACGTGTAGACTCATGCAACCATCCTCATCAATCTCCGCTGCTCTCAAGGGCCGGAAAACACGATTTATAGATGTGAAACTGCGTTCTCCGGTCAAAATCAGACCGAATCAAACTGCAAATCAACCCGTAGGGGTGCGCGGATGCACACGGGAGAGCCTGGGCCGGCTCGGGAAGGTTGAGGGGAGGCGGGGCTAGGCGGCTTGGGGCTGACCTGGGCGGCCGGAATGCTGCAACCAACGGCCTGGGCGGCGGTGGCACGGAAGCGAAGGCCGGAGGCTTGGGCGGTGCCGGTGGTGGCGGTGCGGGGAGGAGATGGGGCGGATAGGGTTAGGGTAGGGTCGGATACAGGAACTCCGGTCTATGGCCGTCGCTCAGATACCATGTAAAAGGAAAAAGAATTAATTGATTAACAAGAGGCTCTAAGGTTCTCTTATATAGGAGAAGAATCTATTGGGCAAATTACAAGAAGACAAAAGAAATAGAAAATAAGAGAAAACAATAATAAAGATAACAAATATCTCAACAGAAATAAAGTTTGCATACCATACAATATCGTTTTATTGTGGTAATAAAGTTCTCATACATAAAATAGTTTTATGGTTATATCTGTGTGTTTCTTCATCTATTGTTTACCTTGCTTGAGATTAAGCTGTACGTCCTCTTGTTCTGTGGAGTTCAATTGATGCAGGGGAGAACTTTTTTGGTTAGATCAATAAAGATTGTATTCTGAATTACGCAATGTTCTGCAATCACCTGAATTCTTGTTAGTTATCCAGAAGATCCATACATTCAACAGAGTTATGTCCGAGCAGTACAATACCTTTAGCTGATATGTTATTGTGAACTGGTACTGCAGTTTCATTTATAGAGCAACTTAATGCTTTTTAACCTAGTTATTGGGCAGTTTGAATGGGCTCTAATTTCTCACCTATCATTGATGATGCCTTTAGTTCAACTAAGTGCATAGGAATCCAAGCTCCGGTTGCTCAAAAAAGAAAATATGCAACATATGCAAATGGGAAATCATGACAAAATGTCCAGTAAGTTGTTCTATAAGCTTAAGCAAGATAGGCAAAAATGCAAGTATAAAATGAGTCCAACTATATATATTGTGGAAAGATGTGAGAAATGAAAATTGTATTCCTTGTAGCCTTAGAGCTCTCTTATATAGGAGAAAAGCTCCAGGGAGAAATTACATAAAGAAGTCTGGAGAACTTGTAAAATATAAATAAAGACAAAGAAATATAAATGTCTCAACACTCCCCCAATTTGGAGCATATATATATCATGCTCAGCTTGGAACAACACCGGTGAAAAGGGCCCCTCGCAAGAGCCTTGGTAAACATGTTTGCAGTCAAATTTGCCTCTTTAATAATTAGAGAATGTCATAGTATAGGAGGCAAATTTGGTTTGTCAAAAACCACAATCTTTGAATGTTGTGGATTATTTTTACTTGGCAAGTCTACCAAGGTCGAAAACAGGGACACAAGATACTCTATCTATTTTCTGAATTTCGATCAATTAAGAGCAAGTGTGAATAAATTCTCATTTATAGGTCTCCATGCAGGATACACAATACACGGCAAGCTGAGTGATGCATGCATTTTTTTAGTTGATTTTTATGCAATTATAAGATGTTGTATGAGAAAAACGAATGATGAAATGCAAGGGTTACGCATGCAGATGATTATTACAAATATACCCTAGAAAGATCACTAAGTTGAGTAGGAGATTATGAATTGAAATCGGAGTCATTTTGAGCACATAAATATGAGTAGTCATCTATTCAAGGCAAATATAGGTAGAGTAAGGAAATCATCTAACATAAGAATTTCACTTCATTTAGAATGACATCAGATGAGGAAATTAAATATACCATGAAGTAGATGATGAAACAAGGATCAAAACGAGACTAAAATCATGCAATTTGGAGCTACGATGCTTAAGTTATGCTAAAACAATGCAGGGGCATAATTGTAAATAAAATGCAGGAAAGAAAAGGATGAATAATTACAAATAGGTCCCTGGAAGGACCTATTTGCAATTAGCAAAAATCGCCTGGGCCTCATTATAATTTTTCCATACGTGTGGGGGCATTTGTGCAAATATTGAAACCCAGCTGGGCCTCCCTGTAAAATACCCAGGCACGCAAGTGACGCACGCGCCTGGGGACCAATATGTAAATACTAAAACTTCCAGGTTCGTCTCTGCAAATTACCCCAGGCCCTTACGTACTAGGCACATGAGGGGCTAGGCTCGGGAGACTAGGCTGGCTCGGGCCTCGTGGCGTCAGGTAGAGGTTCGGGGCGAGGTTTTGAAGATCCGGTCCTGTTGATTCGTTGCGAGGCTCGGAACGCTACGTGTCGTTTTCATAGCCGTCCGATCCAGATGATCGGACGGATGGATCGGACGGCATCTGCTCTTCGTTCTCTGTCGCGGGCCACCGGAGAAGGCAGGAGTCCGGTGAGCCATGTAAAGCTCCATCGAGCTCCGCGAGGCCCACTGGAGGTCGGGGAAGCTATCTGGTAATCTGGCGAAGATGCTCGATGGCTGGCGGAGGTCCATCAACGTCTGGAAGGGCGAGGCAGAGGCAGGTGGTCGGAGTAGATGCTCGAGACCGGCGAGGTGTAGCAGAATCCGGCCATTGATGTTCCTGTAAGAGTTAGGCATAGCTGAAGCGAGTGCGTGGAGTGCGTGAGTGGTTTGTGATTGAATGGAGGTCGTGGAGGCAACGGGAGTGATGGCCGGTAGCCTCTTCTCCGGCAAGATGAAGAAGAAGTTGGGGTCGAAGCGGAGTGATTCTGGAGAAGGGAAGGGGTGTCGGAGGAGATGTATGATGGGCAGCGAAGCGTAGGACGTGGTCAGGCGAGGGTGAGGTTGATCGGAGATGATGGGAAAATTAAGAATTTTTGAAGGAAAAGAAAGGGGAAGGGGACCTCATTGGAGAGGGGAACCCTATGAAGGTGGCGGCTTGGGCTGAGTAGCAATCGTTGCTCCGGTCGTCGCACGACGAAGGCAGCCGGGCTTCGGTGCTCAGCGGACGCCAGAGACGCCACGACACGGCGGAGCAGCTGCGTGTCGACACCGGGGCAAGAAGTCGTCGTCGCCTCGTCGATCCGCCCCTCCGCTGTCACCGGAGGGGCGGGTGAAGCCGGGCTAGTGCCTGGAATGGTGGACGAGGTGAACAGAGGACGAAGGCCGGCTATTTGTAGGTGGAAGAGGTGGTTGGTTATGGTAGTAGCGAGGTGTTTTGAAATGGGTGGAATTAAGGCTGGGAGTAATGGAGGGGGACGTTGGGGGTTACGCGAAGAAGGTGGATCTTCGGGTGATACGTTGGAGGCGTTATGGGAGGGAGAGGTGTAGTGATGACGACGGGAAAATGGAAAGGGGGAGGGATCGTTGAGGTGTAACGGAAGGGGGAAGAAGAGGCATTTTGACAAGGAAGACGACGAAGGACTATTGGATCTCTCGATCCAACGGTCAAGCTAGGGGCGCGGATGATCGGCTTGGATGAGATCTGATGATCTTATCCAACGGTAGGGGTAGTGTAGGTGACGTGGAATGTGATTAGCCATTGGATCAGGAGGAGATCTGTGGCTGTGGTTGAGGCGCGAATGAGCGGATGAGATCTTATCAGGGACTGCGATTAGACGACTGAGAGCGAGTGAAGGATGAACGACGGACATGGAGGCGGGCTAAAGGGGATCCGACAGCGGGGAGTGAAGGGGTGACGTGGAGCATTGATAGGCGTAGGATGAGAGAACAATCGTGTGGTCTAGAAGAGAACGAAAGTGGGTGGTGAGGATCTGATCTGGGGGAAGACCAGACAGATGTGGCAAAGCGGGTGATGAGTGGTGAGGATGGAGGTCAGCAGGAAGGATCGTATGACCCAGGAGGGGCCGAGTGGTAGGAGGAGGAGCGGCCACGTGGGTGGCCCAGAGGGCGCCACGTGACCCAATCAGAAAATTCAGAAAATAAAAACAAAGATAAAGCTGAAAGAAATAGTTAGAGGTAAAACTAGGAAAAAGTCAAAACATGAAAGTTGTAGATCTCGATGAGATCTACAAGTTTCATGTTGGACAAAAGATCAAAAGAGGTCATTTATAGAAAAATATTTTTTGGGGGTATTTTTAAGGGGGTAAAAACACATGCTTTTGGGGTGTTGAGTTATTTTTGTATTTTTTAGTCTTTTTAAGGATTAGGAATTTATAGACAATTAATCCACCTAATTTTTTAGGGGTTTTATGAGAAAATAATTACAAGGTAATTAACTATAGTAATTATAGGTTAAATATATACAATATAATAATGATGAATTATCGGTGAATTTTAGTGGTTTATTTAAGACATGGGTTTAATTAATGACTTTTAGCATGATGAATATGAGATTCATCATACCCCTATAACCATGCTCGTCCTCGAGCATCTAAAGAATGAAGGAGTCGGATTAATTCCTGACAGTGCAAATGAAGATTTCAAGGCTCAATCTTTCGAAGACCCTTAATTTAAGCGATCCTAAAAATCTGGGTTTATCCATGCTTTATTCAGAAGGAATCCAACTTCTTTAATTATCAGACTCTCTTTTTGAACATATAATATAATGATACGAAACTAAGTGTACTGCATTTCATGAGAGTCGAGTCGAGGCATCACTCGAAGTTCCAGTCCAAGAGACTCTCCTCTAGACCTCATCCTCGACACTAGGGAATAAGTCTATTCTTGCTTCACTCAACCGTCTCATTAGTTCGTCAGACTTGAAATGTTAGATGGACAACCAGATGATGGAGGGAATGGGTTTGTGTCTATTTTTCTCTCCCTTACATTGGAACAATGGGCCTTTCGAGTGCCTTTTTACTCAACAGAAGTAGATTTTTAGCTTGTTGATCAATGTGTCCGTCAAGAGAATTTAGAGTCGTCTGCACTTGTTTTTCTGGGAGTACACTGGGGTGTGTCTTTTTTTAAAAACTAAGATACCTTCGACACCCAGACTTGTATCGCTTACGATGCAGAGCTCTTTTATGATGTCAGTCCGACTCCTTGGTCCTAATTAGCGCTTGGTCCAAGTGGACACTTTGAAAATGTTGGGAGCGCTCGCCATTGGTGTAAGCTCTTTTTGTAATTTGACTTTGGATGATAGAGCTCTTCTTTGACATTTCTTTCTTTTCTTTTGTTGGCTAGCTCCACTACTTTTATCAAAAGTTAGCGCATACTGATCAACAATTATCATTAAGTTTCATCACACCCTGGTATATAGGTAGATATCAAAGAGATAGCATATGAACTTGTTCGCATACTAGCTAGGGTTTTGCTGACTCTCAGGTGTTCTGAAGCCTTCATTAACTTTATCCCATCCTCGAATATCATTAAATCGGGATTAAACTCAAATCTCTGCTCCTAGTTCCTCAAGTGATATCTCAACTCATCTCATCAATCATGGAGTTGTGAAAAATGATTGTGCTGGTCATATTCTTTTGAAGGTAGATATGAAGAGTGCAATATAGCGTTCAAATCTTTCAAACCAAGGAAGTGTGGATAATTAAGTTTAAAAACCCTAATGACTAAGGCATGTTAACTCAAACTCTTTAGATCACAGAAATCCAGTGTCCTTAAAATCCTCAAGCCTTGAGTGAATGTGAATGTGTAAGGAATACACCAACTCCTTAGTTAGTGAATATTTTTGTGTGACTTTTGGTTTTTGCAGTTTTTTATGGAATTTTTTTATATATCTAGAGAGACAATGACTGACCCATTCTCATATGAATAAAAGTATCTACTCTCAGCCAGTATGGATGTAAGTACGGACCGTTAGACGGACCCATGTTACTTGAGGACGGAGCCATATACATTGTCCTCTAAACCACCCATTCTGCTAAGGGAGACCGAAGTTCCCTCACTGAAAGTATCTATTAAGCCTAGTAGTTAAAGTCTAATTCAAAGAAAGGTTTTTAAGTTTTCAAATTTTTATGGAGTTTTTTTGAAACAGAGTTATTTACACCATTTTAATCCCTCAAATTTTTAAGAAAACTTTTTTTTACAGTAATTTTACAAAACTCAGTTCACATGATTACTAAAACCAAGCCCGAAAAAGACTTTTCAAATTTTTTAAAAATACGAGCTATGGCTAAAGTAAATATACAGTACTATACGTTATACCCCCCTATACTTAATTTTTGCTATGTCCTCATAGCGCAAGTGATATGAAGCCATGGTCCGGTTAAATATAAGGTGATATAGCAGAACTGGGGAGGAGGGTCCCCCTATACTTGGTCAAAAATTGACCCAAGTACAAGGAGACAAAGCGAGGGATGGATGAATAGGCGACCCCCCCTATACTTAGGCTACAAAAAGCCTAAGTAAAGTATCCGAGTTAGGGGGGGTTTGTGTTTGGAGGAGTAATTACACTAAGATACAAGTGGGTGAGGGGGATTGTATTTTTACAAATGGCTAGAAGGCAGATGGGGGGGGGGATGTAAAATATACAGAGAGGGGGGAAGGGGTGAGTGTATATGTGCAAGTGTGTGTGTGTGGGGGGGGGGGGTAGATCATCTAGTGATCTACTTTTTTTTCTTCCTTTTTTTCTTTCTTTTTTTTCACAACATGCAAGCCCTCTAATGAGGAATGTTAAAAAAAATGCACATGCAATAATTTTTTTACAAGATGCAATTGCAAGCAGACTGATAAAAAATCCTAAAATTTCTTCATCAAATCTTTTGCGGCCTCTTCAGCAGGAGCTCCCAACTCCATGCCTCCATGGAGATCAAGCGTCCTCGATTTTCATGAGCCCTGCCACAAAAGAGAAATGTTAGAAAAATAGAGAGGAAAATAATCAGCAGAAAAGATGCAAAAATAATGCCTGAAAGGAAGACCTGTGAATCTTGAAAATATTCAACACCAAAAATAAATCAAAATTAAATAAATAAATAAAGGTGAGACGTGTCCCCGGCAACAGTGCCATTTGATGAACGTCAAATTTACCTCTTTAATAATCAGAGAATGTCGTAGTATAGGAGGCAAATTTGGTTCGTAAAAAACCACAATCTTTGAATGTTGTGGATTATTTTTACTTGGCAAATCTACCAAGGTCGAACACAGGGACACGAGCTACTCTATCTGTTTATCGAATTTCGATCAATTAAGAGCAAGTGCGAATAAATTCTCATTTACAGGTCTCCATGCAGGATGCACAATACAAGGCAAGCTGAGTAATACATGCATTTTTTTGTTGATTTTTATGCAATTATAAGATGGTGTATGAGAAAAACGAATGATGAAATGCAAGGGTTACGCATGCAGATGATTATTACAAATATACCCTAGAAAGATCACTAAGTTGAGCAACAGACTATGAATTGAAATCAGAGTCATTTTGAGCATAGAAATATGACCAGTCAACTATTCAGGGCAAATACAGGTATAGCAAGGAACTCATCAAACATAAAAATTGCACTTCATTTAAAGTGACATGATATGAGGAAATTAAATACGCCATGAAGTAGATGATGAAACAAGGATCCAAACGACACTAAAATCATGCAATTTGGACCTACGATGCTCAAGTTATGCTAAAAAATGCAGGGGCATAATTGTAAATAAAATGCAGGAAAGAAAAGGACAAATAATTACAAATAGGTACCTGGAGGGACCTATTTGCAATTAGCAAAAACCTTCTGGGCCTCATTATAATTTTTCATACGTGTGTGGGCATTTATGCAAATATTGAAACCCGGCTGGGCCTCCTTGTAAAATACGCAGGCACGCACGTGACGCACGCGTCTGGGGACAAATATGTAAATAATAAAACTTCCAGGTCCGTCTCTGCAAATTACCCCAAGCCCTCACGTGATGGGCACATGAGTGGCTAGGCTCGGGAGGCTAGGCCGGCTCGGGCCACATGGCATCAGGTAGAGGTTCGAGGCAAGGTTTGGAAGATCCGATCCTGTTGGTTCGTTGCGAGGCTCGGAACGCCACGTATCATCTTCATAGCCGTCCGATCCAGATGATCGGACGACATCTGCTCTTCGTTCTCCGACGCGGGCCACCGAAGAAGGCGGGACTCCGGCGAGCCATTTAAAGCTCCATCGAGCTCCGCGAGGCCCACTGGAGGTCGGGGAAGCTATCTGGTAATCCGACGAAGATGCTCGATGTCTGGCGGAGGTCCATCAACATTTGGAAAGGTGAGGCGGAGGCAGGTGGTCGGAGTGGATGCTCGAGACCGGCGAGGTGTAGTAGAATCCGACCATTGATGTTCCTGCATGAGTTAGGCATAGCCGAAGCGAGTGCGTGGAGTGCGTGAGTGGTTTGTGAGGGAATGGAGGCCATGGAGGCGACGGGAGTGATGGCCGATAGCCTCTTCTCCGGCGAGACGAAGAAGAAGGTGGGGTCGGAGCGGAGTGATTCTGGAGAAGGGAAGGGGTGTCGGCGTAGATGTATGATGGGTGGCGGAGCATAGGACGTGGTCAGGCGAGGGTGAGATTGATCGGAGATGATGTGAAAATTAAGAGAAATAAAGGAAAAAGAAAGGGGAAGGGGACCACATCGGAGAGGGGAACCCGGTGAAGTGGCGGCTTGGGCTGAGCAGCAATCGCTGCTCCGGTCGTCGCACGACGAAGGCGGTCGGGCTTCGGTGCTCAGCGGACGCTAGAGGCGCCGCGACATGGCGGAGCAGCCACGGGTCGACACCAGGGCAAGAAGTCGTCGTCGCCTTGTCGATCCGCTCCTCTGCTATCACCGGAGGGGTGGGTGAAGCTGGGCTAGTACTTGGAATGGTGGACGAGGTAAACGGAGGGTGGATGTCGGCTATTTGTAGGTGGAGGAGATGGTCGGTTATGGTAGTGGCGAGGTGTTTTGAAATGAGTGGAATTGAGGCTGGGAGTAATGGAGGGGGACGTTGGGGGTTACGCGAAGAAGGTGGATCTTCGGGCGATATGTTGGAGGCGTTAGGAGAGGGAGAGGTGTAGTGATGACGACGGGAAAATGGAAAGGGGGAGGGATCGTCGAGGTGTAACGGGAGGGGGAAGAAGAGCGCGAATGAAGGGCTTGGATGAGATCTGATGTTCTTATCCAACGGTAGGGGTAGTGTAGGTGACGTGGAATGTGATTAGTCATTAGATCAGGAGGAGATCTGCGGCTGTAGTTGAGGCGCGAATGAGCGGATGAGATCTTATCATGGACTGCGATCAGATGGCTGGGAGCGAGTGAAGGACGAACGGTGGACATGGAGGTGGGCTAAAGGGGATCCGACGACAGGGAATGAAGGGGCAACGTAGAGCATTGATAGGTGTAGGATGAGAGAACGATCGTGTGGTCTAGAAGAGAGCGGAAGTGGGTGGTGAGGACTGTTCTGGGGGAAGACCATACGGATGTGGTGAAGCGGGTTATGAGTGGTGAGGATGGAGGTGGGCGGGAAGGATCGGACGACCCAGGAGGGGCCTGGTGGCAGGAGGAGGAGCGGGCCACGTGGGTGGCCCAGAGGGCGCTACGTGACCCAATCAGAAAATTCAGAAAATAAAAAAAAAAGATAAATATGAAAGAAATAATTAGAAGCAAAATTAAGAAAAAAGTCAAAACATGAAAGTTATAGATCCCGATGAGTTCTACAAGTTTCATGTTGGACAAAAAGTCAAATGAGATCATTTATACAAAAACTATTTTTAGAGTATTTTTAAGGGGGTAAAAACACATGCTTTTTGGGTTTTGAGTTATTTTTGTATTTATTGGTCTTTTTAAGGATTAGGAATTTATAGATAATTAATCCACCTATTTTTTTAGGGGTTTTTGATGAGAAAATAATTACAAGGTAATTAAATATAGTAATTATAGGTTAAATATACACAATATATACAATATAATAATGAAGAATAATCGGTGAATTTTAGTGGTTTATTTAAGCCATGGGTTTAATTAATGACTTTTAGCATGATGAATACGAGATTCATCAATCACCTGAAGCAACATGAGAGGTAGAAATAAGCCCCTTCTGAATCAAATCACATGTATAATGACAATCTACTTCGATGTGCTTTGTTCTCTCATGGAAAGCTGGATTATTGGCTATGAAAGAGCTGCTTGATTATCACATTTGAGGTGCATTGGAAGAGGCATCTCAATGGCTAGGTCAGTCAGCTGACCCACATCATTTCCGTGCTCCCTTGGGCCATAGCCCTATATTCTGATTCAGCGTTGGATCGAGCAACAATTGTATGTTTCTTACTCTTCCATGAAACCAACGAGCTACCAATGAACACAGTGAAGCCTGAGGTAGACTTCCTGTCCTTGGGACACCCAACATAATCTGCATCTGCACATCCAGTAACTGAAAGAGACGTATCTCTTCTGAAAAGTAGACCTGCACCAGGAGAAGATTTCAGATATCTCAAGATCATGCAAACATCCATATGAACCTGTCTGGGTTGCTCCGTCGAATCTGCTCACAGCAAATGATATGTCAGACCTAGTAATAGTAACATATAGCAACTTCCCTACAAGCTCTTTGTACCATCTCGTATCTACCTCGGAATCATCATCATAGAGTCTCGCATTGGGATCCATTGGTATAATGGCATGTCTGCATCCTGTCATGCCTGTCTCAGCCAGAAGGTCAGCAACATACTTCCTGTGCGTCATAACCATACCCTGTTGATTATGTGCAAACTCCAAGCCAAGGAAGTAACGTAGCTTGCCAATGTCCTTGGTCACAAACTATCATGCAAGGAAGTCCTTAGCTACCTGAATACCCTGTTCATCACTGCCAGTAACAACGATATCATCAACATAAACCAGAACAACGACAATACCTCTCTGAGCTCGTTTAACAAAAAGAGAATGATCTACAGTAGATCTGACAAAGCCATTCTGTTCAATCAACTCTGAGAGCTTCTGAAACCAAGCCCTCGGACTCTGATTTTAAGGCCATATATGGCCTTGTGAAGTCGGCACACCATTCTGGACTCCCCCTCAACAACAAACCCTGGTGGCTGCTGCATGTAAACTTCTTTATGCAGATCTCCATGCAAGAATGCATTCTTGACATCTAACTGAAAAAGAGGCCAATCGCGTACCACATCAACTGCATAAGAATCCGCAAAGTGGAGTGACGCGCAACTGGAGAAAAAGTCTCCTGATAGTCCACCCCATAAGTTTGGGTAAACCCACGAGCAACCAATCTTGTCTTATATTTGTCCACTATACCATCTGCTCGGTATTTCACAGTATACACCAGTGTTGTAAAAGTCGCCCGACTAGCCCGACTAGTAGGTCCGACTGGTATAGTCAATGGGGTGGCCGACCAAGTACCGACTAATTACGACTAGGTACACTAATCGACCAATTTTTGCTTGGAGATATTATATTTTTTTAATGTTTTGTTTTTTATATGCAAACTTTTTATAATATGCTTAATGTTTTATTTAAACTCAGTTAATTCTTTTATTTTATTATAGTAGTATAAAAATGTACAAAATCTATGTAAATTTATGTATAAAAATGAGTTATATACTTAAAATAATCATAAAATTCAATGCCGATTAAAGTCCCACTAAATTCGATTAGTCGTCCGACTACCGATTAATCCTTAGTCAGTGACCCAACCGACTGAGTACCGATTACCGACTTTTGCAACCTTGGTATACCCCACTTGCTGCCTACAACATACGCACATGGAGAAGCCGTCACAACACTCCATGTACCTCGAGACTGTAAAGCGACCATCTCTTCCTCCATCACCAGACGCCACTGACTACTCTGCAGCGCCTCCTGATAGGAACATGGTATATACACGGCTGACAATCCCATAACAAACCTCTGAAAGTCCTCTGAAAGACGATCTAACGATACATGAGAAGCAAGAGGATGCATAGTGCATGCACGCCTCTACTTCCGTAGAGCAATAGGCACATCCAGGTCCTCAGTACTCGTAAAAGATGTAGCATCCTAGACATTCTGCACCTCAAGCTGTACATGCAAATCACCACTGCCATTAGAAGAACTCAAATGCTCAGAACATACCTGGGGCGTGCTGGATGATGGAGGAGGCACATGAGCACGAGGTCGACGCTGGTACACCTGTGGAAAGAAAGTAGGCGTGGAAGGTGGTGGTGGAGGAGGTAGTATCGGTGGTGGTAGTGGTGGAGGTAACGACAATGATGTAGTGGAGATCAGAGGTAGAGGCATATAGACCTCTTCCCCATCCATGGAAGGAATGAACTTGTCACCTGTAGGAGAAATACATCATCATCATCATCAACAACAACAACAACAACAAAGCCTTTTCCCATAATTAAGTAGGGTCGGCTACATGGATTCTTCGCCTCCATTCAGATCTATCTTGGGTCAATCTCGGACTTATATCCAAAAAACGGTGACATCAACACTAACGTAGTACCTTTGTCGAACAAGGTCGAAGCAACGATATACCTTTTGGTTTTTGGAATACCCAACAAACACACATTTGACAACTCTAAGAGAGAGCTTGTCAAGACCGGGAGACATCTGGTGAACAAAAGCCACTGAACCAAAGGCACGAGGTGTGAGAGAGAAAAGATCTGTCTCGGGAAACACAGTCAAGAATGGAATCTTTTCCCCCAGAACCGAAGAGGGCATACGATTTACCAGGTAACAAGCACTTAGAACCACATCCCCCCAATATGAATGAGGAGTATGACTCTAATTCAAAAGAGTCCTGGTAACATCCAGAAGATGATGATGTTTTCATTCAGCCACCCCATTTTGTTGGGAAGTATATGCACAAGATTTTTGATGCACAATACCATGAGATGCAAGAAATTGAGCAAGTTGAGTACTATGAAGTTCCAAGGCATTGTTAGAACGTATAAACTTGATTTTTGCTGAAAAATATTCTTTATTTCAATAATGAAGGATTGGATAACAGGACCAACATCAGACTTATTTTTAAGAAGAAATACACACGACAATCTTGAAAACTCATCAACATCAACAATATAAAATCTATGCCCCTGATGATCTGGGACACGACTGGGACCTCAAATAACAAAATGAATTAACTCAAACAGACTATGACTACTCTGATCCTGACGACTCTGGAAAGTAGACCGATGATGCTTCCCAAGCTAGCATGCCTCGCACTGAAAGGTAGAGCGAGGAGAAATCTGTGGAAGTACATGACACATCTTTTGCAGAGGAAGATGACCAAACCGAAGATGCCACATATAGGAAGACACAGATCAGTGCGAAGGGAAGAAGCACCCGCATAAGGAGAATGTACCAATCTGTAGAGACCTCCTTGCTCACAGCCATATCCAATCACCCTGCCCGTGAGAATGTCCTGAAACACAAGAGTAGACAGATAAAAAATGGCACGATAGTGTAAATCCTTGGTGATTTGATTAATAGATAGTAAATTCATTGAAAATTCAGGAGCTTAAAGAACATTATGAAGTCTCATTGCAGGAGTTAGCTGCACCTCCCCCTGACTAGTAATGGGAGAGTGAGTCCCATCTGCTATAACAACAGATCGTCCGGGTTGGATTGGACGAAAAACACTAAACTGGTTTCTGTCACCGTAGAGATGATGAGATGCACCTGAATTCATGTTCCATTCTGATAAATATGCCCTGTAACAACTAGTAAAGGCATACGCTATACCTGATGTAGATGCTGATGCATAGGCTGCTACCTTTGAGGATCCTGAGGGAGTACTGGTTAACCCAGGAGTAGGCATGATCTCCCTGAGCCTCGCCACTAATTCATCGAATCTCTGATCAGATACAAGAGAGGAGCTGCTAGCCTACTGAATCTGTTCTGCGACCCGTACTGAAGCTAGGAACCCATGCTTGGAATATCATGTTTCCTCGGAATGACCTGGTCCGTGACAATACGAACAAGGTTGACGAGGGGGCCGACTACCACCTCCTCTACCACGGTCGCCTTGACCACAAAATTGTGCAGGTCATCTACCACGAGATGCTGCCATGGTTGAGGATGTCTAAGACAACTGAGTACCCCCAGAGGATATGGAGAGCCTACTCAACTTGCGATATGCCTCCTCCATTGGAGGTATTGTTGCATCAATAAGAATATGTGCTCTAGCTGCATCATACTCTGGATTGAGAGTTGCTAGGAAGACTTCGTCATCACTGAATCCTTGTACGCCTTGAGCTGCTCTGGTGTAGCAGTCAAAGGAATGTGTACCATGTAACCTCTCAAACATACCCCTTAGAGAAGTGTAGAGGGTATGGAGAGGACCACCATTCTGCTTCGACGTGAAGATGTCGTGTTGAAGTTGCAGAATCTTAGACTCATTCTTTGCTGGAGAGTATGTGGCGGTGAGAATGTCCCACATAGCTTTTGTTGTACGCCGACTCAATATGTCATTGGCTATCTCCATTGAAACTAATCTAGAAAGCCATACACGTGCATAAGCATCATCTACCTCCCATGAGGCGTTAACCCCAGTCTCGTCAACCGGCTCCTCTTGTGTAAGGATATGCTTCTTGCCATTACATTGCATTAGACTCATGAACTGCATAGCCTACAGTTCATAATTCGTTCCATCCATCTTCACAATGGGTGTTGGACCTTTGAAGGCACCCATGGATGAAATCTCTGCTTTGTTGTCTGACATGGTGACAACAACCTCGAAGACTGGGGTTGCACATTGGAAGAAAAATGTCTACATGGACATATAGGGAGATGATTGTGGGTGTAGACTCATACCACAATCACTCACATTTTTTGGTGACTCCTTCGGTGACTAGGGTGTTTTAGATAGTCACACTACACCCTAGAGACCCAAAAGTATAAAGTCTGAGGCAATCGAGAGCAACTCTAAGCAGCCACGAGAAGATAGGTGCACACGCAAGGGGCCGCGAGAGGTGCACCCAGGCACGCATGTGCACTAGAGCGTTGTAGGCGTGCACGCGGCGACGCGTGGGTGCTGGAATCCCGCTGGCGCAGTCGCGAGGGAGCACAGGGCCGCTGGCGCGTTGGGTGCGGGAGACCCGCTGGAGGTGTCGGTTTTGCCCGCGGTGGCCGTGCGAGGGCCCTGCTAGCGGCGCAGAGGCGCGAGGCCTCGCTGGAAGCTGCGTCGGTGGTCGCGGTAGCCGCGCGGGGGCCTGTTGGCAGCGCGGAGGCGCGAGGGCCGAGAGGGTTTTTGTAGGGTGGGACTTTTAGGGCACATGCTCCGATCTAGGACCGTCGCTCTGATACCATGTGGAAAGATATGAGAAATGAAAATTGTATTCCTTGTAGCCCTAGAGCTCTCTTATATAGGAGAAAAGCTCCAGGGAGAAATTACATAAAGAGAAGACTGGAGAACTCGTAAAATATAAATAAGACAAAGAAATATAAATGTCTCAATATATATATATATATATATATGGGTTAAATGGGGCTGCCCCCTGGGAGTAGCCAACTTGGCTACTCCCACCCCTATTTTTTCCTCATTTTTTTTATTTCTTTGGAAAATAAAAATTTGTAAATTCATCATTATATCCCTCTAACATTCTATTAAAATTTCGTCAGAAACAGAGACTCCTGCGGCCTCCATCCAAACAGGGTCGATTTAAAAAATCCTGCGACCGTTAAAAAATGACGTTTGGATGGAGGGCCTAGGAGTCTCTGTTTCTGACGAAATTTTAGTAGAATGTTAGAGGGATATATTGATGAATATACAAATTTTTATTTTCCAAAGAAATAAAAAAATGAGGGAAAAATAGGGGTGGGAGTAGCCAAGTTGACTACTCCGGCAGCCCCGTTTTACCCTATATATATATATATATTACAACTTGGGAACATATCCAGACAAACCTGGTACATTACCCTAACAAACTACTGTGGAAGGAAAGACTAACTAACAAACCTGGTACATTACCCTAACAAACTACTGTGGAAGGAAAGACTAACTACCGGGGAAATAACTAAAGTGTGTATATTATTTTAGCATATGCAAGTATCCATCTAGACTAACTACCGGGGAAATAACTAAAGGATGTCTGCATATTATTTTAGCATATGCAAGTATCCATCTATCATCTATAATATGTAGTTGCTTGTTTAGTCCCATCCCCTAACATCTATTGAGAGAAACAGAGAATTGTGGGTGAGCGGGGCTTAAATATAGTGATTCGTCCCATAGGCCCGTCGCTCCATTCATCTTCTCCATTCTGATCCTTTTCCCCATCCAAAAACTCCTTGAATTATGTCCAATTATTCAAAGCAGACTATTCCACACTAAGCGAGTGATGCATGGTTTCAGTTTTGGTTTATTCTATCTTTTTGTATTTGATCGGGCATTGTGTTGTGGTGGTTTCATTTCCTTGTTTATCCACGAACAAACAATCTTGACCTTAGAAGGCCTGCACCAAGGTCCCATCCAACTTCAATGGTGTGTGTGGCATGGTTATATTTGATATTGATGAAAGATTTTTGTTTCACATATTGCTTCATAAATATAACTGTCTTTTTCCATCTTTGTATTCTGCTGCAATCACCATGCTTAGCTTGTTTACTTTGTCAGGTAGTTAAAGGCCTTCTGGGAGCATTTAACATCATCAACATTACGGACAACCAAGGAAACACTTCCTTGCATGTAGCCGCATTTCGAGGGCACTTAGCGGTGGTAGAATCCCTGATCTCTGCATGCCCAACATCTATTTCTTTGGCCAACCATGCCGGCGATACTTTTTTGCATCTTGCTATCTATGGATTCCGGACTCCTGGTTTCCGAAGGCTTGACAGACAAATGGAATTAATGAGAAAATTAATATCGGGTGATATAATTAGCATTAGCAGCATTGTCAACGTAAGGAACAATGATGGACGGACAATTCTTCACCTGGCTGTAATTGGAAATGTGCATTACAATCTGGTTTCACTTCTGATGAAGATTCCTTCTATGGACTTAAATATCAGAGACATTGGTGGGATGACCCCTTTGGATCTGCTTAACCAACGTCCCAAGTCAGCCATGTCGGAGCTGTTAGTTCGGCAGATGATGTCGGCTGGTGGTATCTTGAATAAGAGGGACTTCAGGACTCGATCTTCTGCAGGCTTGTATTCGAGGATGCATGGTACTGGCAGCAGTCCGGGAACCTGTTTCAAGATCTCGGATGCAGAGATATTCTTATACGCTGGTATTGAAGCTTTGGATGGTAATGGAAACCGGGGCAGTGGGAGGCTTAGTTCGTGTTCAAGCGACAGCCAGAATGGACTTACTCTCTCCGATGCTTCAGATGGAAATCGCCCTTCTGCTGCTAATAAAAGTCGCAACTCTACAGCGAGCCGTTTGAAGAGCCTCTTCCATTGGCCTCGTCCGAAGAAGAAAACCAGTGCAGGCAAATCTAAAGATAACACGGTGGGCCCAAACAAGAAATGGAACGAGTGTGAGGACACACCAACTCCCTTGAGGCAGAGGTTTTCCAAGCCAACATCTCTTCAGAGCAACAAGCGAGCTCTCGCTGTTAGGAGCTCCTCTACAAGCCCAACCTCAAAAAAGAAATTCGCAGCTGGATTGCGACATGGGGTCGTCGATGCTATGCCACATCTCGACCCTCAAGCAAAAACTGCGTTAACCCCTCCTTCGAGGTCATCCATGGCATCACCTACTTCAGATAGGTACAGAGGCATTTGCTCTGAGATTGAAAATGAGGGTCCATCTTCAAACTCATCCATTATCGGTGAATCGATTGAAACCTCATCTCTCAAGTCCAGCTTTGTCAACTCCAAGCTAATGAATCAATACTTCTGCTTTGGAGCTCATGGCCTTAGTGTGGATGACCCAAATACCAGTCAGCGATCAAAGAGGTTCTTTAAGAGCCCCATTATACCCGCAGCTGGATAGGTAAAAGTTCAATCCGAAATTATCTGTTTTAGATTCTGCTTCTCTGCTGGTGTAAAGTATCTCATCTGTTGCTATTCTTGTTTCCGTTTGTGCGAACTTGTCAGGAGAGTGTGCTTAGTGGGTAGACTATATATGTTTGGCGCTGCCTCAATTGAAAAATGCTGCTTGGGTAGACTATATATCCCAAGCTAGAGGTTATGTGTCTTATTGTATGTAATAACTCTTGCTACTTATTTTTTATATCTCTGGTTTGTGTGATTGTGGATAAGTTCGTGTGCTCATGATAGCCATCAAGGATGGATTTGGGGTTGAAAAAATTGAGATTTTTTTCAGAGATTGGATGCAATTACTGATTCATGATCTTTCATGTACAAAATGAAAACTTCCAGCCATCTGCTAGTGGAAAGAAACTGGAAGACAGATTTCTGATGAAAACTCCCTCATTTTTTACAATTTCAGAGGATGGTCCAGAATTGGGTCACCGACGCGCCGTCACATCCGGCTTCCCCCTTTCGTTTCTTTGAGAAAAACTATCAATAATGTATGCCGGTAGATAATATTTCTTTTAACATAAAGTTTCTTTCTAATAATTGTAGATTTTGGATCAACCTATATCGGATATTTCTTAAATGCATTAACTTATAATGGATTTGCATCCTAATTATCTTATTTGGATATCCAAATTTTTAGGATCAAACTATAGAATTTGATCGGCTTTTTGTCCAATCTCGTACCATTAACACAAATACGAGGCTTAATTCTTGATCTCAAAAATTTTAATTTTCTAAAAAAAAATTTACTGTCAAGTTACATAGATTAATCATTGATTCTATTTATTAGCAAGTAAGGTGGTCAAATGCACATGCGTTCTTGATTGGTGTATTTTTCTTTATAGACATTAATATTTCTGGGTATTGATAGTACAAAGTACATACTTATGTATTTTATATTTTTGATTTGATAAAGATTTGGAAAAAGTGTAACTTATGTTGTACTTAATCAAAACCCAAAGACCAGATTTCTACGTGGAAGTTTTCTTCGAAATTCAGCCAACTCCTCTTTTGTCCACCCTTCGCAAAGGACAACAAGCTTTGTGGATTCTTCAATAGATCTAATAGTACTTCGTTTTTTGTACAACCCAATCATCACCTACCCACAGATTTGGTATGGGAGCCTTGTTCTTCTTCTTATGTAGTTCACTTTCAATAGAGAATTCCAATTGCTTCTTCCTAACCTATGCAAGCTCAGAATCTGAGGATGGATAGTCATCAGCCAAGTCAGAGTCGTTTCCGTCTGCTCGATTGTTCTTAAGCATAGAGAAACCATCTGACCAATCCTTGATTGTCTTATGTTTCTGATTGATTAATTCTTCATAAGCTTGTTCAGGTCGGGCAGTGAGATCTATCTTCAAATTCTCCACCAAAATATTACCTTCAATGCAGGGTTTCTTTTTCAGGAGGATATTCTTGGGTACAGCCTCTGTTCGTGCTATCTGAGCCTCCTTTTTCTTAGAAAGGTCAAGTGTCATTTGCATCTCCAACTGTAGCTGTTGTTGATGGTGTACTTGTTGCTGGAGCTGGTTGGAAGGGTCCTCCATCAATATAATCTTGGCCATTGTTGCAAGAGAATCTAAAGCCGCTTCAACCTTCTCCAAAGAATCAGCATCTGCAGTTAACTCTCTGAACTGTGGATTGGCTTGCTTCTGCGTGCTCTTGAACTGTTGGAGTAAATCCGCTGAAACATCTGCGGCACATTTGTCCAAGGACTCCATATTTGAGTTTTTAGTTTTGGACTGAGCATTTGAATTCTTTTGCAGAATTCTCTGTTGAGCTAAGGGAACACCATTTTCTTCAAATGAGATGGGTAAAGCTTGAAGGATCAAAGGATCAATAGGTTGATCCTGTAGGGGTTCTGAGTCTTCATTCCCAACTGTGTTAAGAACCGCAAATTGATGCTTTTGCCCCAACAAATGTGAGGAAGTTGTTCGAGAGCCAACAATCACTCCCTTGTGCTTGAGACGTTTCCCCCTTTTTTCGGAAACAACTTCAGTGCAACCATCTTCCTTTCCCTTATTTGAAGTGTGATCTGGAGCTGTATCTTTAACATCTACACCATCCTTAATTATTAAACCACCATTGGTTGTAAGGGAAAGTGAAGGTGTTTCAATAGCATCAAGCAAGACTAACTTGCCTTTGTGTTGCTGTTGTTGCAGTACATTCTGGGCATTATTGTCCACACTATTGTGTTGTTGATGCGTCAATAAAGAGGGAGCCTTCAGGACTCTCTCGAGTTGGGGAAAAGAATGTTTCCTTAGAAGGGCCTTGATTAAATGAGGTTCCAGAATGGTGACCAGGTCCTTCCACCTTATCAAGAGGAATCTTAACCCATTTCTGCTTTATTTCCCCTCCGTTGGGATTAGTATGTACTCTTCTACATTCCTCCAAAGTATGACCAATGAAAAAGCAAGAGGAACAATATTTTGGGAGTCTCTCATTAACAAGCTTGTACCCACTTAAATGGTCTGGTGGTAGTGCAGTGTGCCTACTGTCACACCCCCAAATTCCGTAATCGAGAATGATCGTGCAGACACGGTAGCTGGATGCTCGAGAATGATCGATGGAGCTGGACTTCAGGAGGAGTCCGAAAATACGTGGATATACGGAGGTTATCCACGAGAGTCTGGAGGCTCTACCGTACGTGATGGAGAAGCGTCACTCAGGACACTGGCTCGGTAGCAGAGTGGCGTGGTGCTAGTAGCAGTGCGAGCAACGAGTACATGCAGCAGTGCAAGACATGACGGTGGATGCACGTAGCGGTACGTACGCGAGTGCAGAGGGCGGTACGTAGTGAAGCAGTACGCATCGAGGAGCAATGCGGTACGGTCACATAGGCATACGCACGAAGGCGCACGGTATCGGTATTGATGCGTGGCGATCCAAGGAGGCATGGAGCGTTGCAGGTGCTGAGTACGAGCATTGTCAAGCATGCTCGGTATTACATGTACGACAGTGGTCTGGAGGCCACGATAGTGAAGTTCTGGAGGACTTCCCCTTAGCATGCAGAACGCTAAGGAAGGGTTTACCGTACGAGGGTCTGGAGGCCGCGGGTTCCCTTAGGCACAAGACCAAGTGTTCGGTGGCACTTGGTAAATTATGGCAAAGCTGCATCAGCATGGCATTGGTGCGCGTGTGTGCTGATGACTAGGCGGTTGACTGGGATCAACCGTGCGGGAAGACGAAAGGACAACAAGGGAGCTGAAGAGACGAGCAGACGAAGAGTTGCTGAGGAATGCGAAGGGTTGCCAAAGAACTCGAAGGGTCTCTTGTGTCTTTATGTATCATTATTGTAGATGTAATAATGAGTGTCTCTTGGGTTGCCTTGAGTCTTGTATATAAGGAGGGATGGTGGCTCATTTGTAAACACACAGTGCAAAGAGTACACAGAGTGTCCACCCACTCCAGAGATAGTTCCCCTTCTAATAAAGAGAAGAGCTTTGTGCCCGTGCTTGTGTGATCGTTTGGTTACATTTTTGAGCGTTCTTGAGCGTGTTCTTGGGCGATCCATATAGTCGAGCTCGTGCTTGTGTCTGAGCATCGGTGCGTTAGCAAGCAGGAGTATCGAGAAGAGTTGGAGCGCGTCCGTGACCATTCTACTCGAGAAGGCTGGTTAGCTACGGGTTAGCTAACGCCGCACAGGATCGGTCGAAATCGATAGCGGGATTTTGACCCTGTGACAAGTGGTATAAGAGCTGAAAGGCGATACCATTCGTTGGTACGAAGTGGTATCAGAGCTTGGTCGGTGCCAAGAATTGGGCAAAGCTACGAGCGGCTGTTGGTGCAGACGATCGCGGGAAAGAGGATACTTGTTGGTGCAAGTACATCTTCAATCAACGGAGCGAAGATGGTGGGTGTTACCGAGCGTGTGGCAGCACTGGAGCAAGCGATGACAGAAGTGGAGTCCACCATTGGGACTCATGTCCATCGCATCGCCGTCTTGAAGGATCGCTCTTCAGAAGGATCGGATGTTGGGGATGAGACCCAACGCTCAGCGGAGCAGATCAAGTCCTTGGAGGACAAGCTAGAGGCGTTCAACACGATGATGGAGGATCTACACAACGAGATCTCCCTCATCAAGAAGGCGTTGGCGAATAGCGGGAGCTCCACGGAGGTGCAGCGATGCAAGGTACCCGAACCCAAACCCTTTACAGGTACGTGGAGTGCCAAGGATTTGGAGAACTTCCTATGGGATATGGAAGTTTACTTCGAGGCGACCAAGATGAGGGAAGCCGAGAAGGTCGGCTTGGCATCGATGTACATGTCAAGCGATGCAAAGCTATGGTAGAGGAGCTATGCAGAAGACGAGGCAAGACCGAAGATATCCAGATGGGATGATCTAGTCACGGAACTGAAGTCGCAGTTCCTGCTGAAGAACACTGCGTAGGTGGCACGGGAGGCTCTTCGACGTCTGAAGCAGACAGGCAGTGTTCGTGAGTACGTGAAGTAGTTCACGTCCTTGTTGCTAAACATCAAGGGCATGTCGGAGGAGGACAACCTGTTCAACTTCACGATCGGGTTGCAGAGCTGGGCGCAAGCCGAACTGCGGAGGCAGGGAGTGAAGGACCTGAATTCAACGATCGTGGTGGCGGATGTGTTGGTCGACTACGATGCCCAACCAGGCCACAATGCTGAAGAGAAGGAGTTTACCGGCAAGCAGAAGGCGCGATCGAAGGACAAAGGTAAAGGCGTTGCCCATGATCCACCAACGGAGGAACGGGAGTACTCCAAAAAGAGGGAGCAACCCAGGAGTAAGGGATGCTTCATATGCGACGGATCGCATCGGGTGCGGGAGTGCCCAAAGAAGGAGAAGCTCAATGCTCTTCGTACAGACGAGGAGGAGGAAGAAGAACGTGAGGTACGCTTGGGAGCAATTGGTGCTATGCGCAAGGTACGTCTCACATCACTTCGAGCTGGATCTTCAAATTCGGTAGAGCGAGGGAACTCCACAACAAAGAGCTTTGGAGGCGCCAAGGCTCGATCGAGGACGCACAGGAGTGCGCAGGTACGTGCAGAGCACCAATGTGTGTGCTGGAGTCACACAACCAAAGCCGCGGATAGGAGAAGATCCGTGCATGAGAAGGCAATGCAGAGCTCTGGAGGGCAATGCGACATGGACAAGGAGCTACACGTCCATGGGAGTGGAGTGGTGACGAACCACACCACCAACGATCTTGCAGGAGGCAAGATATCGAAAATGCTCGGAGCGCAAGAGGTGCTCATTTCCCAGGATGCAGGGATGCCCACAGGGAACGATCGAGATCGACAACGAGCAAGCGTGGAGATGAGTACTCCACATGTGGAGCTGGAGCTGCCATAAACCAACGATGGAGTTGCTGTATCCAGGAGGGATACATCGAGAACAGGAGCCGACGAGGAAGCTCCATTTCTTACGACGAAGACCAAGTCATGGAGGGACCTGGTTCGTGAGAAGATCAGGTGCAGGAAGGGAGGCGGTGCACGCTTGCATCACCCTTCCAATTGAGCAACATCAGAAGGTGCATAGCGGATGGAGGATCGTGATGGGACGTCAGCTGAAGAGGGAATTCTCGGTTGAGGACAACCGATTCTTCAGGTGGGGGAGGCTTGTCACACCCCCAAATTCCGTAATCGAGAATGATCATGCAGACACGGTAGCTGGATGCTCGAGAATGATCGATGGAACTGGATTTCAGGAGGAGTCCGAAAATACGTGGATATACGGAGGTTATCCACGAGAGTCTGGAGGCTCTACCGTACGTGATGGAGAAGCGTCACACAGGACACTGGCTCGGTAGCAGAGTGTCGTGGTGCTAGTAGCAGTGCGAGCAGCGAGTACAGGCAGCAGTGCAAGACATGACGGTGGATGCACGTAGCGGTACATACGCGAGCGCAGAGGGCGGTACGTAGTGAAGCAGTACGCATCGAGGAGCAATGTGGTACGGTCACATAGGCGTACGCACGAAGGCGCACGGTTCGGTATTGATGCGTGGCGATCCAAGGAGGCATGGAGCGTTGCAGGTGCTGAGTACGAGCATTGTCAAGCATGCTCGGTATTACGCGTACGATAGTGGTCTGGAGGCCGCGATAGTGAAGTTCTGGAGGACTTCCCCTTAGCATGCAGAACGCTAAGGAAGGGTTTACCGTACGAGGGTCTGGAGGTCGCGGGTTCCCTTTGGCACAAGACCAAGTGTTCGGTGGCACTTGGTGAATTATGGCAAAGCTGCATCAGCATGGCGTTGGTACGCGTGTGTGCTGATGGCTAGGCGGTTGACTGGGCGTCAACCGTACGGGAAGATGAAAGGACAACAAGGGAGCTGAAGAGACAAGCAGGCGAAGAGTTGCTGAGGAACGCGAAGGGTTGCCAAAGAACTCGAAGGGTCTCTTGTGTCTTTATGTATCATTATTGTAGATGTAATAATGAGTGTCCCTTGGGTTGCCTTGAGTCTTGTATATAAGGAGGGGTGGTGGCTCATTTGTAAACACGCATTGTAAAGAGTACACAGAGTGTCCACCCACTTCAGAGATAGTTCCCCTTCTAATAAAGAGAAGAGCTTTGTGCCCGTGCTTGTGTGATCGTTTGGTTGCATTCTTGAGCGTTTTTAGCGTTTCTTGAGAGTGTTCTTGGGCGATCCATATAGTCGAGCTCGTGCTTGTGTCTGAGCGTCGGTGCCTTAGCAAGCAGGAGTATCGAGAAGAGTTGGAGCGCGTCCGTGACCGTTCTACTCGGGAAGGCTGGTTAGCTACGGGTTAGCTAACGCCGCACCGGATCGATCGAAATCGATAGCGGGATTTTGACCCTGTGACAAGCTTGTACCCACTTAAATGGTCTGGTGGTAGTGCAGTGTGCCTACCACCCAAAAGATCAGGATTCAAATTGTCCACACTATTGTGTTGTTGATGCGTCAATAAAGAGGGAGCCTTCAGGACTCTCTCGAGTTGGGGAAAAGATTGTTCTTTAGAAGAGCCTTGATTAAATGAGGTTCCAGAATGGTGACCAGGTCCTTCCACCTGATCCGGAGGAATCTTAACCCATTTCTGCTTTATTTCCCCTCCGTTGGGATTAGTATGTACTCTTCTACATTCCTCCAAAGTATGGCCAATGACAAAGCAAGAGGAACAATATTTTGGAAGTCTCTCATAAACTAGCTTGCACCCACTTAAATGGTCTGGTGGTAGTGCAGTGTGCCTATGACCCAAAAGATCAAGATTCAAATTCCTTCTTGTGGGGGTTACGTTAGGTAGTCGACAACCTGCGTAAAAAATAGTCGAATCTTTTCAATACGGATTTGAGTAAGAATCTATGTAGCCGACCCTACTTATAGTGGGATAAGGCTTCGCAATTTTTTCTCATAAACTACTTCTGCTGAAATGTCTGAGACCCGTTCCTAATCCAAACACGGTCTACTCTAGGCTTAGTTAAACCAAGTTCCACAAACATGCGGAGATAGCTTGGACGTAAAAATTCTTTACGATCTCTATCAGCACAAATGTATTTGCCAATGACTTGGGCAATTGACTTAATAATACTTGCATTATGCAGATGAACATTCAGAAAGGGGAGGATAAAATTATCGCGCAAATCCTTGGTCAAACTTTTGCTAATGTAAAGGCTCGTGTTCATTTTGCCATATTTTTTAAAGTGGTAAAAATAAGCTGACAGAAAATGGTACTAGCATGTAGATTTTAGGTCAATCTTTTCTATCTCATCCTCAAGAAAATGCATACAGAATGATAGACTTAGAGGCTGGTGGCTATCATGCAGGCACTGCCAAGCAACCAGTTCATCCTAGGTGCTGAGCCATATGGTTAAGCAGGGAGCCATTAAGTTCAGAAATTTCAACTAAAGAATCACCATTACTGTTGTTCCTCTATTGATTACATGAATAAAATGCACCATTAGCTTCTTATTTGTGGAAAGGGCTATCGTTGTTTCACATAATATATCCATGCGCAAGCATTTGATGCATCTCAGGGATTTCGGCTGCTTCGCAAGGTAATAGAATGGTGATCTACCTCAAATCTATTTTCAGCAAAAATCATTACAGGAGGACTTCCCATCTCGGAAAAGGTGGAATCGATTCATGTCTCCTACGATTATCTTGTGATCAAAAGCCTTGCTAGCCTCATGGCAGTCTTTCCAAACTCGTAGGTTTTTTGATATCCTTATTACATGAACCTTCTTTGTATTCAACAGTCAAAAAGCAATCGCGAGCTTCTCGTTATGGTAGAACAACCGATTCTCCTCTTCCTCATCAATATTTCAGGGACAACCATCTGCTCTAAGACCTTGACATACATCAGTGATGATTATGTTGTATTTAGACTTAATGTAATTATGTTTTAATTTGGTAAATCTATGCAATTACGTTGGATTATCGATTAGATTTCAATTGGAAAATCAAATGATGTTGGAGGAAAATTGAGAATTCCTAAATTTGAAACATGAGAGTCGGGTGAAATTTTAAGTACTACATCTAGTAGTTCTAAAATTTTGGACTTAAATGAGTTCATACCCCAAACTCGTGTAGCAACAGTAGAGAGTGGGAATGGAGGACCCCACATGCAAGCGTGCGCACTCCGCTCCATCTCGAGCTCGGGCTCGACCGCTATAGGAATTCGACTCAACCCAACATCTCTGACTTAGCCGCCATTTCAGAATCTGAAGAGGTGTCCATTGAGGGACATTTTCAGAAGATGAAAAGTCATGCGCTAGGTCTTATTTTACCTATCCTTGGACGCTCATTTTCTTAAATTGCAAGAAAAGTGTCCCTCTCGCTCTATGTTCTTCCACTGCGACTGTGACCCGTGTCTTCCTCTTTCGGTTGCGGTTCTCTGAGGTGTTTTCGATGACGATCTCGTCAGTGTGCGTGGACGACGATCGTTTGTTGTCGTATCCTGGGAGCAGATCAATAGTACCATATGCACATGTATTGTGGGGGTGATATCCTCTCTAAGGACAGCCCATTACATGGATGCTTCGGTGATCTCTAATCTATTTACTATTTTATTTGCCACAATGTATTTATTGATTTACCTTTCCTGGATCTCGCCCTAATATTTTGTTCTTCATAATAACTTGGTTCCTTTATGCGTTTTGTAATCGGATTATGAATCTGAAATGCATGACTGCTCTCTTGCTAATATGTAATGCATTTACATTGGTTCATATATACATGGAAAATTGTTGTTTCATGTTAACAATAATCTTACAGAGGATATCCGTAATCGAGTTTATAACTATATCGGTCACCATGTTTAAATCAAAAATGGATATGACTAGGATACCTGAAAAATTCGATGGTCAAAATTTCAAGTGTTTACAACAACACATGAAAATATAGTTATCCATGATAGGGTTAATATCGATGCTTAAAACCGAATGCTCTACCGTGGAAACGAAAAACCTCTCACATGATAGCCAGAAGGCGCAATCTGCGTGGATGGAAAGCGAGCATCTGTGTCATGGTTGCATCTTGTTGGCTCCATCCAACATGTTTGACGTATATTGTTTATCCACACAGACTGTGAAGGGGATGTGGGAAGAACTGGACATGATGTATAACACCGAGGATCTCAGTATAGAGAAATACCCTGCTGCTAAGTTCTTAAAGTTTTTAGTGGCCAAAAGGAAAGTTGATTTTTGAATAGGCACGCGAATTTTACTCCTGCTCCATTGTTTAGAAGATGCTGAGATGAAACTTCTAGAGAATCTTCAAGTCATGTGCATCATAGAAAAATTCTCCAATTCATGGGAAGACTTTGGTATGACCATGAAATACAGAAAGGGGAAATTTTCTAAGGATGACTTGATGATGGCAACCGCCATAGAGGAGGAACAGGGGAAACAAAAAGTTTATAGTTCATGTTGATATTCATGCTAAGGTTAATTTCATGACCTTTAAGGGTAAAGAGAAAAAGGGAAAGGGTAGTAACAATAATAAAACGAAATCAAATGGCAAGATCTTGAAAAGATAAAGCATAAACCATGCTAGCACTGTAATCAGGTTGACCATTGGAAGAAAGATTGTTCATCCTTAAAGGCTCAACCAAAGACTGCATATGGGAGTCCTCAAGTGAACATGCTCACTGCAGGGGATAACGAGGGGTATGTCTCTATAAAACCTGAACTATACCATATCCATGATCCAAATGAGTGGCTTGTGGATACGAGAGCAAATGTACTTATTTGTTCTGACAGAACCTTATTTTCTTCTTATCAGACCTGCAATGGTGGGACTGTAAAGTTGGAGAATGATTCTACAGCCGGGGTGCTAGGATCAGGAAAAGTCAACTTTAGGTCTCCTCTGGACGTGTATGAACCTTGCAGAGGGTGTTGTATATCCTCGACGTGAAGAAGAATGTTTTAGTTGGATCCATCTTAGTTAGAAATGGTTTCGAATTGAACTTTAAATGTAATAAAGTTATCATTCTGAGACATGATATTTTTTATGGAAAAGGCTATTTAGCAGATTTTGATTTGTTATTTAGAACTAGATGTGATTCAGTAAATATTTATTCAGTGAATGTTTTAAATTTTGAATGTTCAAATTCCATGTCTCATGTTGTTAATAATTTAAAATCGTGTGATCTATGGCATGATAGATTGAGACATGTGAACTTGAATTCAATTAAAAGAATAATGAATTTAGACTTGATCCCTAAATACAATGTTGATAAAACTCAAAAATGTGAAAGTTGTGTGCAAGCTAAGACACCTAGGAAGTCTTTTCACTCTATCTCTAGATATAGTGCGATCTTAGATTTAGTGCATATAGACATCTGTGAGTTTAATGGTTGTTAGCCATGTGAGCCCAGAGCGAACCATTCCTACAATAAATGTTATTATAATATTTGATATATCAATAAAAGTTATTGTTTTATTTCACTTCCTGTCTGAAATTAAGTGAATGAATGCACTATAAGGTCCCTCTGTACAAATGGGGTTATGTACCATGGCCGTCTTGACATCATAAAGCTATTAATTCAATTGTTGAATCATAGAGGCTGGTGCTTAGATGAATATCTAAAGAGTTAGATTGAGGATTCATCAAGCACCGTCAAATGATTGTCAAGATGTGATCTCTAGTCTGAGTGGGAGATGGCAATCCTAGCTCTAAAGGCTGATATCTGACCGACCTCTTGATGCAGGTGCTCTGCATGAGAATAGAGATTTGTAGTGCCAGATAAGTTAGGTCAAGGAGTTGACTTAACGAGATCGAGATAACTAAAAACCTATGTCGTATGCTATCACGATATAGGCATTTATCCTCTGACCTGAGACAGATGTGTTGCTATATGTCTGGGTATGTACATTTGGCAGACCAATAGGTTGATGGCCTAATCAAGGTCTATATACTGGCGAGCTGGTGTGCATGCAAGGGCATATGAGGGATACGATCTCTCAAAGGGATCATACATGTTCACTATCAAACCGGAAGACATGAGCTCACTCATGAGGTATTGGGATATATATTAATTTCCATGCATGATCGTCTTGCTTTGGAAGGTTGACAGAATTTATATGTATGATATATACTATTGGAAAGCATATGATCGGTACCAAGTCCCAATGACTAAATGAGAATCTTAATGATAAAACCTTGAAGAAGACAGTCCAAAGTGATCTTAGACTTCGAGTTTATTCTAGGTCTTCCAGTATGTAGAATGTACAGGTATTGGGAATACCTGAGGGTGATGTGATCATAAACGATTGTATAACCATGACAGTTTCATTCCGAGGGATGATGAAACAGGTCTGGATTTTAGTGACTCCTCTCAGTAGAGAGAAGTGATCTAATCTTGGTCCAAGAAGGACATTGGTCTGAATGAGATTCAGATGCAATGAGAAGATTAGATCTACGGACTTGATTTAATCAAACATCTATGAGAGGTCCCCGAGATCTGGATTTGAGATACGATCTCCATATCCAAGTCACTATACATGGAACATACAATCGTCATGTCTTTATCTCCAAGTATCTACAGAGAAAGCACATTATTCTTGAAGGAGTTCAAGAATAATTCCTTTGATGAATTATGTATCCAAGCAACATGATATTGATAATTAAATGAGACTTAATTATCAAGAATAATATGAATGAGATTCATATTATGAGAATGATTATCTAAGATGATTAATGAGATTTAATTATCAAGGATATGCAGAATGTGAATAGTATTGTTCATGCTATCCATAATATCAATATATATTATAAATATGATTTAAAATATATTGGAGAGAGCTCATTTGTAAATAATATTTACTAATTGATTGTTGATGTGAATTAGATTCACATTGGGTGATTAATTGGAAATATAATTTACATTTAATTTTGGGTTATGAATGTGATTCACATTTTTTTCAATGGCATGTTTAAAATATTCACTGATTAATTTAGAATTAATTTAGTGAATATATTTGCAATAAATGATGTTGCAAATAATTAAAAGATAATGATATTTTATCTCATAAAATAAAGAAGATAAATCTCACCTAATAAAGAAGTGGCGTCACCCTTGAATTGTTCAAAGGCGACGCCCCATCTTTTTAGGAGGAGGTTATTGTCCTCTTTATTATATTGTGTTGATTAATTTTATTAAGTTAAATTATGTTGATGATAATGCAATATATATTTAATTTAATATAAATCAATAGTTATTGCTTTATTAAACAACAATGATCATAGCCATTGATTAAAAACACAAATAAATCTAACCGTTGATTTTGTGTATCCCATGAATTGTGACCCATGGACTCTCAAACTACTATATAAGAAGGGGCAACCCTAGCCCTTCAATACACACGTCTACTCTCTCTCTCTATCCTCATTCTTACGCCCCATCTCTCTCTCTCTCTCTCTAAGTGTGGCCGTCCACCTTGGGTGTTGAGAGAATTGCAGTCGTTGCTACGCCGTCGTGTTGTTGCCTCGATTGCTCGTGGATCTCCGTCTTACTTGGTGCTTCTAGAGCAAGTGGAAGACATCGGATTTCGTTGGACGAAATCAGAAGATTCATCGCTTGGATCTTCATCTTGGATTGTGGGAAGCACGTGTCTCATCATCACGCCCACAAGTGCCTTCTTCGTGGATCGGACTTGAGTCAGGAGGATCTCTTACTTTAGAGATCAAGTGATCGCAACCACGCTTCAAGAGGTATTTCTAATACTCTGTGGTTAGATGATATGATCCAAGAAATGTTCTTGGATCATATGGTTTCATCTTATGATTTAAATTTTTTAAATTCTGATGCTAGAGCAACTAGTGTGACTAGTCGCTCCGATCGCATTGGATGCGACCATCATGCTTCCGTGATGCACTTAAGGATTTCCCGTATCCTTCAATGGTGTGTTGACCATAGACAATAAGAAATACTTTATCACCTTTATAGATGATGGCAATAGATACTGCTATGTATATCTAATGAAAACCAAAGACGAAGCTTTAAAGAAATTTCTTATATTCAAGATTGAGGTTGAGGCACAAACATAAAAAGTGCTTAAACGTCTTAGGTCAGATAGAGGGGTGAATATACTTCTAACTTGTTTGATGAACTTGTCTTAGCATAGTTCATGAAGTTACTGCTCCATATTCACCACAATCAAATTAAATAGCAGAATGGAAAAATAATACCTTAACTGACATGACCAATGTTCTCCTACAGAGTTCAGGACTTCCAACCTATATATGGGGAGAGGCGTTGAATACAACTTGCCATATTTTGAATAGGGCTCCTTTTGAATTTTGGAAAAAATAAGAAACCAAGCTTAAGGTATTTCAAGGTGTGGGGATGTCTTGCTAAGATGGTAGTCCTAGAACACATGAGAAAGAAGCTAGGTCCTAAAACTGTTGATGCGGTCTTCCTAGGTTATCTGGAAAACAACTATGCATATAGGTTCTTGGTAATTCGATTTGAGATACCGGGTATAGATGCCAATACCATTGTTGAACTCTGTGATGCTATCTCTGTTGTCCCAATGAAGATTGGAATTCATCAAAATCTGACTAATGATGTTGCCTCCACATCATAATATATTCTAGATCAAGTGGAAAGGATCACGAATGTGAGGGTTGAGAATCAACCTGAACCCAATGACCTTTCAGAAGAAATTAAGCCAAGGAGGAATAAAAGACCGCGAATAGACAAGGATATGGGTAGTGACTTTATGGTATCGATTATTTTGATACATATACCCCTGTGGCTAGGATGACCACAATCCGGGTGCTTATAGCATTGGCATATGTATATTATCTCTCTATCCACCAGATGGATGCGAAGACCACCTTCTTGCTTGACGATTTTGAAGGAGGAGATCTATATGGACCAACCTGATGGTCTTGTGACTCCTGGGAATGAAGGAAATGTTTGCAAAACTTGTTAGATCTCTTTACATATTGAAACATGCACCAAAGCAGTGGCATGAAAATTTTGACAAAAGTATTTTATCATGTGGATTTAAGGTTCATGAATCTGACAAGTGTGTCTATTCTAAGGTGAAAGGTGATGAGTGTATTGTCTTGTGTCTGTATGTCAATGACATGCTGTTTGGATCACATGTGGGGATTATTAATGAGACTAAAGTATACTTCAGTAGCAAGTTTGAGATGAAGGACATGGGTGTTGCTGATATGATCTTGGGTCTCAAACTGACAAGGTCAGTTGATTGGATTATAGTTTCTCAATCTCACTATGTTAAGAAGGTACTTGAGAAATTTGGATATCAAGATCACAGCTATAAGGACCTTTTATTCATCCAAAATGCTTTTCAAGAACAAGAGTGGAGTACTTGTAGCGTAGCTAAGGTATTCACAAGTGATAGGAAGCTTAATGTATCTTGCAAATTGCACGAGGTATGATATTTCATTCTCAGTTACAAAGCTGGGTAGATACACTAGTTGTCATGACTGTACTCACTGAAAGCCTCTAGATCGAGTACTGGAGTACTTGAAAGGAACTATTTCTCTTAGTTTTCATTAAGCTAGGCATACATCTGTAGTAGAAGGATATAGTGATGCAATCTGGATAGGGAAAATATGAGGGGTCTGTGAGTAATGGCGTTATTGGGTATGTCTTTACCCTTGGAGATTGTGTAGTCTCCTAGAGGTTTGTGAAGAAGACAATCCTAGCTCGGTTTACCTTCGAGGTTGAGCTGTGTGCTATGGACACCACTGGAATTGAGGCTGAATGGCTAAGGGAACTTCTCTCTGAAATTCCTCTGGTAGGTCAGCCAGTTCCTGCGATCTCGATACATTGTGACAACATGACAACAATTGCCAAGATCAAGAGTTCAAAATTTAATCAGAAAACAAGGATACATATACAAATCAGGCTTAAGACGTTAAGGGATTTGGTGTCTCGAAGAGTGTTGGCTGTGGATTTTGTTGGATCCAAAGACAACATGCCAGATCCATTGACTAAGAGACTTGATAGATCTTTAGTCCTCAAGTCTAGGTTTGGGATGTGATTGAAACCCATTGAGAATTCCTCTACAGTAGCAACCCAACCTGTCTGAGTGTAGATCACACAAAGTATATTCAATGTGGTAATAACAAGTTGTTTGGAGAACTGGTTGGCACTCTTATTTTAGTACTTATGCATGAATCCTTGTAAGTATGAGTTCCATTTAAGCTGTAAGATTAGCAAGAGTGTAGGCTTTGAATGGGTTCAAGCCTTTGGGCATGATATTAGCAGTGCATCCTTGGAGAACACCACCTATATGAGTGTTATTGTGGGTCGCAATTAAATGAAGAGGGTCTTTCTTAAACACACTCATGAAACAGGATAAGGATGCATGGCCTTTAAGAGCACCAACCCTGAAGATTACACCAAGAACAACACTTTGTTTTTATCGTATACTTTAACACTAAAGTCTGAAGTTCAAGACGTAGTTCACTTCGTTCATGTTAAGGTAAAAGTAGTAAACTCGAGTAGAGGTTCAAACCGGAAGGTACCTTTACTGAAAGTAAATTGTGGTGGCTAGAAGATGTCTTTTGAATCTTTTTTTTTCAAATCGATGAATTCGTGGGGGATTGCTGTATTTAGACCTAATGTAATTATATTTTTAACTTGGTAAAACTATGCAATTACAATGGATTATTAATTTGGTTTCAATTGAGAAATCAATTGATTTTGGAAGGACATTGAGAATTCTCACATTTGAAACAAGGGGAGCCTTAGGTGGAATTTTAGTAGCACATCTAGTAGTCTAAAATTTTAGTGTACTTATGTATGAGTTCACAACCCATGCTCTTGTAACAATAGTAAAGACGAGGCATGGAGGACCACACACGTGCGTGTGCGTGCTCCGCTCTGCTCAATCTCCGGCTTCGGCTCGGGAGAGTCAATTCGGATCTCAGATCTCGATAATTTTGCTGAGTTTCTTTTTGCGAGTTGAATAAATTAATCCTACAAATTAATTGTGATTCGACCGCTACATGAATTTGACTCGGCCCAACGGTTCTGACTTAGCTGTCATTTCAAAATCCTAAGAGGGGCCCGTTGAGGGGTGTCTTCAGAAGATGAAAAGCTGCGGGCTATGTCTTCTTATACCTATCCCTGAACACTCGTTTTCTTAACTTGCAAGGAAACTTTATCCCTCTCGCTCTCTGTTCTTCCGCCGCGAAAGCGATCTGTGTCTTCCTCTTTCAGTTGCGGTTCTCTGAGGTGTTTTCGAGGATGATATCGTCTGTACCCTATGCACCGCTACAAAAAATTGAGCTATAGTGACGTTTTTTTTCAAAATCCGCCACTAAATTAGCCCTTGTTAAATATATAACAACGGTATTATTCATTGCGAAATGATTTTTTCGTACTCAAAATTAGAGACGAATATCATATATGTCGCAATATCAATAACAACGATCCACATAGCGACATTTATCCGTTGCTATTTTGTCAAAATATCAACTAATCGTCGCTACTTTTTTAGTTCAAAATTTAACAATGAATAATATCATCATTATATATTTAACAACGGCTAATTTAGTGATGGATTTTGAAAAAACCGTCACTATAGCTCAATTTTGTTGTAGTGTATATCTAAGGACGGTCCATTAAATGGTTACTTCGGTAATCTCTAATCTAATTTATTTACTTTTTTATTCGTCACAATGTGTTTATTTCTTTACTTTTCCTGGATCTCGTCCTAATGTTTTGTTCTACATAATAAATAGGTTCATTTATGCATTTTGTAATCGGATTATGAATCGGAAATGCAAGACCGCTCTCTTATTAATCTGTAATGCATTTACATTGATTCATATGCATTCAGGAAATTACTGTTTAATGTATGCTTTAATGATCATGTTAACAATAGATTGTATATGTGTCCGTTCACTTACAATGAATTCACCAATCAGACCACCCATTTCGATAGTTGAATGACCCGGCTCTTTGGTTATCACTCACTCAACTTCCCCATGTCTGCAATAGCTTCCCACCGGCCAACACTAGCATAGAGATTATCTAGCGATGCATAGCGTCCACTGTTGGAAGGCTCCAACTCGATGACCCTTCTACCTATCTCTTCTCCTAATTCTACATTGTGACGGATCATGTACGCAACAAGAAGGGCACCCAAGACACCAGCATTTGGTTCCATCTGTATTGAATCTACAGCAACATCTGGTGGCGAGGGAAGAGGTAATACAGTTTATGTAATAGGATTTTTTTTCTTTCGTTTTCTTTTAGACGGGCATGGAAAGGAGGAAGATGAATGCTCCACTAAAACCATGGAAATAGAATATGAAAACCCCATTCATGCATGAAAAGAAAATGCTCTTCTTGAATCTGTTTGATGAATATGAGGCGAGGCCCGAGGGGATGAGGATGAGATGTTGTTGAAGCTTCATCCGCTTCGATTCCAGCTGTTAGATGACAGCAATATCATTCCTGTTGTTTGATACAATGAAATCATCTTGAATCTGTTAGGTTGCTTTGAGGAATGATTTTTGTGTATCATCGATTAGGGCAGCAGTAATCAAATTAATCTATCTAACAACAAGAATGATTTCAGTGTTTGATTTCAGTTTATCAAACAGCAGGAACAATTTCAGGGTACCATCTAACAACATGGATCAACATCTCCTCTTCATTCCCTCCCCTCAAATTCTTCAAATATCTTTAAAAAGAGCATTTTCCTTTTAGTCCATGGATGAAGTTTTCGAACTCTATTTCTATTCTTTCGATCGAGCTTTCATCTCGTTCCTTCCATTGACCATCTATAAGTGTTAGAGAATGCGACTATAGATGGGTAATCGGATCCCTCTAAGGTCATCCACATGTTTAGTCTCACATCCTCTATGAGTTGGGCTTGGTCTTACTGGTAGGACTATATAAGAAGTCCCCACCACCTGTAACCTTCAAGAGAGAATTAGCAGAGTATCCGGGCATTGATAGTCCTTTTCCCATGGTTTCATCCCCCTCCTCATGGAGTAGGGTTCCACATAAAAATTCCGATGTTATTTCAAGTTCTTTATCTTTATATTTAATATTATCCTTCTGCGTTGTCGTTTTTCATATGGTATTAGGATGGGTTCGATTTTGAGTTCATTTTTGAAGATTTATTCTTGAAGATTTTTTATGTCCATGATTGGTGCAAGTTCGAGTTAAAGGGTTTCTTTTGAAAACCTTAATCATGCATAGTTCTCCTGTAAACATCTTGTATAATTTCTAAAAATTGACTGAGTTAAGAAAGAAGGGTTTCTATGTGGATGGAACTGTAACGTTCACGGCAACGATCATCTACAACCTTAGGAATAGGGTTCCTGATGATGGAACCCTCAAGCAGAATAGGAAAGCATGCCACGACACAGAAGCAACAACAATTAGTGTTCATCTTATCGGCATGAAGCCGAAGTCGACATGAAGCTGAAATTGACATATCTACATGAAGCCAAAATAGACATGAAACCAAAATGACATATGGACATGAAGTCGAAATCTACGTGAAATCATAATTGACATATAGACATGAAGCCAAAATTGACATGAAGTCATCAACATGAAGCCTAAATCGACGTATCAATGTGAAGCCAAAGATGAAATGAAGTCGAAATCAACATATCAACGATACTATCGACATGAAGTCGAAATCGATATATCACTAATACTATCGACATGAAGTCGAGATTGACATGTCACTGGTACTATCAAATGAAGCCGAAATCAACATATTTTCGATAATATCGACATGAAGTCAAAATCGACATATTACCGATAACATCTATAAAGTTAAAATTTGCATATCATTGACAATATCGACATGAAGTCGAAATCGATATGTGATTAATAGGTTCATCTGATCAGATTTCTTTGTTTATTTGTTCGTGAGATGATGATTTAAGTTTGATAAAAAGCTATTATATGAATGACTAATATGCAAGTGTGTGGTATATATTGACGGGATTGATTAAATTTCATGCCATATTCTAATAACATATTTCACATTAATTTGAATCCATACTATTGAAAAAGTACAAATGTTATCAAAAAATGTTGGATTTCATGCGATATTCCTGTAATTTGTTATATGGCATTTGGAATGTAGGATTGTATTAAAGATCACTAAAATATCATTTCAAGGTCCAAGCTTTGTGGATTTGTCCCCATTTCCAATTGCATCTGAATATTAAATGAATGTTGCATGTAGATACATAAATTAGTATTTGTGGAGAATATTTATATTGATAGGTGTGTTAGTGATCTGCGAGTACCCAAAGATAATTGAGACCCATTCATATAGTTCGGGTACCCATTGGAATGGGTAAGGTCGACATGTCATCTCGGTAATGATGGATCAGGATGGATCATGGTTGAACTGGTCGGGTACCCACCCGATGCACATCCCTACTGACAAGGAGTTCCCATTGAGAAACATCCCCGCAAGGGTTTCCCCCTATAGATATGGTTGCAATCTACAACATCGTGATCTATACTTATGTGAGACCTCTCCAAGCTGCCATCTTAGGTATTTCTATCAAGTCTAGCAACAGTTATTGAATCAGCACAAACCGATCGTTCAAAGAAGAAGAGAGGTTGTGCTTCCTGCTACTCCATCCATTAAGCATCTCCGCCAAGCTCCTCCTTTTTGCAAGTAATACAAGAAGAAAGACTCGATATACCTCTGTGCCCACGCTCCAAGTAGAGCCCTTGTGCTCAGTGATGAATCCATCATACATAAACTGTATATGGATATATTAGCAAAATCCTCTTAATAAATCACTAATTAAATCTCCTAAAATTGATTTATTAACATTCACTGACTGTGCTAAAATTAAGGTTAAAATATGTAATTAAAAACCCTGCATTTTTGCCTTTAAACCAATTATTTTATGTACAAAAATAAATTATTTTAACCTAATTCTTTCTCTAATATATTCTTTTACTAATTACTAACTTAACATAAAGAATCAAAACTCATAAAAATCGAAAAATTCGGACAAAACACAAACTTGATTTTGGATCCTTCACAAAAGTTGTAGATCTCGTCAAGACGAACAAGATTTCATTTAATATTTCTTTTTTATTTTTCTTTGAATTTTATTTTTGATTTTTCTAAAAGTGACACGTGGAAACTCATGGAGCCACCGTGTATCACTCCATTTTTCTTTTATTTTATTTCTTTATTTCTTTATTTTATTTTACTTATTTTACTTTTATCTTTTTTATTTTATTTTTTTCATTTTTTCATTTTCCCTTTATTCTCCTCCCTTCTCTCTCCTTCTTCCTCTCTCTCTTTAGGTCATGTGCCCCGCACGTGACTCCTCTCCCTTCTCCAGGATCGTGCGTGGCACATACCATATCCTTCCCCTCCATGCATGTGTGTGGCACGTGTTAATTCCTTCTCCCCTCCCCCCAGCCATTTCGCCGCCGCTCTTCCCCTTCCTCCCTCCGCTTAATCGCCACCTCCGCTAGCTCCTCTCCATCTGCAATGCCTCCACCTCATGCATGCAACATCACGACCCCAGTTGCTGCATTCAAACCCCCTTTGGCTATTATACCTGCACTACTCCTCCTCCTATAAAGCCCCGTCCACCCTCGACCTTCATTGTTATCCACCCACTTCAAATCCTTTCCTTCTCCACCTAGATGACAACGACCAAGGGCCCCCTTGCTGGCAACGACGAGAGGCAGAGGTGCGGTGTGATCCTCGGCTATATCTCAGTCGAGTAGCAGCTCGAGCTGCAGGAGCTCAGGCCCCCGTCCACTAGATCCTTCAAGCGATGAAATACCAAGGAGCTTCTACCTCCTTGTTGTCAGGAGAACTTCGAGCCAAATCCATCTCACCCTTCTCCCCCTCTTTGATTCCTTTCTATTTTCTAGAATCTACATCCACCTCCGACCTTGCAAAGATCGGAGCTCCGCTCTAGTTCCCTCGCCTTCGCAACTGGAGCTTCGCTCCCCTTCCCTCGCTCCTCTATTCCTTCGCTAACAACTGGAGGTCCTCATTTCTTCACTGAATGGACGAGGCTGAGCCTCTCCAACTACGTCAATTTCTGAAGAACAACTCCAGGTGCACTCCACAACAACCTCGCTCATCTGGATCCCTAGCTCTATTTCTCCTCCGTTTCTCGCCTTCGTTGCCTCCTAGACCAGTGCCTCATGGAGCTACAACAACCTTGGGTGTGTTTCTCCTGAGGTCTGCCTAGCTCTGCCTCTACCATCGATGCCACCTCGCTCGCCCTTGCGCCACCTTGGCTCTATCAACGACCAATCACCTCCCCGACGCCCTCAACATCTCGGCCATGTGTCGGCTGACACTCCGCCTTGCATCACCATCGGAGCACGACGCTTTGTCCCCAACTCCGCTACCGCCACCGAGCATCTCAGCCTGACTGTCACCTTCAGCCGCTGCTCCCCGTCTTCACGAGCCACCAATGCCGATCGCACCGCTGCCTCCCCTACATACATTCGTCGTTGAATTAAGGGTGGTCCCTTGATCCAACATCCCTCGAGCAACAACGTCATAGCCCGAATCGAGCCCCCATTCTTCGAGGATTGGGTGGCTCGAGCCTCTCCAGCAAGCCATGTGGACGCTCGGGGCCCCGAGCCTCACCTACAACCCCTGAGCCTGCGTGGCACAGGCGAGACATGTGTGTTGGGGGACAAATTGCATCCAAGCCCCCGCCATTCCTGAAAATCATGTCGATACCCCCACCACCCAAAACACGTATGGCACATGTAGCATCATGGAGAAATTGCACCAACACCCCTACAAGTTTCTCATATTATAGATAAGTCCCCCCGGGGACCTTTCTGAGAAGAAACTATTATTTTTATTGCATTTTAGTCTCTCGAACTTCATTTCATCATATATTTCTCATTTGAACATCAGTTTTTGCACATAATATGTCATTCTGAAGCTTGTTTTATACTCGATCATTTTACATATCTTGTGAACAAATCAGAGCTTGATTTATATTGATTATTATTTGATCTATGCAGGTTGATTTTTGACATATTGGTGCTATTTTATATTGAGAAAATTTTCGATTTAATCTGCAGGGACTCGATTGAGGATATTTAATTTGATTAATTCTCTACTATAATTGAACATTGTAATTGAGGAATTAATCTTTGCAGTAGCATAATCGAGGAAGAATTAATTTATTTCCCTGATATTTTATGTGATTAAAATCCTTTATTTGTAGATTAAATTACACAGAATTTTTAGGTCATCATTTCTTGAGGATTATTTTTTATCTCTTAATTTGCAGAATTATTATTCATTGATTAATCCCTTAACCTGTAACATGAAAATAAGTTGATAAATATTTCTTGAAATTATCTCTTTAGATCTGTGATGAATTTTGAGATTTAATTGATCATCTTTATATTGGATTAAAAATATAAATCACAAACCACATGCTTCATTATCTTCTTTGTTTATTATGCTTCCTTTGCATTGCATTTATTTTTTTATTTTCACTTTATTTTCTGACATAGAGAATAACGTAGCAGTTAGTTAATTATTAAATTAAATTAGAATTGTGCAACTAAAAATCTCTGTTTCTTGTGTTTGACCTTGGCATCCTTACCAAGTAAAAAATATGCCATAATATTCAAAATTTGTGATTTTGTTGATCTGATTTCCATCTCCTATGCTACAATTATCGACTATTAAAAAGGTGGATTTCACGATCATCAAATGGCATCGTTGCTGGGGAATGATATATTTTTAGGGTTTTACATTATTTTTGTAATTATTTATTATGGTTGTTATTTCTGTGTCTATTTTCTTTTATTTTTATTTTTCATTAAATTTTCTTTTCTGCATTTCTCTTTCACTCTAGATACTAACTGCATTTTCTCTCTTTGCAGATAACTCGAAGAATTTTTTTGGATGAAAATCAAGGACTTGCAAAGAAGACTGTTAGTTTTATTTTATGAGAGAGAGAGAGTTAGTATAGGTTTATTTTTATGTATTTTGTTTTCAGGGTCTCTTTGAACCCTAATCTCTGTAATAATTTGGACTGAACTTTCTGTGGTGTGCCCGGTCTGCTTCAACCCCTTCTGTTTACAACAAGACGCGTTAGTAGATTGTTCAGATGTAGTCAAATTAAATTCAAAATTTTTTCCACTAATAGAACTATTTGTTTAGGGCATTTTCATCTGTGCATATCATTTAATGTAGATTTTAAGTCCCTTGTATCGCATCCCATAAGAAGAACGCGAGGTATCATTATAAGTCTTCTTTTTAGCATGCATCATTGATTTAACGCTAGCATCGTCTTTCTCGGTCCTCTCCACCTCAATTATACAACTTAGGATTTAAAGGAATTGAGACTGCTCATCATGTGTGATATTTCTGTGCTCACTTAAGACTTAAATGATTATCTTAAATTAAAACCAGGATTGCTAATTAAGTCGACTGTAAATAAATTGACATAAATTAACCTTGTGCCTGGTAGAGAGCAAATCACTCATTATACGTAGGACATAATCATACAATTAGGGTAGAGCCCAAAACCTAACCTCTACGTACTCACATTTCTCAAAGATTGTTTTATCACTCAATTAAAACTGAAAAAATAATCTACCGGACTCTTGCAACCTTCACAAGTGGTGAGTTGGTTGAACTAGGGTTTGATTGTCTGCCTGTGTTTTTGTCATGTTTATTTCTCTCCCTCCTCGTATCACCTTCTTCGTCCTCTCTTTTCTTCCACCATGTATTCCTGAAGTTCACACTCCTCACCTTCTACACATCCTCTTGATACATCTACCTACTGATGAATCTCCATTTCATCACCTTTATTCTATCATTTTAGCCTTAAAAACCCTAGCAAATGCATGAAAATAGCATCAATTTGTGCATAATAGCATTCATTATTTATTGTATTATTTGTATATAAAATAAGGGTTTTAATACCAAAAATATAGAATAAAGAGAAGAAAAGAAAAAGGAATAAAATATTGAAAATATTTTATGACTCTAAACCCCGATACCAATGCAAGAATTGACTTGATCGACAAGGAATAAAGTAGGGAGAGATAAGGGCCAAAAAGACAATAAAAAACTCATTTATTCATTCTTTAAATATGTTTTTTTGCACATATTTTATATTCCATTATTTATTCATAAAATTAAAGAAACATTGTACATAAAAGTTGTAGATAATAATATAAATAAAAATACAAAATTGAGTTTGTACAAAAATAATACACTGTGTACATTTTATACACAAAATAAAAAGCCAAAAATCAAACTTCACAGACCCGTATATTTCAAATAAAAACTCAAAACATAGCAAAATCACCTTTAATTGTATATAACTTTTCACAAGCTATTTAATGGTGTGATTTTATATTTTTTAGAGTTACTGTGTAGAAGTTAGGTTTTTGACCCCTATTGTACATTCTGCCGATTAAAATATTCAATTTATTCATTATTTATTATTTTTACACATATTTTTATAATTTTGTAAACATTAACTATAATATACATGTATATTAAAACTAGAATAAAAATAAGAAGAAAATGCAAAATAAAATAAGTCTATGAAAATATATAGACAAAATACGTATGTTATTATATGTATATAATAAAAGGGGAATATATTCTTTAATTCTTTATTCTTTCATATTTTTATAATACTGTAGATATTATACATATTTGATTAAAAATACAAAACTAAAATACAACTCAACAAAATACATTAAAATAAATAGTATACATAATACATAGGTAAAATACCTATAAATATACCTACATAATACACATACTTATTTATTTAAGTATACAAATAACGTCATAAAAATGAAATAAAAATATATTTATACTCACAAAAATAAGTTATAAATATATAAAATAAAAGAATGAAATAATAATAAAAATATACAAAATAAAAATAAAAATATATAAAATATAGGTAAATATACCTATAAATAAGCCATTATAAAACTTATAATAAAATATTTTAAAAATAAATAAAAATCATAGGAAAATACTAATTAAATAATAAACATTTTTTATTTTATACACAAAAAATAATAAAATCATTTACTATTTTTAAAATTAGTTTCGAATAAATTTGGTTGTTTTGTCGCCTAGCGGCCTAGGTGGTCCAATCAGGGTGCGTCAAATGTTGATTCAAGTTAACTTCCCCCTCTGCCATCTGAAGTGACATGACCCGTCTTTTCCCATGATTTCTTGCATTCTTCTTGTTCGATCTATCCATCGATCACGATCGATCCCTTCACAGGAATTTCTCCTAGATTAATCATGATCCACGTCGGACCTGTAGATAGCTCGTATATACTTTTGATTCTTTGATTTTGGTCGATCAATAATGGTGCTCCCTAATGTGTATAAATAAAAACCTCCACCTCCCATTTCAAATTTGGTCTTTTTGCCAAGCCCTATAGCTCCAAAGCTCAGCCAAAGAGCGTATCCTTGTGACAGGAGGAGTCCCCTGAGCTCGTGGATGCTTGAAGAGGCGGGAGGTGTACCCAAGGCTGCCACGCCGGCGACCTCTGCCCCATGCCCTCACCGGCAGGTAAGAGCTGCGCATTTTATGGTTTCTAGGTAGCCCTTAATCCCAGTGTTTTAATTATGCCATTAGATTAGCCTTTAGCCCTTAGATGTAGTATAAAATCCACTATTCGTAGTTCGTCGGAGCTTCGCTCTGGCGAATGATTCCGCCATATCTCGCCATTCACCGCCTCGCCTTTCCGTCCCATTCTGTTCCCAACCATTTTGTACACCTCCTGGTTACCTTGTACCAACCAGAATCGTCCTGATTTTGCGAATCGAAGCTTCCATTCCACCATCCCGTCGGAAGTCTTGTCATCTGCCTCGCCTTTCATGCTAACAGCTTCAATTTTGGTCGAGGAGAACCACCTCGTGTCATTCCCCTGCAGGTTGGGCGTGCAAATGAGCTCCAGGAGCTGAATTCAAGCAAGTCGGAGGTACCTGGGACTCTTCTTCTTCCCCAACCTTGTGGAGGAGCTTCGGTCGCCCCCGTGCCATTTCATCGCCTCCAGCAGTTAGAGCATCCTACCAGGAAGCTGCTCGGCTATCTCGGAGCTTCAATCATCACTGGAGGAGGGAGATATGATCGTATGAACCTCGCCCAGACGAGTGTTCTTCCCTGTTCTTGGACCACGCCTCCTCGTCGTTGGATCATATGCGCCGCCCAGATCAAGCCACAACCGTCCGATGGAGCCTCGTTCCGACCGTAGGATCGTGCTGCGCGATCCAATCTCCACTGCTCATCGACGAATCATCATCAGCCGTCGGATAGACGACACATGTATTAGTGAAGAAGATCCCACCGTCAGCCCGTGCCTATTAAGGGGTAAATTGCATATATACCCTACCCTTTTTGTATTTAATATTTAGTTCTGTAAATAAAAATTCACTTTGTAAATAATTATGGCATTTTTCATGTAAGCCCCTATGTTTTATGTATTTTCACTTTGGTCCCTATCAGCATCACGTGCAGTCCCCACATGACATTGGAAATTTTGCATAGATAACCCTAGCATTTTTTTAGATTGTAATCTAGAAAATTAAACAAATGTTTTATTATGTTGAGTAAATTGCATCTAGGCTTCTGAAGTTTATTTTATTTGCAATTATGCCCCTGCTAGGACATGTATTTTTGTGTCTTTTATCTAATTATTAAAAATAGCTAATTTGCTCCTAAAAATCCACAAAAATAGGATTAGATGATCCATGCATTGTACTTACATGCCACATGTCCACTTTGCATTTTTTGCATTTAATCTATTTATTAAAATTAAAAAGGAGCCTAAATAATCCATGTTTAATTTATAAAATACCAAAAAATATAAAAACTTTTTAAAAATTCCAAAAAATATATATGGTATATTTTGATATTTATTAAGTCTAGAAAATAAAAACCCCTAAAAATAGTAAAAGAAAATTAAAAAAAATCAAAAAGCTCCAAAATCCAACAAAAATGATTAAAATTCTATAAAATACTAAAAAATATGTTTTTCTATTTTATAATTATCTTTATGTTATTATTAAGTTTTAAAATTAATTTGGGTAATTTTTGGACTAATTTATTATTTTTAAAATCCAAATCAATTTCGAATATTTAATTAAGCTTTTATTTGGGATAATTTTGACTTCAAAAGTACATAAAAATTAGCAAAGTTTCTGGAATAATATAAAAACATTAGAAAAATATTAAAAACCAAAAAAAAAATATTTTATGAATTTCGATTATATATTGTAGCATTTATAAATATATTTCTATATATTGTGTAAATAAAGCCTTATATAAGCTATATTGTTTTTATAACAAAAAAAGAAAATATAAAAAGATAAAAATATAAAAAGAAAATATAAAATCAGAAAATTAAAAATCAAAATATAAAAATATAAAATCCAAAAATAAAAAAATATATATAATTAAAACCCCACAAAAATAATAAAATGGATAAGTGATAAAAGATGAAAACTTTGTTCATTCATTTTGTCGCCTCCTCCCGATTGCTCCCAGTGTTCGACCTCTATGCATGCTTACATCTATACACCTTTGCGTATAGAGTTATAATAAATTTTAACTCCACATTTTTTATATTCATTGATTTCTTTATGTTGTGGGTTAATTGTTGATCGAACCGAGATCTTTGTCGCGGGCCACCGCAGCGACTCACATATACATTCAGGCCCGCGACAATTAATTCTGCGTTTATCAAATGACGCCATTGCCAAGGAGCAACGTCGCGTAGTTGGAACTTATTTTGTTTTATCTGTTATCTCTTGTTCATTCATTTGTTTGTCTCTTGCATTTTTTATTTATTTATTTTTCTTTATTATTTGATATTGATTGATTGACTGTTCTGACCACCATTCTTTATCTGTCTCTGATGTGAGGGACCGCCATGTGAAGGAGGGCTTCCTAGGAAGGCCTATGCATGCAAGAAAGGCGGAGTCAGCCCTTCTGGCTCGATTGACAGAAGAGAGCATCCAAGGCAGGCAGAGAAGAATTTTTGAGACAGTTAATGAGATTTATTTCGCATTTCAAAAAAAATATTTGTAATTTATGTGAGAGAGTGACACTTTGATTGTAATAATACAGGACTCTAACACTTCGACTTCTCGAGGTCCAGTGCCCGAGGGATTGTTCCCTTGGGGGCCTAGACTGTTTTGACGTTTCTTTTTTCATTTTTTTATTTTATTTTTATTATTTTGTGTGAATGAGCCCTAGTTTAGGACTGCTTGACGATAGACTTAGATCCAAACGTCTAATATATCTGCATGTACCTATAGAATCATTTTAGACTTAGGCAAATTTTGAAATAATGTGCTTCACGATAATAGCATCTTGTATCTAGGGTGATTTCCTCGGATTGCATCTCATATAGCTTAGGTTTCAATTCTGTTCTGCATCCCGCATGGAGAGAGCTGGGAAACACTGTAAATCCTCTTACTTTGCATGCATCATCGACTTCCAGCTTGCATGGCTTTTCCGATCATCTCCCTCTGTTTTTGCTCACCTAGGATGTAAATGGAATTGGAAACCCCATTAGGCACGTGCCTTGAAAAATAACCTAAAAAAGTGATAACCAAAATGAAATCGGGACTGCTAACCAAACCTGATCTCTAAAATAAAATGTAATGGATATCTCGTAATGGGGAGAGCAACACCCTCCTTGTATGAGCATTTTATTTCTACATACAGGCTAAGGATTAGTGCCCTAATCCCAAAGCCTAATTCCGGTGTGTATAATTTTTTATGATCACCTAACTCTAAAACCGACAAGGTAAAAGATCACATCTCGGTCTTCACTGTGTTGAGTAGGTGAATCAGGGGTTTGCTTTGAGTATTGCTTATGACATGGAGTCCATTTGCATTTTCATTTTTTCTTTGAGTTATCGGTCCCGTCTGTGTTAGTCATCCATTTTTTTCATCTTTGAGTCTCTCTACCTCTCTTATGCATATATCTCCTCATTTGCATTAAGTCGTGATATTGGCGCTTGAGCACAATCATCTTCGCTAGATCTTTCGTCTTGCTTCTTGCCCACCCTCCTCGTGTCCCCTGCATCATCTCTTCTATCACCCGGGATTATTGTGCTTTTAGAGATAGCCTGCATCGAGGACTGTAACTTCTATTGATGATTTGAGTAAGTCGGGCACAAAATTGCAACTTCCATTACTAAGATTGATACCCTACTCTCAGTGGATTTGACTTTCGATCCATGCATAGGAGCTTAGTGAGGATTTTGATGATGCGCGATGATTAGGTGTGATTTGTCATTGAGGATTAAGATCTCACACACCGGATTGAGGATGTGACCTATTTTGATGGTTCGATGACGATTTCATGAGCATTGATTGATCTCTCTCTTTTTAGGTTCCAACCATATTGATTTTGAGGGTTGACTGACTATCTTGATTTGTGTTTGATAGCGATGGTGTATGGAACCCGCTGAAGGATATGGGATAATCCTCAAGCGCATCACAGAAGCGTGAGCATCGTATCGAATACGACGAGGAACGACTAGTCCACTAGTTGTTCTATGCAGCGGAATTTAAAAAATTTTCATGCGATGAAACCACATGATTCAAGAACACTTCTCGGATTGTTTCGTCTAAACCACAAACAAGTATTAGGGTTACCTCTTGAAGCATGGTTGCGATCGAGTCTCTAAATGAAGAGACCTCCTGTCTCAAGTCCGATCCGACGGAGGAGACGCTTGCGAGCGCGGGGATGAATCACATGCTTCTTGCAATCCATGTTGATGATCCAAGCGGCGAATCTCCTGATCTCGACACACGAGATCCGACGTTTTCTTCACGAGCGAGGCACGCCGAAGGAGACAGAGATCCACGAGCAGACAATTGGGCAGCATAACGACGACGATGGGGCGATGGAGACTCCCTCTAGGGCATCCATGGTGGACGACCATATGAGAGGGAGAGAGAGTAGACGTGTAGAGAGAAAGAGAGAGAGAGAGAGAGAGAGAGGTGTGCTACAATATGTGTTGTGTCAAGAAGAGCAAAGGGGTGCCTCTCCTTTTATAATACTTTGGGTCCATGGATCTCAATCCATGGGACAACACAAATCCAATGGCTCTCATTGATTGTGTTTCTTTTAATGGCTAAGATTTGTGTTGGTAAAAATCAACAAGAATTAATTTAACTTGGATTAAATATATATTGATAAATCAATATAATTCAATCACCAAATTAAATCAAGATCTCTTGGAAATCATAGGAGAGAGAGTGCATCCTTCCATGTTGGAAGGAGGGGACGGCCACACATTCCTAATAGGAGTGGTGGCCGTCCATTCCATTTATATGGAAGGTGGCGCTCATCTCTTTATTGTAATCTCCATGATTATGCAACAACTTTTGATGCAAATTATTCTACAAAAATAATTCACAATTATTTTGTAGACATTGCAATCTTGCCATAGGAAATTTGTGAATCCCATTCACAACCCAAAATAAAATGTAAATTACATTTTCAATTTAATGTCCAATGTGAATCCAATTCACATTAACATTTAATTAACAAATGTAATTTACAAATAGCTCTCTCTTATATATCATAAATCACATTTATAATATATATGACTAATATGGATATTGCTATCCACATTATTCATATCCATGATAATTAAATCACATTTAATCATCTTGGATCTCTATTTCATGTGCCCAAATAATATGAATCACATTCACATTATTTATATCTTTGATAATCAAATCTCATTTAATTATCTAAGATAACTCTCTATATAATATGAATCAAATTCATATTATTCATGATAATTAAATCACATTTAATTATCCATTTTCTCAATGCTCGAATACATATTATCAACAATGAAATTATCCTAAACCCTTTCAAGGATAATGCGATTTCTCCGCGAATATTTGGAGATAAGGACAGTGCGATTGTATTGTTCCACGTATAGTGACTTGGATATTGAGATTACATCTCAAATCCAGATCTCGAGCCTCCCATATATGCTTGATTAAATCAAGATCGCAAATCTAATCTTCTCATTGCATCTGAATCACATTCAGATCAATGTCCAATATTTAGACTAAGATCGGATTACTTCTCTAGTAAGAGGAGTCACTAAAATCTAGACCTGTTTCATCACTCCCTAGGAATGGAAGCGTCATGGTTATACAATCGTTTATGATCATATCACCCTCAGGTATTCCTAATACCTGTACATCCTATAAACTGGAAGACTCAGAATAAATCCGAAGTATTAGATCAACTTTATACTGTCTACTTCAGAGTTTTATTAGTAAGTTTCTCATTTTCATCATTGGGAGTTGGTATCGATCATATACTTTCCAAAAGCATATATCATACCTAGGTCTTGATCATATACTTTCCAAAAGTATATATCAAACCTACAAATTCAGTCAAGCTTCCAAACCGAGACGATCGTGCGCACAGAATTTGATTCTTCCCAATATCTCATGAGTGAGCTCATGTCTTCCGGTTCAATAGTGAACCTGTATGATCCCTTTGAGAGATCGTATTACTCATATGCCCTTATATGCACACTAGCATGCCGGTGTATAGACCTTGGTTAGGTCATCAACCTATTGATATGCCAAATGTACATACTCAGACATATAGTAACACATCTATCTCCAGTCAGAGGATGCATGCCTATATCATGACAACATATGATATAGGACTTTGGTTATCTCGACCTCGTTAAATCAACTCTTTGACCTAACTAATCTGACACCTTCGAATCTCTATTCCTATGCAGAGGACCTGCATCAAGAGGTCGGTCAGATATCAGCCTAACTGAGAAAGGATTGCCATCTCCTACTCAGGCTGGAGATCATCCCTTAACAATCATTTGACGGTGCTCGATAAGTCCTCAATCTAACTCTTTAGATATTTACCCAAGCACCAGCCTCTATGATTCAATAATTGAATCAACAGCTGTATGATCATTTAAGATGGCCATGGTACGTAACCCTAATTGTACTAAGGGACCTATTATCCAAATTATATATTCTTCATTTCAGATCAAGGAATGATATTCGCAATAACATTTATTGCATAATGGCTCGTCGTAGGCTCGCATGTCCAACAATCTCCCACTAGCCCAAAGAGCCATTAACGGGCTAATCATTTAAACCCACACTCCTGTGACAATCATAGGCTATTTAGAAAATAGCTAGGTAAGCTGATCAGCCACTCTATTCCCAAGAGACCACGCCAAGTCCTTTTATGGCACTTGCATATCCCCTAGTAACAGTGCTCGCATCCAATGCGAATGTTGCATCTTATGCAACCAATACTTAATTTTGTCGATTATAGTGTCCTTGACACTACATCTTATTAATTATCATAACCAGTATTCCCATAATCCTTATTAGAATAGCTTCATTCCTAGAGATCTCTATCTCCTAAGGTTTCTACAGTTAAGACCCTTATAGATCACTATTTACAAGGTCTTAAACTTTTGAAGATAAGACTTTGAGATCACTTATCTCTAAGTTTCATCATCTTTGAATATATTGTTATTACTGCAACCAAGTGTTTTATTTCCAGAGTAGGATTAGTAACAGTTTACTACTCCCACTGCATGGCAAACATATGGCTTTTGTACACATCTAGCATATACTTCAGCTTCTCGTAACCGATGCACAAGTGCAAACAGTTTTAGCATTCACTTCCTCAACTCTTTGAGGTGTTATCCCTTTAGATAGGTCAGTACCATATCTTAAGGGAAGGAAGCCTTTCTTGGAATTTTTCCAGAAAATGAAATAAGTCCAAGGTGTACTACTAATGTGACGGTCCCAATATCCTCTTCTCTTTACTTCTGAACAACTTCAGAACTAAGATCTAAGAGGTATCCTTGAGATCATATCTCGAGGTATGGGATAACCAGATTATAAAACACTTATTATTATCATTCTTAGATCATTCCAAATGATTAGGATAATATCTACATTCAGCACGATGAACACAATGGCACTCCCACTAAGCTTCACATGGTTCATCAAGATTTTATCTAAAATCATAATATTTATAATTTCATCAAATCTTATGTTCCAACTACAAGAAGCTTATCTGAGTCCAAAGATGGAGTTCTTTAGCTTGCACACCTTGCTTTCCTCAACCATGAAGCCCTGAGGCTGCTTCATATGAATATCCTCAGAGAGGTATTCATAGAGTAATGCAATCTTGACTTATATAGTCAAGTTGTGTAGCTATAGTCAGCAATATTCTGATGTGTCATAGCAAGGTCACTGGAGAGCAAGTCTCATCGCAAGCGATGTCTTCCCTTCGGTGTGTAGCTCATAGCTACAAACCGTGCTTTGAAGGTCTCTACCTTCTCATCAGGTTCCCTCTTTCTCTTGAAGATCCATCTACACCTTAATGGGTCTTACCCATATAGGTGGATCCTCGAGGGTCCATATACAAGACTTGTATATGAAGTCTACATTAGACTTTTATTGCTAACATCCATCTTTCCATGTCATGATCCTCAAGAGCTTCATCACATGAAGTCCGATCATTTTCAGATTCAACTGACACATGGAATCCATCCTCAAACTTATTTGAAGAGGTATTAATGTTTCATCTTTTATTATCTTCTCAAGATTAAATGGGTTTCTTTACTTCATTTTCATCTTGATTTTTAAGAGAGACATCTTCTAAGAATCACATTCTCAGAGATGAGATCCTTCAAGAATCTCAAGGTCATAATGTAGGTATCCAATACCATCCTTTATTTTCCTAATGAAGTAACACTCTCTAGTGCTAGATTCCAGCTTAATCACATAAAACCTTATTAAGGATATATAATGTAGTCTCTACCACATATATATACCTGGAAACTAAGAGATAATTATGCTAAGATTAATCATTGATCAAATCATGTCACACATGATCAATTGTATCTCCCTACAACTCTATTGAGTTAAGGTTCATTAGGAGGATTGAGATAGGAATGATATTCACATCTCCATATGGTACTCTTTGAATTAATCTAAAAGGTCCAAGCTACCTTGGTTAGATCAAATTCATTTCATCTTCCTTCAAACTTTGGTTCTAAACCAAAATTATGAAATCTTAGAACATTTCAAAGTTTTCTAAGTGAAGAGAAGAAATCTCATATCACAAATAATCATTAATAGATATAACATATCCATAATGTTTATTCTGATATAGATGATTCACATACATCAATATATATGGGATCTTGAATACCTTGACATCTTTCATCATTCCAAGGAAGGGTGTATTGGAGATTTCTACTTTGAATACAATATTCACAAGTATGTAAGATTTGAACATTTAGACAATCTAAAGTTTCATCTCTTATCAGTCTATCGATCACATCAACAGACAAATGTCCAAGGCTTGGTGCCAGATCATTGTCAAATGATCTTCATTCTCCTATTGATCTTTAAAGGTTCAATTTTCAGTATTAGAAATCTTAGTGAACCATTCATTTATTTCTAATTTAGTGGAGTCCACTAGATGTTAGATTACTATCTGAAATATCTCCATCATAACTCTTTATGATAGGTCTATTACAGAATTCATGTTTATTTCCAACATTTAGAAATAAAGTGAGTGTATTCTAATATCCATGTCACAGAGACATTCTCTAAGACTAAGGGCTCCCACTGAAAATATGAAGTCTATTGATCCAATGGAATTGTTGCAACAATTGCATCACTTCCAACATGGATGACCATTAAACCTTAAGATCAAATTTCTATTATTCTAATACAGATGCAACCAATTGCAAGTGTCATTAGAAGACTGAGATACAATTATTAGACTTCATCTTATCAAATAAGTAAGACAATTTCAATGATTATATGTAGATTATTCTGATGTACTATCCGATTCCTTCTCTAAGGATTCTAGATAGGATTTGATAGTCATACTATCAACACATCAACTTATTGCAGTATTGGCATACATCCAACTCTTTGTTGTTATATGGAAGTCATAGAAGTACAGTCAACTCTTTGACTATACGTCTTATTTTGCTTCTACCCATGCTTCCACTGCGCTCCCTTTATCTATAAGCAACCATTTCTCAAGACAAAGGATCTCTTATGTTAAAATTTAAAATTTTAATATAAGAGCATTTCAACATTTATACATGCTTCATTCAAGTCATACAATATGAATATTATGAAGCTACATGAATGACTAGAGTATAGATAGTAGAATGATGACACTCATCGTATCTACATCCATCTAAACTCTTAAAACTTAAGTTCAGGTAGGTACTCAAACAATTTGAATACATCATCTCCTATAGAGTCACCATTCTGCATAATACAGAAAACCATGTCATTGATGATTATATGTCGAGAGCACATATGTATGCCAGAATATCTTCTTAAATTTTATAAGGATTATTTGATAATTACGATTATTATCGACATGTCACTTCAAAAGTACATTCGATGAGATCAAGACTTATAGAGACATACAAACCCTAGGGTTTTAGTCCTATTGCCTATTTAATTATCAATCATTAATATGAGGAAACCTGCACATTGCACCCACATACATTATGTGTCCAATTACAAGTATAATATCTGGATCATGGGTCCAATCCATGATATTCTACTGGTTATTATTGAGTATAACATTGAGTGGGATTAAAGAAGGATTATCTGAAATAAGAAATTTGCATAAATATATATAAATATATAAGTTACTTTGATTTAGGAATTTTATATCAAAGTTGTCTTGCCATGTCAACAATGAAAGTTCATTCCCTTAATCACTTTCAATGTAAGAGGTATACTTACCATTATATCTCAAGCAAGATCTGGGATCTCCTTCCTTATCTTTGTTGCATCCCAATAATATGAGAACTTGTAACTTGGATAAAAAGAAGCGGGAACACATTCTGCCTTGCAAGTCCAACTTGCATCTCCCAATTCGGTCTTTAACATCCGGGCCCACCACCCCTAAGGTGATGTTGACCCATCATTAATTGAACCAACCGTCAACATGAATACAACTCGCTATGCGCAATCCAATATCGCCCCAATAATTTGAGGACCCGATATTGGGGTCACTACGCATACGTCCTTACTCTTTTGAGAAGCGACGAGCCCGATCCAAATGGATCGTATGCAGGAGGTGTCACTTCAGACAGGTGTCTCCTACATACAATATCTGACGACGGAACCCTTCGCCTTGACGGGAGACCATGGATGTCACTTATGTGATCCTCCATGTCATATTCAAATTATAATTAATCATTATGAATCATATTCATTACGATTAATTCTTTCAAAGGGAAATAACAACTCTATTCATAATAGAGTGTTTTTAATTGGATATAATTAACTTAATCATATTAAATTAATTTCAATCTAATTCAATCAACAAACTTGATTTTACTTGAATATATGGTATTATCTCAAAATAAGTATTAATTCGAATTTTAATAATTAGAAAAATACATCATGATCTCTCAGGCATCATTCGTTCCCTACCCGTTGCCATGTCCAGTACCGACGGGAGTGGGACGGATCGCATACGTTGCAACCCGCTACCCCAGCGATCCCCGACTAAACACCATATCCGCCTCGAAAAAAAATAATGCCGAGTCAATCACTTTGTACTTGAGATGATCATCGGTTCTTTAATCTAAATTATACCACATAGTAATAATCAAAACATTTTTGATTATAAAGAAATTTGCTAGACAAATTCCCAATCCTATTCAAGCAATGAGTTTGTTGATTAAGTTTCTAATTTTGATCTAGATCAAATCTAATCAATCTATTGGTTGAGGCCAAGTCAATTAAGGAAATAATCATCATCCAATATTTCTCAAATGTTTTCCATAATTATTTCATGAAATTAACAATTTATTTCACTGATTGACAATCACATGGTTCTTGATTAGGAAAGTAATTTCAGCAGTGACCCCTACTTACTAAAATTAACATATCTCAATCAATTTAAATCCAAATTAAGCAAAGTAAGTTTCCAAAGTTTTCAAATTTGATTTGCAACAGAACCTATATGATTTGCATGCATTTCAAGGCGTTTCTAAACAGTAATTAACTTCTTAATTTCGTTAAGATTCGCAGTTCCTGTAATAGTGAATGCATGTTCATTAAAACTACCATATCTAGAGCAAACGGAATCCAAATTACGTAAACTCAGATCCTATGATTTCCTTATTTAATGGGGAACAAAATTAAAGTTTTATTTTCGTGTTTAAGTAATTTAAATAGGGCCTAAAATTTACACTAAATAGAGATGCGAAAATGAAATGCGATAAAACTTTTGCAACCCTATCGAACCCAAGTCGTCTTCGGTTTTATGGATCGTATCCAAAATCTTCAACCTGGCTCTGATACCACTTGAAGGATATGGGATAATCCTCAAGCGCATCACGGAAGCATGAGCGTCGTATCAAATACGACGAGGAACGACTAGTCACACTAGTTGTTCTATGCAGCGGAATTTAAAAAGTTTTCATGCGACGAAACCACATGATACAAGAACACTTCTCGGATCGTTTCGTCTAAACCACAAACAAGTATTAGAGTTACCTCTTGAAGCGTGATTGCAATCGAGTCTCTAAACGAAGAGACCTCCTGTCTCAAATCCGATCCGACGGAGGAGACGCTTGCGAGCGCGGGGATGAATCGCGTGCTTCTCGCAATCCATGTTGATGATCTAAGCGGCGGATCTCCTGATGTCGACACACGAGATCCGACGTCTTCTTCACGAGCGAGGCGCACCGAAGGAGACAAAGATCCACGAGCAGACGATTAGGTAGCATAACGACGACGTTGCGGCGATGGAGACTCCCTCTAGGGCATCCATGGTGGACGGCCATATGAGAGGGAGAGAGAGTAGACGTATAGAGAGAAAGAGAGAGAGAGGTGTGCTACAATAGCATGTGTTGTGTCAAGAAGAGCAAAGGGGTGCTGATTTAGCCTAAATTCACGGAGTCTAAAAGTGGTATCTCACACAAGGCAGAGACACCTGTCGCTGTGACGACTCACGATAAATCCTGAACTAAAGTCAACAATTAACCCAAAAAGATCAACAATTAGAAATAAATGTGGAGTTAAAATTTATTTTTTAACTCTGCACAAATGATGTAAAGGGCAAGTATGCAGAGAGTTCGAACACAGGGAGCAAACAGGGTAATTCAAATAATTGTGCACAAGTGAATGTGTGTGAAGTCTACACTAAGCAAGCAATCAAAGAATTTTTTTGTGGGTTTTTAATTTTTTTTAATTTTTTTAATTTTGTATTTTGTATTTTGATTTTTAATTTTCTGATTTTTATAATTTTATATTATATATATATATTCTTCTTTTTCAAAATTGGAATATAAACACAATGTAATAAAAAGGAAGATAGAATATTTATAAAAATAATCTAAAATAGCCAAAAATTCAGAAATAAAATGTTTTGGTATTTTTATAATTTTTTACCGTTTCTGTGATTTTTGGATATTTTTCAAACTGTTTTTGGTATTTTTAATAAGCAAAACAAGTCAAAATAGTGACAAAGCTACTGGCTGGAGATAAAATGAGAGTTAAAAATAGCAAACAACCACACAATATTTTTAAACTATTTTTCCAATAAAGAGAAAAAAACAGTAACCTACAGAGCTTGAGTTTGCTAATTTTGGAGTTTTCTACAATTTTATAGATTTTTTTGAAGTTTTTGAGTGTTTTTAATTTTTAGTGTTTTTCTTTTGAGATTTTTAGTGATTTTTGGACTGACACTAATATAGGTTAAAATACACACTAAGAAATTTTTTTGGAAATTTTAGAGGTATTTTAATATTTTTTGGCATTTTCTAAGCTAGACAATGAATAAAAAGCATGTTTTTGATTTTTAATAAATATAAAAATAAAATAAAATCAAAAACTAAAAATATAGCGTGGAAGAACAAGTGCACAGGAGCTTAAACCTATTTTTGTGGAATTTTTGGAGGCGAAATGATAATATAAATAATTAGAACAAGCATCCAAAAATTAATCAGGCCTGGCAGGGGTATAAGTGCAAATATCAGAACAACCAGGGGGAGACATGCAATTTTCCACAAAAGTTAACACTTAGAATTCAATTTCCAGCACCAATTACAAAATACAAAACCCGCAGGGATAGCCTAGCAATTTTCCCTCCAGGGCGCGTGACTTGCACGCGCCTAGCGAGGACCAAAGTGTGATTTTCCAGAACCCGGGGGCTTTCTTGCAAAGTTTCCAAAAATATAACACTGCAAATGGGATTTTTGGTACTGAAATGAAATACTACAACGACTGAGGGTCCCAGTGCAAAAAGCCCGTACCTCACGTGTACAGGTCACGTGAGGTGACGTGGCGAAGGACCTATATGTAAATACTAAAATCTTGAGGGTCGTTTTGCATATGTTACAAAAATATTACACTACAGAAGAAAGTTTTAGGACCAAAATATAAATACAAAATGTACGAGGGTTTGAGATGCAAAATACCTTCGACAGCGCGATCCAACGGCGGAGCGGGCGCGATGACACGTGGGGACGATCCAACGGCTGGTTGCTAGGCACGATCCAGCGGCGTGGGACGCACCACTTATCCACGTAGCGGCTTCTCCGGGCACGATGACGCTTCGCTCGTGGACGGCTGCAATTAGACAGATCTCGATAGATCGGACGGTTGAGCTCTCGAAGATCCAACGGCTGGTGGCGGATCTGGGTCTCCTCCACGATCGGACGGTTCCGGTGGCAGGTGGAAGAACACGGAGGAGCTCCGACTGGGCAAAGTTCCCCGAGCTCCTCCGTCCAGCTCCGACGACGTTTGGCTCCGGCAGGTGTCAGCTATCGTCTAGGCGTGTCAAAAGTCACCGGCATGCGCCGGTGTTCTCGCACGGAGGTGGCGGAGCAGCAGGGTTCCAGCTTCCTCCGGCGAGGGGTCAAAATGACTCCAGACGTTTCGCAAGGCTCAGGTATCTGCACAAAAAGGTTACGGAGGTCGAGGGCAAAATGCCTCGACCTCCAGTGGCTCTCGAAATGGGGTAGACGGCCAGATGGGTACTCGCCGGAGTTGCGCTCCGGCGAGGTGATCGATGAAGAGATTAGGTGGTTGATTTGACGAGGAAAGATGGTCGGGATGATCCTAAAACTACCACGAACATGATGAGACTTAAAAGAAGAGAAGAAACAACCTCAATTGTCTGGGGACCAGAGGGTAAATACCTCTACGGCGGAGGTCGCCGGAGGTGCGGAACATGCGCCGATCAAGTGCGAACCCGCCGCCTTGAAGCCCGGAGCTTGGAGTTGTCACCTCCAGGCACCTTCAGCACGACCAAGGGGGGAAGATCGGTGGGAATTTGTGGTTCCAAAATCAAATCGAAGTTGAGGGCTGCTTAAGTATGGTTGACAGTCATGGTGGAAAGAACAAGGTGCGGTGGTGGTTGGCGTGATGCACGTCCCAATACAAACACTGGGCGTGCAAGGCGGTCCAGCGAGGAAGGAGTTTGCAGAAGACCTCGAGTCGAAAAGATGAAAGATCGCTCCTCGAAAAAAGGGTGAAGACGGGGGTCAAACATAGTCTGACACAACCTATGGGTGCAGGTCAGATAGTTGACCTAGGTCAACTATCCGAGCCCCCTGGTTGGTCCACGTGGACCAACCAGGAAAAACCTGGAGAAAATTGTTTCAAAAATCATTTTAAAATAGTAAATGGTCTTATTTTATTTAGGTTACAAAATAAAAAATGTTTGTAATTTTCTAAATTATTTTATTCCGATTTTTAATTATTTTTATGGGAAGTATTTTTACAAGTTGCTATTATACCCCTATATAGGTATATTACCTATGTAATTTAGTATTTAATTTTTATTCTATGTATTTTAATTTTATTATTTTTATTTAGTATTTTATAAAATTATAAAATACTTTTATATACACAAATATATTTTTATTTTATTTTTCTGATGTATTCTGTACATTAAATAAAATATAAGTACAAAAAGTATAGGTATAAGCATAGGTATAATACTTGTATGATCTATATACAAATATTTTTATTTTGGGTTTTATTTATGTTTCTATTCCAATTTTAATGTACATAATTATTATAAGTATTATTTACAACATTATAAAAAAAATAAAAATATAAAATAATGAATAAATAATAAATTGAATATTTTAATATGTACAAGTATACAATGTGGGTCCAAAACTCAACTTTCAAACCGTAGCTCCGCCAAATGCGAAACAACCGCCATTAAATAGATTATTTTATTCTATATATAATTAAAGGTGAGTTTGATGCATTTGGAGTTGTCATTTGTGAGATACGGGTCTGGGAAGTTGAGATTCTGGATTTTTATTCAGACCATAACTTTTTATGTATATCATTTTTTAGTGAAATCAGTTTTGCATTTTTCTTTATTTAATTATCTACAACTTTCATGTACAAAGTTTCTTTATTTGATGTATAAAAAGTGGAACCAAAAATAGGTCCCAAAATGAATAAAGAATGAATAGAATGCATAGGTATTTTATCTGTATTTTGGCCCTTATCTCCCCCTACTTTATTCCTGGTCGACCTATTCATCAAGATGCCTAGGTCTCGGGGTTTTGGGTCATAAAATATTTACAATATTTTATTCTTTTTCTTTTCTTTTATTTATTCTATAACTTTGGCTTTAATTACAGCATTTTATACACTATGTAGATGCACATGCATGAATGCTAAGATGATGATATTAATGATATTTACAGGCATTTGCTGGGGTTTTTGGTGCCAAAATGATAGAATAAAGATGATGAAATGTGGATTCATCATCCCCCTATACTTTACCTTTGCTAGTCCCTAGCAAACACTGATGCAATAAGTGCAAAAAAGAAAAGAAAGAAAAGAAAAAGAAGAACTTGGATTTTATCTGATTGCCAAACTTGTCTTCGCAAAATCAAAGTTTGGAGCTTAAGTCGGACCTTTGGAAATTTAGTGCGGGTGGAACCTTAATGAGAACCGAATTTGAAAACCAACAGTCCTTGAGAATCACAACACTCTGTCCAAGTCTCCTCAATAGTCAGGTCAGAAGTACTTCAACTTATACGCAAACTCTTACGACTATGAGTCTGACTCGTACAGTGTAAGTGATGGTGGCTCTCCCCAACTAGAATGACAAAGAGACTGACTTCTCCAGTACGACAACTCAATGATCCCCCAATCCAATAACTCCATCCTCGAGGAGTGGGGTATTCCCTTCTAAGTTCAAGTGGCAACCAGCTCAAGAGGAGGGGGTGAAGAGAAGAATGGACGGTAGCCAGTGTAGCTACCTATCCTGGGATGCAAGACCAATGTAGTCAAGTCATCCTGCTGCAGGCTCACATATTTGACTTTGGAACTCAAGCTTGCTTATTGACTTTACAATATTTGTACATACTTGCAGGCTTTTTATTTTTGTACATGCCTGAACAACATTTTTTTTGAATACTATTCACAGCAGCATTTACATAAGGAGTTTTTCCTCTTGAGCCAGTAGACTATCCCTCTTTTGAAGCTTTATCGCAACCCACAACCTCCTGTCTTTAGACTTCCTAATCACTAGACGGGTTGGGGTGCACTTCCCTCCCTAGAGGAGGACAAATGTTTCCACTTGTGTGCGTCTCATACCGGCAAATCCAATCCCCTCACCACTCCAACTGAGTTGAGCCATGTGAAAGGTGCAGGTGTCCAAGTTAGGTCATTATCAACAAGAATCGTGCGTGTGCTCCGAAATACTCTACTTAGGCAGTCAAGAATCCAATGAACTAAGTCTCGTGATCCTCAAAGAATTAAGTCAACTAGACCTGAAGTACCTCAAACCCAGTTCCTATAAGGTTCCTGTTTTTAGGTAGATTTTAAGGTCCAATTAAGCTCCAATCTCCGGATTTTACTTAGACTTGTTCAACTATCAAACTCAATCCGGAAAATGTGAATGCTATACGAATGATATGCAAAATGCAGGAAATATTTTTGTGATGCAATTTTCAAAGATTTTGAACTTTTTATGGATTTTTGAAAATATGATGATGTGCATATGCATTTTTTGTCTTTTTCAAAAAGATTTTTCAAATGTTTTTGGATTTTAATTTTGCAAATGTTTCTGGGATTTTTGAAAAGAAAAAGTTTTGGCTGAAAACTAGGTTAAAAATATGTACACGGGAGTGCTTCTTATATATACAAGAAATGGGTTTTAAGAATTTACAGGGTAAGTGGTCAATTTTATACATATGTATCTATAGTGGATTTTGGTGAGATGTATGTATTCCTCAAACGTATTTGACACAAGCTTTTTCACACAATTTTTGAAAACTATAGTCCAAAATAGTTTTTACAAACATTTTACAAACAAGTACACACATTTGAAAATCATTTTGCAAAGGTTTTCAAAACAGTATATATAGATTTTTCAAAACATTTTTGCAACCATTTTTCAAACCATTTGCAAATCATTTTTCAAACCTTTTATTTCACACAAAGAAAATAAATTTTTACAAACCACACATTTTTCACAGGTTGAAAACATGTAACAAAATATTTTCAAAATAGCTTTCAATAGATGTTCACAAAGATTTTCAAACTATTTTTCAAACATTTTGCAAAAAATATTTTCACCTGATTTATTAATCAGTAAATACAAAAAGACTTTGAGGAACAAAACACCTTTTTATTAAAGATTTTCAATGAATTTTAATGAAGTGTTAGCCATATTATTAAGAAAATACGAAAGTACGAGTTATGGTTAAAGTATTTACGTAGTATATACGACCCCCTATACTTAGCTTGAGCTATGTCCTCATAGATCGGAGAGAAAAGAGAAGACATAACTCGTACTAAGTATAGACAATCTAAAGAATAAAGAAATGAATGAATGAATGAACCAATGAGAAATTGACCGTCCCCCCTATACTTAGGATCAAATAATCCTAAGTATAGCAAACTGTACACAAAGCAGGGAGGGTCAAGGGTGGGAATGAACATATCGTACTCAGATTGTCTCCCCCTATACTTAGGGTAAAATATCCCTAAGTATAGACAAAAGAGGGGACAATGGAGAGGATCAGAAGATTGAGAAAACTCGGGGTGCACACCCCCCTATACTTAGGACAAAGTACGTCCTAAGTATGGAAAACTGTCTACAAGGGCGGCACCTATTTTGATAGATAAAGAAAATAGAAAAGGAAAAGAAGAAAAGAAGAAAAGAAGAAAATAAATCAACAGATGAAAGAGTGATATGGACAGATGATCTGTACAGCGGAAGATGGAATTAATCACCATGTATGAGATGCAGATGATGTGAGTCAAAGAGCACACCTCATACCAGAAGAATGGGGGCAACGTCAATGGTCGGCGGATCATGATCTAGATATAGTTTCAGGCGTTGACCATTGACGCGGAAGGTAGAGGAAGATGACGGTTCGGATATGTCGATGCTGCCATTGTCATGTACCTCCCTGACCACATAGGGACCTTTCCACTTGCTCTGCAACTTCCCTGGGAATAATTTCAGCCTGGAATCAAACAACCATACTCTCTGATCTGGCTCAAACTGTTTATGGCTGATATGCGAATCGTGCCATGTCTTCACTTTCTCCTTGTACTGTAGGCTGTTGGAAAAGGCTGTATCTCTCAGTTCTTCCAGGGCTGCCAATTCTGCTCTTCTCTGTTCTCCTATACTCTCGGGATCTAACAGTAACTCAGTGACTGCCCAAAAAGATTTGTGCTTGATCTCCACTAGCAGATGGCACGGCTTGCCATAGACGAGACGAAAGGGAGATGTCCCCAATGGATTCTTGAAAGAAGTCCGATAAGCCCACAAGACCGAGTCCAAAAGCTGTGACCAATCCTTTCGGTCTGGGCGGACAACTTTCTGCAATATTGTTTTTATCTCCCGGTTCGATACTTCGGCAAGACCATTAGTCTGAGGGTGATACGGTGTGGCAACCCGATGGTCAATGCCGAACTCGTCTGCAAGGGCCCTAACCTTGTCATTGATGAAATGAGACCCCCCGTCTGAAATCAAGACTCTAGGTACCCCGAACCGTGAAATGATATTTTTCCTCAAGAATTTGCAAACAGTTTTAGCATCTGTGGCTCGGGCGGGGATGGCCTCAACCCATCGGCTGACATAATCAACAGCGAGCAGGATATGCTCGAATTCCTGGCTCTTAGGAAATGGGCCCATGAAATCAATCTCCCATGCATCAAAAACCTCACAGAAGTGAATGGGTTGCATGGGCATCATGTCTCTCTGTCCGCAGGTTCCCATTTTCTGACAGTCAGTACATTTCTTCACGAACTCATCAGAATCCTTGAAGAGAGTAGGCCACCATAAGCCGGATTGAAGCACCTTCTGTGCTGTTCTTTTTCCAGAATGATGTCCTCCTGCCTCAAGCTTGTGGCAGTATGTGAGGACGCTATGATGCTCTTCTTGAGGAATGCACCTCCTCCAGATACTGTCCCCTCCTTCATGATAAAGGACGGGATCCTCCCAATGGTAAAACTTGGCCTTCGCCAGGAAGGTCTCAAGTTTCTGCCTGGGCCAACCTTTTGGGACTGTCTTGTCTACAAGATAGTTCACAATGTCGGCGTACCACGGGAGCGAGGTGACAGCCAAGATCGCCTCATCTGGAAACGTCTCAGTGATAGGTGCGTTGGGCTCAGATTCCTCAAGATTCTCCAATCTGGAGAGATGATCCACCACCACATTCTTGACTCCAGGTTTGTCCTTAATCTCAATATCAAATTCCTGGAGTAGAAGGATCCATCTAGTGAGACGTGCTTTGGCATCCTTCTTAGCCATTAAGTACCGGATGGCGGTGTGATCAGTGTAAATAGTCACTCTAGATCCGAGAATATACGATCGATACTTATCAAGAGCGAAGACTATGGCTAGCATCTCTTTCTCAGTCACAGTGTAATTCGGCTGCGCGGCATCCAAAGTGCGGCTGGCGTAGTGAATGGCAAAAGGTAAACCATCCCTCCTCTGTCCAAGCACAGCCCCAACGGCAAAATCTGAAGCGTCCGTCATGATCTCGAATAGAAGAGACCAATCGGGTGGCTGAAGGACAGGAGCTGAAACAACCATATTTTTGAGAGTCTCAAATGACGCAAGACACTTATCATTGACAATAAACTCGGTGTCTTTTGTCAGTAAGTCAGTAAGCGGTCGGGCAATTCGACTGAAATCCTGAATGAACCGTCGGTAAAAACCGACATGCCCCAGAAAAGACCGCAACTAACGCAAGTTGGACGGCGGATTGAGTTTTCTGATGATATCCACCTTAGCAGGATCGACCTCCATGCCCCTATTGAAGACGATATGACCAAGGACCGTCCCCTGAGTCACCATGAAGTGACTCTTCTCCCAAGATAAAACAAGATTGACCTCAATGCAGCGCTGAAGCACATGGTTTAGGCAGTCAAGACAAGCATCGAACCCATCGCCATAGACCGAGAAGTCATCCATGAAGACCTCTAAACAGTCACCCACCATGTCCGAGAAGATGGACAACATGCACCTTTGGAATGTCGCTGGAGCGTTACATAGACCAAAGGGCATCCGTCTGAAAGCATAAGTCCCAAACAGACAGGTGAATGTCGTTTTCTCCTGGTCTTCGGGCGCAATGGCCACCTGATTGTATCCAGAGTACCCATCAAGAAAACAATAATGACTCTTCCCGGCTAGCCGCTCGATAATCTGATCGATGAAGGGTAGCGGGAAGTGATCCTTCTTGGTGGCCTCATTCAATCGTCTGTAATCCACACAGACCCTCCAAGAAGTTGGTACTCTGGTCGCGATCTCCTCTCCAGACTCATTGACAACTGTAGTGATACCCGTCTTCTTGGGTACCACATGTAAAGGACTTACCCATTTGGAGTCGGAGATGGGGTAGATAAAATCGGCGTTTTACCACTTGGAAATTTCTTTCATGACTACGTCGCGAAGATTCGGGTTCAGCCGTCGTTGGAACTCACGCGACGGCCTAGCGTCATCCTCAAGATAGATGTGGTGAGAGCACAGAGCCGGACTAATCCCCTGGAGATCAGCTATACTCCAACCTATTGCCTTGCGGTTTCTTTCAAGAACCTCCATCAGACGAGATTCTTTCTCTCCAGTCAACCTGTTGAGATAATGACTGGATGCATATCTGGCTCACCCGCAAGGAATCTGTACTTCAACGACTGCGACAGAGGCTTCAGTTCTGGACAACTGGGAGGCAGCAGATCTGGCTTCTGATATGTCTGTGTTAAGGCGACCAGGTCTGCATGTGAGAACTCTCGCTCTGCATGAATTTCTGACAACGGGCGGCTGCGGAATCATCAATGAATTGCACTGGCTCGCACTCTGTCATGGTTGTTGGCTCAGAAGGAATCAGACAAGGTAAATAATCATCAAAATCGTCCCAGTCAATGTCTGAATCCGAGGGATCAGCAGAAGATGAACAAGAATGAAAATCATCTGCACCACTCATCACAACACTGTCAGCCTCAGGTATATCTTCATCCAGGGATGTGCTCTCCCGGTTCTCGACTGCCATGAGCTTGAGATATAATGAATCTATAGGCAAGGCGAGAGTCGGTGCGACAGGATCTATCCAGTTGGATTCATCATTAGTCATCTCAAAATCACAAACCTGGTGGATGTCTAGCTCTTCCTCTGTCATCTGCGCAGCTTTGCTTGACTGCTCCGAGCATTCTAACTCTCTAGCTCTGGTTTCCTCGATCGTCTCTATTTGTATGGTTTCGCCTTCTACGCGAAAACATACCTTCCCGCTATCATGGTCGGTCACCGCCTTGGCTGTGGCCAAGAATGGACGTCCGAGAATGATGGGGGCATCAGTTACCGACTCAGGGATCTCCATGTCCAACACAACGAAGTCCACGGGGAATTTTAGGCCCTAAATGGTAACGACCACGTCTTTCAATAACCCCTTCGGCCTCTTAGTCGACCTATCAGCAAAGTGAAGGACTGTCCTGCTCCTAAGAAGAGGACCAAACTCGAATCGGTCGAGTAAGGCTGCCGGGAGAAGGTTGATTGAAGAGCCGCTGTCTAATAGAGTGCGATCAAACTGTTGCTCCTAAATCTCGCATCTGACATAGGGAGCTCCTGCATCTAGTCGCTTGGCTGGCAGCTTGTTCTGGATGGTACAGCAAGTGGAATGAGTGAGCACATGGATCTGATCTCTGTGGTTCCTCCTCTTCCTGCGGACAATAGTTTTCTCTTTCAGGTTCTTCTTGAAGAGGGGGATTTGCTCAAGTGCTTCTTGTAGAGTCAGCTGAATGTGGAATCTGTCTATCATCTGATTGTCGAACTCTACCTGCTGCTCTTTTTTGAGATTTTCTCGTCTATTCCCCTTCGCTCGGCGGAGTGCCTCAGGGAAGGGGATGGTAGGGGCCTCCACAGATGGAGGACTAGGAATCGGTCCCTGTGCCTGTGAAGGAGGAGAATCCATACAATCATCATCATGCAACACATATGGATCCGCAATGTGAACAGAAACCTTTCCTTTATTCATATTTTTGTTTTTCTTTTTGTTTCCACAGTCCATAGGTACAAAATGTGGGAACATCACAGATGGAGGCTCAACAAAAGTAGATGTGGTGGCCTCAGTACCACCACTAGCACCTGTCTCTGCGGCATCAGCACCGCGCTCTGGCTCAGCATCCAAAATGGTGGCATCAGCACCACCATCTGCATCTGGTCTCACGACGGCATCAACACTGTCGTCTGGATCTCCATCATTGGTGGCCTCAGCACCACCGTCTTCAACATCATCATGAGCGGCATCAACACCGCTATTCTGCTCTTCTGGCGCTCCTGATCCTGTATCTGGTTGTCGCTCAGAAGAGGCGCCGCCGGCTGGCATCCTACCGCTCCTAGTAGTCACAAAATCAGCATCATTCAAAGAATAAGACATATCATTCAAATCGTCACTAGGAGACGTATCCTCTGTAAACTCTACCTGCTCAGACTTCCTTTTCAGATTGTTCGGGTTAGGTTCAATCTGAGTGGGTATGGCGGCCTTGCCTTTTATGATGTCCCTCATTTCCTGCCGGAATTCATCCATTTCTTGCCTGAAAGATGCTCGTTGTTCGGATAGCAAGCGGGCAAGATCATCGAGGGTCGGGTTCTCAAAAATAGGGGGTTGAGAACCGGATGGGTTTCCCTGCTGGAAGTGAGGCTGCTGCTGCTGTTGTGGTTGATACTGGGGAGGAGGATGGGGGTAAGACTGCTGAGGCTGATGTCGCTACCTCCACGGTTGTCCCTGATAGGTGGGACGAGGACCACTCTGATACTGTTGTGGCTGGGCATACTGGGGCTGCTGGTGTTGCTGTTGTGGCTGGTTGTTCTGATGTCCTTGGGCAGGATTCTGTTGTTGGGAGGAGGAGCCACCGTTGCTCCAACGGAATCCTGGATGATCACGACGGATCCCAGGCTGAGGGTACCGGTCGTACCGAATCCCATTGACTTCCATCAATGGTTCCTGCTCGAAGGAGGATGGAGGAAGAACTGCCATGTGGCTGCTCCGGCTGGTAGACCACCATCTGCGTGTCCGAAGATGGCGGCTGCGTTGGGTAGTACTGTAGCAAGGGAACCGGCTCTGCCTGGATATGGTTGACTTGACGATACGAGGTAGAGGGTTGGTTGGCATTTCTACTGCTCAGATCAGCGCGTGATCTGGGAGGCTGTTGGGAATGAGTTTGTGCCTCCTGGACGCACAAGATCTGCGTCTTCAGATCACTCATGGTCTTGGCAATTTGGTCCATCTGGGCCATGCCTTGCATCTGCTTCTTCTCGAGGATCTCGAGGCGGTCCAGCTTCTCACTGATTATGCCCATGTCGGCTGCGGCTGATTCAGCTTGGGCTGCGGCAGCTGACACTGTATTGGGACCGGCATCGATGCGGGCGATCCTCTGGAATGATTCCGCTCCTTGCGGGGGCTTCTGCTGCGTGTAGACTCGGGCTTGGGCCATCACGGTTTAGTTTTCTACCATGCCCTCGTAAATGGCCCAGACGTCGTCTTCACCCTTGGAAAAGTATGATCCTCCGCAAGAGGCGTTCACTAGCCCCTGCAGCTCCGATGTCAGCCCACAGAAGAAACTCTGCACCAAGTTGGGCTTGGAGATATCGTGATGTGGACACCGGTCGATGAGCTCTCGAAAGCGATCCCTAGCTTCATGAAACTGCTCATTTGGGATCATGACGAAGTTACTGATCATTGCTCTAGCTGCATTGGTCCGGCCGAGAGGATAGTATTTCTTCAGGTATGCGGTCCGGAGATCTGCCCATGTATCAATGAATCGCCCTAGGTGTTTGAGACAATATGCGGCTCTGTCAACCAAGGAGAATGGAAAGGCAATCATCTTTATTGTGTCCTCGGTCATCAACCGATCATGGATGGTGCTGCATATCATCTCGAATTCCTGGAGGTGGAGGTGTGGCTCTTCGGTCGGCAACCCATGGAACTTGGGTAGAAGCTGAATAGTGTGGGATCGAAGCTCGAAATCTCCATGGATAGGCGGAAGTCGGATCGAACGATGAGTGAGGGATGCAGCTGGGTTGTGCAATTCCCTCATGATGGTCTGTGGCGGTCTCTCAGCGTCGGGATCACCTCCTCCTGCATCGGGTCCTCCTCCTCCTCCACCTCCGCTGCCTCCTCCGCCAGCTCGGTTCTCTCTCATTTGAGCTATCTCTCTCATCAGATCACCCATGAAGGTACCCTGGTCACGGATCTGTCTCTGCATAGTCTCCAGGGATGCTAACAAGGAATTGTTGATGGTCGCCTGATCAAATATGAACGGAGGATGATCATGGTCATATGGGTGCTCGCCTCTGTCTGCCATCACTGGATTCTCTGAAAAAGCAAAAGAGGCCATCTCAGGTGCTGTCGAATGATCTGAACTCTGTGATGCACTGAATTCTGAAACTATTGGACTGAGAGAAGGAGAATGGGAAGGGTGGTCGAGGGGGAACAGGGTGGATGTAAACTCAGGCTCGGAGAGCGGACTCTCCGAGGTAGTCCTAGATGAATAAGGAGGAGTGCTGGATAGCGGTGCCGACAAGGTCGGCCTAAGAGATCTTCGTCCCATCATCTTGATTATTTGGAAGAGCAGAGGGGATGCAGAAGAAGAAGAATGAAATGAGATGCAACGAAATTGCGCACAATTGTGCTGTGTTTTTGATCTTGACCTAAATAAATCTAGCAACCAAACACAAATCAGGGGTGAATTCACCAACTCAACACATGAAGCCGTGAAGGTTCGGCTTTTATCTTGTCAATTTTAGCTTGTTTTCAGGAATTAGTCTTGTCACGAGTCCTTAGAGCGCTACGCCTAAAGGAGAGAGAGTACTGCCGGGAAAGTATCCCCGTACTTGTCCTCCTCCTGTGTAACATGTAACTTGCGCTTTTTAAGGTCCTTGTAACCCTTCCTGGATCCCTACTCAGCCAAAGAAATAGAGGGAGGAAGCCGATAGGCGAAACCGATACTTCGAACCTCGCTCGCAATGGAATCACCCGTGAGCTTAAAGGTCCTACTCGAACGCAGCCGGTGAGACAGACACACCCGTGAAGGTGTGGCCTAAGCTCGGTACTTCGGACAAGGTCGATGCTCATACAATAGTGAGTCACCAATGGCGACCAAGCCCTACTCGACTACGTACGATAGTAGCGCCAATACTTCGGAAATCCAGGCGATACACAAGGCAGCCACAAGTTGGGTTTTTGGCTCTAATCCTTACGAAGCGCTCACCTCACTTGGAAGGAGACCTTCCCATGCAACCTGAATACAAGTGAGGGTGTTACTCTCCCCAAGCAATGAATCCAATTACCGATTTTATTTTTGGTCAAGGTTTTCTTAGCAGTCCCTTTTTAAATTTTTTTTGGTGTTATCGGTTCTTTTGAGTGAATTCAAACAAGCGCCTAACGGTTTTTGTATTTTCTTTGATCCTACTTTGTCCAAAAACAGAGGGAGAAAAGAGTCGAAAAAGCCGTGCAAGTCGACACCAAGGTGGAAATCTCACCTTTATGCCTAGATGATGGATGCAAAGTGAGAAGACTTACAACGAATGCCAGCTCTCTCCATGCGGGATGTAAAGCAGAATTTGTAAACCTAAACTACATGGCGATATGTAGAACGGAAATCGTCCTAGAGTAGGCAACTGCTAGCGTGAAGAACCACAAGCTAACCACCAACCCTCAATCCTAGTGTCCGGTCTAGGTTCACCCCTCCTCTGCTCAACACATTTGAGTTAGGAGAAAGCGCTTGTGTGGGGTGAGCTCGCGACGCGCGGATCGAAAGCTAATGATCAACTATTTAATTAGTCTAAGTCCAAATACGATCTATAGGAGCATGCAAAGATAATTAGTGTGTTTGGATCTATTCTAATCGAATCAAGCAGGACCTACAACTAAGGGCTCAATCCACAAAAGAAATGAAAAGGAAAACAAATCCGGAAAATGACAAGCGGGAAAACGCGATAAAAACTACGGTGAGCCTCCGGGTGAACAAACACCCGAAAATTAGGCCCGGTAGTCTGAGTGTCCAAGTACCTGTATTATTACAAATTATCAAGCACTCTCTCACAAAAATAAAATGCAAGCTAAACTAATCACTCTCTCACTCCTCCTGCTCTCTCCTGCCGTCTTGGCTAAAGAATAGCCGGCTCCGCTTCCCAAGGATGCTCCGGGTCACCTAAGCTATCCGCCTTGCTCCGCGGTCCCTCGCAAGAAGACAAGAGAAAAGTGGTCAGAACAGCTCAACAAGATATATCAAAAATGCAAGAGATAGAAAATAAAGCAATAGTAGACAAACAAACACAAGCAAACAAAATATGAACTACCCGTTGTTGCTCCCCGGCAACGGCGCCATTTGATTTAGCCTAAATTCACGGAGTCTAAAAGTGGTATCTCACACAAGGCGGGGACACCTGTCGCTGTGACGACTCACGATAAATCCTGAACTAAAGTCAACAATTAACCCACACTAAAGATCAACAATTAGAAATAAATGTGGAGTTAAAATTTATTTTTTAACTCTGCACAAATGATGTAAAGGGCAAGTATGCAGAGAGTTCGAACAGAGGGAGCAAACATGGTAATTCAAATAATTGTGCACAAGTGAATGTGTGTGAAGTCTACACTAAGCAAGCAATCAAAGAATTTTTTGTGGGTTTTTAATTTTTTTTATTTTTTTTAATTTTAATTTTGTATTTTGATTTTTAATTTTCTGATTTTTATAATTTTATATTTTATATATATATATATTTTTCTTCTTTTTCAATATTGGAATATAAACACAATGTAATAAAAAGGAAGATAGAATATTTATAAAAATAAGCTAAAATAGCCAAAAATTCAGAAATAAAATGTTTTTGGTATTTTTATAATTTTTTACTATTTTTTAGATTTTTGGATATTTTTCAAACTGTTTTTGGTATTTTTAATTAGCAAAACAAGTCAAAACAGTGACAAAGCTACTGGCTGGAGATAAAATGAGAGTTAAAAATAGCAACCAGCCACAAAATATTTTCAAACTATTTTTCCAATAAAGAGAATAAAAACAACAACCTATAGAGCTTGAGTTTGCTAATTTTGGAGATTTCTACAATTTTATAGATTTTTTTGAAGTTTTTGAGTGTTTTTAAATTTTTAGTGTTTTTCTTTTGAGATTTTTAGTGATTTTTGGACTGACACTAATATAGGTTAATATACACACTAAGAAAATTTTTTGGAATTTTTAGAGGTATTTTAATATTTTTTTGGCATTTTCTAAGCTAGACAGTGAATAAAAAGCATGTTTTTTATTTTTAATAAATATAAAATAAAATAAAATCAAAAACTAAAAATGTAGCGTGGAAGAACAAGTGCACAAGAGCTTAAACCTATTTTTGTGGAATTTTTGGAGGCGAAATGATAATTTAAATAATTAGAACAAGCATCCAAACATTAATCAGGCCTAGTAGGGGTATAAGTGCAAATATCAGAACAACCAGGGAGAGACATGCAATTTTCCACAAAAGTTAACACTTAGAATTCAATTTCCAGGACCAATTACAAAATACAAAACCCGCAGGGATAGCCTAGCAATTTTCCCTCCAGGGCGCGTGACTTGCACGCGCCTGGCGAGGACCAAAGTCCAGAACCCGGGGGCTTTCTTACAAAGTTTCCAAAAATATAACACTGCAAATGGGATTTTTGGTACAGAAACGAAATACTACAACGACTGAGGGTCCCAGTGCAAAAAGCCCGTACCTCACGTGTACAGGTCACGTGAGGTGACGTGGCGAAGGACCTATATGTAAATATTAAAAGCTTGAGGGTTGTTTTGCAAATGTTACAAAAATATTACACTACAGACAAAAGTTTTAGGACCAAAATATAAATACAAAATGCGCGAGGGTTTGAGATGCAAAATACCCTCGACGCACGATCCAACGGCGGAGCGGGCGCTGATGACACATGGGGACGATCCAACGGCTGGTTGCTAGGCGCGATCCAGCGGCGTGGGACGCACCACTTATCCACGTGGCGGCTTCTCCGGGCACGATGACGCTTCGCTCGTGGATGGCTGCGATTAGACAGATCTCGATAGATTGGACGGTTGAGCTCTCGAAGATCCACCGGCTGGTGGCGGATCTGGGTCTCCTCCATGATCGGACGGTTCCGGTGGCAGGTGGAAGAACACGGAGGAGCTCCGACTGGGCGAAGTTCCCCGAGCTCCTCCATCCAGCTCCGGCGGCGTTTGGGCTCGCAAAAAGGCCGGGGAGGCTCCGGCAGGTGTCAGCTATCGTCTGGGCGTGTCAAAAGTCACCGGCGTGCGCCGATGTTCTCGCACGGAGGTGGCGGAGCAGCAGGGTTCCAGCTTCCTCCGGCGAGGGGTCAAAATGACTCCAGGCGCTTCGCAAGGCTCAGGTACCTGCACAAAAAGGTTACGGAGGTCGAGGGAAAAATGCCTCGACCTCCAGTGGCTCTCGAAATGGGGTAGACGACCAGATGGGTACTCGCCGGAGTTGCGCTCCGGCGAGGTGATCGATGAAGAGATTAGGTGGTTGATTTGACGAGGAAAGATGGTCGGGATGATCCTAAAACTACCATGAACATGATGAGACTTAAAAGAAGAGAAGAAACGACCTCAATGGCCTGGGGGCCAGAGGGTAAATACCTCTACGGCGGAGGTCGTCGGAGGTGCGGAACACGCGCCGATCAGGTGCGAACCCGCCGCCTTGAAGCCCGGAGCTTGGAGCTATCACCTCCAGGCACCTTCAGCACGACCAAGGGGGGAAGATCGGTGGGAATTTGCGGTTCCAAAATCAAAAAGTTGAGGGCTGCTTAAGTATGGTTGACGGTCATGGTGGAAAGAACGAGGTGCGGTGGTGGTTGGCGTGATGCACGTCCCAATACAAACACTGGGCGTGCAAGGCGGTCCAGCGAGGAAGGAGTTTGCAGAAGACCTCGAGTCGAAAAGATGAAAGATCGCTCCTCGAAAAAAGGGTGAAGACGGGGGTCAAACATAGTCTGACACAGCCTATGGGTGCAGGTCAGATAGTTGACCTAGGTCAACTATCCGAGCCCCCTGGTTGGTCCACGTGGACCAACCAGGAAAAACCTGGAGAAAATTGTTTCAAAAATCATTTTAAAATAGTAAATGGTCTTATTTTATTTAGGTTATAAAATAAAAAATGTTTGTAATTTTCTAAATTATTTTATTCAGATTTTTAATTGTGAAAGTGATATTTTTGTTCTTTTTTATTTTCATATTTTTATCTTTTGTTTTTATATTTATAAATATAGACACAAATTTACAAGCCTATTTTTGGTGAGGAAAATACCTTTATTTTATTTACATAAGTATGTACACACATGAGCCCCTATCTCCCTCTACTTTGGCTTTTATGCGGTCAGGCCCATGCTGAGCCCTCCCTTGGGTTAGGTTGCTCAATATTTATTCTAAATATTTCCCTCTTTTTCTTGTTAATCTTTATTCTTTTATTTTTGCACAAAAACATGCTAATTATAGCTTTTTACACAATGCATGCTTTTGGTAATTGTTCCTATTTACACATATCTACATGCATTTGCAAAGGTTTTTGTAGCTAAAATATAAGAATAAAGAGTGATGACTGAGTATTCATCACCGCCCCCCCCCCAATCCTCGCAACCGTCGCCCTCCCGCACTTGCCCTCCACAACCTTCGCTCCTCAAACCTCGCAATAGCCGCTCCGCTAATGACCTCCGCATCTCGCGCCGCCTGCCGCTCGCCCCTTCTCCTATTTAAGAAGAACCCCCAGACCTCCATGATCATCCGCTGTTCAAACCCCTCTGGTCATGACATCCATAGCCATGGCATGATACGAAGCATGTTCCAGCCTCGTCGCAGCCACATCTCTACAGCTGCTCCTCTCCGGCGCGCTCGTCGCCGTCGAGCCCTATCTCCTCCCAGGTACTCTCTCTCTCTCTCTTTTTCTATCTTCGCCGACGCTCCGCCTACTACGATCACCGCCTGCTGCTGGGCCGACCACATCGCTGACCATCCTCTGCCCCGACGTCCGCCGGCTGTGTGTCGGCCATTGGACCTTCGACTCCACCGACGTGTCTTCTCCGCCATCGCCTTCCTCTTCGTCTCCAGTCGCCAGGAGCTGCTTCGACATCGTCGACCACTCCTCGCTCGTCGACAACAACAGACTCTCTTCACTTCGCTCCAGCCTTCACTAGTCAACCACCAGAGCTACGCTAGAAGCCCCTCGCCGGAGGCCTTCTCTACCTTGCTCGCCCTCCCTCGCGCGGCCAGGCACTACAGACCCGAGACCCCCACGCACGTGCGAGGCACGTGCGCCCGGGGGGTACGTCAGTGCACATCAGCCCGGGGTCACGTGCTGTGCACGTGACCCGTGGGTAATTTACAGGAACACCCCTGGCCTCTCTCCATATTACGCATCAGCCCTCCATTCCAAGGGCACATGCGCAGCATGCGCTCCTTGGAAAATTTGCAGAATCTCTCCTATTAATGCTGGTAATTAAATGCAGGTCCCTCTCTACATATTTATTATATTTATTGTAATTGCACTTTCACCCCTGTCTTTCCCTTTCATTCTAGACTCGAACATTGCATATTTTATTTATTAAAAAAATATCATAGTGTTCCTCACTTAATTCTCTACACTTTGACCTATTGTGGACATTTTGATGATCATTGGTTAATTAATAATTAATTCTTTTGTGGAAAATTGGAAACTTTGCTCATATTATGCTCTTAATTTTGCCATTGATTAACAGTTTCTCTAAAAATTCCCGGAAAATCATATATTGTAGAGTTAATTGTGCTTGACATTGTGCCCAAAAAGATTTGCATTTGCATGCATAATTTGCCTTGTAAAAATTATTTCACATATTTCAGTATTTGATTTTTAATAGGTATTAGATCTTACATTTTCAAGGTTTAGGATTTTTCTGAGATCCATCACCTAATGATAGATCTTAAGAATTTTATCTCTTGAAAACAAGTAGGTTTAATATTTATTATAGTTAAATATTGAAAATCATCCTGTTTGCACTTAAAAATTCATAAAAATATATTTCATCCAAAAATTAAAAAAATATTACAGTGCATTCATTTTGTCATAATTATCATCTCGGCCAAGTTTCATATTTTTCGGACATTGTTTGATCGGTTTTTACATTTTAGTACCTAAAATAGGCCAAAATTGCATCTTGCATCCCTTATTTGCATTAAAAAATTCCAAAAAAAAGACCGCCTCGAAAACCGTGCACGGATCTTGATAGACATAATTCTAGGTTGTTCCTTTGCCTCCTTGTGATCGACCTTGGGACTTGTCCAAGTAAAATAAACATAAAACCACTCGATCAAAGATTGATTAAATACTTGTGGTTATTTCTTGATCGATTCCGATCGCCACCTACAACGAACGACAAATTATTTTTTTTAGCACAAATAAAGATAAAAACAACTCTTTTTAAAGACACAATCTACGGATCCGTCACCCAGCGACTCAAGTAATCGACGACAAGAAGGATGTGCTGATATCCTTGACTGTTAGGGAAAGGCCCCATGAAATCGATGCCCCATGCATCGAAAACGTCTATTATCTGAATGATCTTCAAGGGCATCGAGTCTTTTGCTGTGAGTGTGCCCTTCAGTCTCTGACATTCAGTGCATCATTTGATAAATGTTGCTGCATCCTTGAATAGTGTGGGCCACCGGAAGCCACACTGAAGTACTTTCACTGCCGTCCGGTCTCCAGAGTGGTGTCCACCAGATTCGAGCGAGTGACAGTGCTCAAGGACACTATGATGCTCCTCCTGAGGTATGCACATGCGCTAAATGTAATCCGCTCCTTCTCTGAATAAAAGGGGATCTTCCCATTGGTAGAAACAGATGGTCGACAAGAATTTATCCATTTGATTTTTCATCCAGTCAAATGGTATTACCCCCGAAATGAGGTAGTTGACAATATCAACATACCATGGGAGTTAATCCACAACCAAAATTAATTCATTGGGAAAGGTTTCTGTGATAGGTGCACTGTTCAGTGGAGGCTCTTGTTGTTCAATTCTGGAGAGATGATCTGCTACCACATTCTGAACCATAGGCTTGTCCTTGATTTCCAAATTAAATTTCCGGAGGAGAAGGATCCATCTGACCAGTCCGGGCTTGGCATCCTTCTTCTGCTGTAAGTATCGGATAGCAGAGTGGTCTGTGAAGACAGTAACTTTCGATCCAAGCAAATAGGATCTGAACTTTTCCAGGACGAAAACCACAACCAACAACTCTTTTTCTGTCACAATGCAATTTCTTTGTGCTTCATCTAATGTTTTGCTGGTGTAATGAATGGTGTAGGGCGCCTTGTCTTTTCTTTGTCTTAAAATAGCCCCAACTGCAATGTCTGATACATCCGTCATGATCTCGAAAGGTAGAGACCAATCAGGCGGATGTAGGACTAGAGCTTGAGTGATAAGCTCCTTCAACTAATTGAAAGCAAGGAGAACCTGGTGATCAACATGAAACTCGATTTCCTTGCATAAGAGTTTTGTTACAGGTCGGGCAATGCAGTTGAAATCTCGGATGAATCTTATGTAGAAACCAACATGCCCCAGAAATGACCTCACATTCTTCATTGTCTGAGGCGGCTCGAGATTGGCAATGACATCTACCTTTGTCGGGTCGACTTCCATGCCACGTTTGGAAACGACGTGACCCAGCACAATTCCCTCTGTGACCATGAAGCGTCTCTTTTCCCATGATGGCACTAGATTAACTTCACGGTATTTATGAAGTGCTCTATCCAGATGCTCAAGACAAGAATTGAATTTGTCACTATAGACTGAGAAGTCGTCCATGAACACCTCAAGTCTACCTACCATCTCAACGAAGACTTCTAGCATGCATCTCTGGAATGTCACAGGTGCATTGCACAATCCAAAGGACATTCTCCTGAAAGCGTAGGTGCCGAACGAGCAAGTGAAGGTAGTCTTCTCTTGGTCTTCGGGGGCGACTGCCACTTGGTTGTACCCGGAGTACCCATCTAAAAAACAGAAGAACTCCTTGCCGGCTAGTCTTTCCAGAACATGATCAATGAATGGCAAGGGGAAGTGGTTCTTCTTAGTTACTGCATTGAGATGGAGGTAGTCAACACACACCCGCTAGGATGTTGGTACCTGAGTGGATATCTCCTCTCCTTTGACACTTGTAACCACGGTAGCCTGACTTCTTTGGAACTACATGCAAAGGGCTTACCCATTGTGAATCGAAGATGGGATAGATGAAGCATGCATCACACCATTTTCGTAATTTCTTTCATGACGACATCCCGGAGGTTTGGATTCAGCCTTCTTTGGAATTCGCGGGACGGCTTAGCATCTTCTTCCAGATATATATGGTGTGAACACAACGCTGGGTTTATCCCTCGGAGATCTGATACATGCCAACCAAGCGCCTTGCGGTTCTTTTCTAGAACCTCGAGAAGCCGAGATTCCTGCTCCGGGTTCAGCCTGCTACTGATGATGACCGGATACATGTTTTCTTCACCCGCAAGGAAAGCATACTTCAGGCCTGTAGGAAGTGGCTTGAGTTCTGATCCTGATCTGGCCAACTAGCTGGTCACTTCAGAAACTATACTAGTTGTGGATGTACTACATGGACTTTGATAGAGCTATTGTCCTCAGTACTCGGTTGAGATCCAAGTGATGTGCAAAACAGTTCTGCACTAGGCTAGTCATGTTCGGGTTGGAGTGAATTCTTGGAGTCACAGAGTCGCATCGGCAATTGGGAGTCTGTCTCCCAAGTATCGTCGGAGCATGTGTCGACTGTGCTTTCCAAGTCCTCCTCTAGAGCGAGGATTTCTTGGGTCCGTGGGTCGTCCAAAGAAAGTGGTGTCTCTCTGATTTCTGCAATAAAGTCACAGTCTCCTTCTGATGCTGCACTGCTCTCATCAGTCATGACATTCAGCTCGCTGATCATGTCTATAGTGATCTGCTTGTTGCCCGAGCTGAAGGTGATCTTGCCAGACCCGTGGTTAACCATGGCCTCTGAGGTGCACAGAAATGGTCGGCCAAGGATGATACGGGTCTGGAGTAAGGGTGCGGGTGAGTCCATATCAAGGACTACAAAGTCAACTGGGAATTGCATTTCCCATACCTTTACTATAACGTCTTCCAAAAGACCTCTAGGTCGCTTGATGGATCGATTAGTGAATTGAAGGATCATTCATGTCTGATTGAGCGGAACTAGCCCAAATTCTTGCATGCGTGACGATGGCAGAAGGTTGATGGAAGACCCGCTGTCAAGGAGAGTGCGCTCGAAGACCTGATCAAAAATCTCACAACTGATAAGAGGTGCTCCCTTGTCCTGCTTTTTCTGTGGGAGATTGCCGATGGTTGTTACGGTGGACATGGTGAGAACATGCTTCTCAACCTGATTGCATCCGTTCTTGCGTGCGGGACGACGCTTGCTGGTACGTGCTTCTTTCAGATCTTTCTTCACAGTTGGCATGTACTCCATGGACTTCATTAAAGGAATCTCGATAGTTAAGTTACTAAGTATGTCCACAACTCCGAGATCAGATAATACACTTTTTCTTTTTGCATTTTTTGGATTTTTCTATTGCATCAGGAAAAGGAATATTTACATTATTGGAATCTAAATCAGAGTTCTTATTTACAACAAAATCATCGTCCACAAACTGTTGTACATCCGGACTACAGAAAGGAGCACAAGCTGGAAGCTGAAGTACTGGTGCTGATGGTTGAGCAAAAAGTGGGGCCTCTGCTCCATCGATTGGCGAGGGATCGGCTGCTGCTGGCGGCTCCTCCAAGGCTGGCGTGGCTTCACTTCGGCTAGGGGCTTCTTTTTGTTCTTTTTGTTTTTGCTAAATTTTTTGTTGATTTTGTTGATGCCGATGTTGGTCGGACTGCTGGAATGGCTCCTCCTTCTTCTTCCTCACCCGTCCCTGTAGCTGGCACGGTTGATGTAGAAGATGAAGATTTACCTGAAGCTTTATTCTCCCCTTTCTTGATGGCAGGCGGAGGCAAGGCCCTACCGCTTCTGAGAGTGACAGCATTAGAAATAGCAACATTATAATTCTATGAATCTACAGGCATAGACGAGACTTCACGTTCTACCTACTCCTTCTTTTTTGAAGCTATTGGGGTTAGCATCGACCTGAGTTGGGATAGTGGTCTTGGTTGCATTCAGGTCATCTAGCTTCCTGGTCATATCTGCTAGCCCTTTGATAAGTTGGGCCAAGCAGTCCATGGTCGGGTTCACAGGAGTGGCCTCAGAAGATTCAGCATGCAAACCATGCTGTTGCTGCGGGTGTGGGAGCTGAGGCAATGACTGCTGATGGTGTTGTGGTGGGGTAGGAAGCTAAAACTGATGATAAGAGGGAGGAGGATACTGTTGGTATTGCTGAGGTGGGGCAGCCGCATACTGGTGGAATAGTGGTGGCTGACGGTACTGCGGTTGTTGGTAATGCTGATTCTGCCTCCATTGATTGGCATACTGGGGAGGTTGTTGGTACTATGACGGCGGCTGTGAGGACTATCCAAATCGACCACCCTGAGGTTGGTGGTACTACCGATTGGCTGATAGCTGGCCCTGAGGTTGTCCAGTAGGACGGACCGACTGTGCATCATTACTCCAAACCCCATTGACTTCTTGAATCAGGGGTGGTGGTGAGAATGCTGGATCGGATGCTGTCAAGAAACTGGTTGGTACACAACCATCTGCTGCTGTGGCTAGCCCTGATCGGGTGCCTGCACGTAGTATACGTGCTGGACTGTCGGTGGCTGCTGGCTCGGCTGAGGCTGATGTGGTGGTGATAGATCGTCCTTCTTCTCAACTGGAGCATATGTAGATGGTGGTGCCGACTGGACAGAGTTGATGGTGCCCACCAGCAGTTCCAACTGCTTGGTGATATGATCCAATTTATCAAGGTTTTGTGTCCTCTTTTCGATCAAAGAGAGTTTCTCGAGGTCCTGTGATCGCTTTTCGATGATATCAACCTTCGAGAGATGGCCCCCGATGATGGTAAGGTTGGAGCTCTCATCTCTCTCCGCCTCTCGGGATGCTGCCATGTGTACTTATTTCTGAAGGATCTGGGGTTGCTTCTGGTATGCCTTAGATGAAGAGAGGGCGGCCTCTCCTTCGGCTATTTCTTCGAATATATGCTAGACTACGTCTTCATCCTTGTCGAAGTGCGAGCCTTCACATTCTACGTCAACGAGCCTTTGACTTTCGATGTTCAAGCCCCCAAAGAAGTGCTGGACCAGACTGGTCTTCGAAATTTCATGGTGAGGGCACTTTTCCTGCATATCGGTGAATCTCTCTCAGGCTTCATGGATGGATTCGTGTGCTCCCTGAGAAAGGTTGCTAATTTGTGCTCGCATCTAGTTGAGTCGATCGAAAGGGTAAAACTTGTGCAGGAAAGATGACTTCATTTCCTCCCAGGTTGTCACAACCTTCCCCAAATGGTTGACCTAGTAGAGGGCCTTGTCTTGCAGACTGAAGGGGAATGCCATCATCTTGACAACGTCCAAGGGGACGTTGGGGTAGTGAGTAGTACGACAGATGCGTGAAAACTACTGCAGGTGGATATAAGTCTCTTCACTGGTGTTTCCATGAGAAGAAGGAAGAAGAGCAAGAAACTGGAGCTTCAGCTCAATGTGAGCATGCACCAGTGGAATGAGGATCCACTCGGTCATCTGGCTGTCTCCAGGATTATGGGTCTCCTTCAGTGTAGGTTTGGGCCTTCCCTGGTCTAACTCTTCCTTGTCATCAGGTGGTCCACCACCTCCTCTTCTGCCTCCTCCTCTCTCTGATCTGTTCATGACAACATTAAGCATCTTCTGGAATGCAGTATGTGCTAGGACATGCTCTGTCAGCTGTTGCTGGATAGCTTGGATAGATGCCAACAACTGTGCATTGACCTGATTCTTATCAGGCATCTGACCAGCCTCTTCCATGCTTGGCTGCATTGGCCTCCTAGGAAACCATCCTTACGTGGTGGACCTCGCATCGAAGTTGCAAGAAAAATTGGCATTAGCATAAATAATTAAGGAAATATTTTTTTTACAAAAATCAATGAATATTTACAAACAATATCAAAGAATTAAATGGGTAAATAAAAGAATCAATAAATCAGATAATTATTTTACAAGTATGACTAGCAAAAATAAGCTACGCTCATTGTTCCCTGACAACAGCACCATCTAACAAACGAGATAAATCGAGGATCGTATCAATCCGCAAGGCGGATCAATAGTCGATGCATTGACCGCTCGATAAATCCCGGTTAATCAGCAACTAACCCATAAATAAAACAATTGAACCTCAAAAATATGGAATTAATATTTATTTTCTCTACCATAAAATGCATACTGTATAAGCATGTAGAGGTTGAACCACATAGAGCAAAATAGGTAGCCTGTGGTTATCTATGTACAACCAAGGCATCTGTACAAATAATGCTTTTTGTGGGATTTTAATTTTTATTTTTTTTAATATTTTTAATTTTATATTTTTAACTTGATTTTCACTTTTCTGATTTTTTATTTTCTTTTTACATTTTTTACTTTTTTAGATTTTTTTATACAATATAGCTTATATAAAGCTTTATTTACACAATATATAGGGATGGATTTACTAATGCTAGTAAATATAATTAAAATTTAGAGAATAATGTATTTTTTGTTTTCAATATTTTTTTAATATTTTTGTATTTTTCCAGAAATTTTTGCTAAATTTTATGTATTTTCAAAGTCAAAAATATCCCGATAATGTGATTAATACATAATCCGAAATTAACTTGGGTTTTAAAAATAATAAGTAGGTCTAAAAATTACCTAAATTAATTTTAATACACACATAATAATATATAGGTAATTGTAAAACATAAAACATATTTTTGGTAATTTTGTGGAATTTTTACATTTTTTGTTAGATTTTGGAGCTTTCTGATTTTTTTTAATTTTTTTCTTATTTTTAGGGGTTTTTGTTTTCTGAATTCAATAAATATAAAAATATATCATATATATTTTTTGGAATTTTTCATTAAGTTTTTATATTTTTTAATATTTTATAAATTGGACAAAGAATTAGGATCCTTTTTAATTTTCAAAATTAGATAAAATGCAAAAAATGTGGATTAAAAATATATGCGTGAAAATACATAGCATGAAGCATTTATCTCTATTTTTTGTATTTTTAGGAGCAATGGAGGTATTTTTAATAAATACATAAAGTCTACAAAAATACATGTCTTTCAGGGGCATTTTTGCGAATAAAATAAAGTATATGGGGGTATGTGCAATTTACCCAAAAGTTTTAAACGTGTATTTAGTATTTCAAGGTTAAATTCCAATTTCAAAAATCGTCAGGGTCGCAAATAATCCACCACGTGGGACAACACTTGACTACTACCAGCAGGGACCAAAATGCAAATAATTAAAGTTCAGGGGCCTATGTGCAAATTTTTCCAAAGTATAACACATGCATTGCATTTTATTGTACTTTTTCTAAATACAAAAATCCGTAGGGGTATCCCTGCAATTTTCCCACCTCACATGGGACAACACGTGAGGTGACATGGAATGGACCTTTTTATAATTATAAGAAACTTAGGGGATGTTTACAAAATTTCCACTTTATTTTTAACGCCATATTTAATTTACAAGACTAAGTAATAAATACAAAAAGAAGAGGGCTACAGGTACAAACTACCCCTAAACATGAGCGCTGACGGACGGCTGGATGTGCTTCACTTGCCACGTGGCATCCATCCAACGGCTGATGATGCTTCGTCGATGAGCGGACATGATTAGATCTACGGTGAGGATCCAACGGTCAAAGCATGGCTTCATCAGACGGTCCTGATCGGACGGCGGGGAAGCAGGTTGGAAGAACTGGGAAAGGGCTCGCCATTGGTGAGCTTCGATCGAGCACATCAAGCTCCTCTGACCTCCTCCTACGCTGCCGTGGGTCTCTTCACGTTCCTGGGAGCTCCCCGCGTTTGGAGATGTCTTCAAATGGGCTCCTGGAGGTCCGAGGCGATCTAGCAAGCTCGGAGAAGGAAGGGACCTCCAGGAACCTCGTGCCAAGTTCAAATGAGCCCAGAAGGGCTTCTTTGATCGCCAAACCTGCACCGAAAGAACGGGCGGCTCGAGGGCTACGACCTCGATCGGGAGTTGAAGCTGATACGCGATAAAAATGGTATGGGTGGCGAAGCTCCGACGAGGGAAGGAGGCGAGCTTCGATTCGCAGAACCGGGAGGGTTCTGGTTCATCTGGGGCGATCAGGAGATGAAGAATGCGAGAGGGAACGAAATGATGGTGAAAGGCAGGTTGGAGCACAGAGAGTTCCCGATGAAATCGCTCATCGGAGCGGAGCTCCGACGAACTTCGATTTGACTAATCTAAGCTAACCACTACGCTAAACTTACGTAAATTAAATGCATGAATTAAAACCTAGCTAAACAAGCAAGAAAAGCAGCTCTTATACCTGGTGGGACACTAGGGAGCAGGGCTTCGTTGGAGCGCCGCCGTGGGTGCAGCCCCACCTTCTCCGACCGATGCAAGCCTCCAGGAGCTTCCTCCTGTCACAAGGAACCTATCTGGACCGAAGGCTAGGGTGGAAGAAGGGCTAAGGTTTACCAAATTTGCGGAGGAAGGCAAGGGCTTTTATTTATAGGCATGTTAGTGCATCCTTATTGATCGGGGTGAATCAAAGAATTGATTGGGTTTCTGGGCGATCCGAGTAGGTGGCGTGATTGAGGGATGATAGAGGAGGTTTTTCGTGAAGGAATCAAAGGGAAAACGTCAACGATTAGAAAGAGGAAATTGGGAGAAGACGGCTTAATGAACGTCTGTCACCCCAGTCCAGCTGGAACACTACAGGATAAAATAGGGGGTTTTATTCGAAAATAACTGTTTATAAATAGTAAATAATTTTATTAATTTTTGAGTATAAAATAAAAATTGTTTATTATTTTATGTAGTATTTTATTATGATTTTTATTTATTTATTTGATGTATTTAATTACAAGTTTATTTTTAATGGCTTATTTATAGGTATATTTACATGTATTTTGTACATTTTTATTTTTATTTTATATATTTTATTTTATTCTTTTATTCTTTTATTTTATATGTTTATAACTTATTTTTGTGAGTATATATATATTTGATTTTTAAGATGTTGTTTGTACATTTTAATAATTAGAGATGCATATTATATAGGTATATTCATAGGTAGTTTACCTATATTTCAAGTATAGGATTTTATTTTAATGTATTTTAATGAGTCTTATTTTAGTTTTATATTTTTAATAGAATATATATAATATTTATAATAATAAAAAATATAAAGGAATTTAAAGAATAAAAGAATATATTCCCTTTTATTGATATACATATAGAAGCATAGGTCTTTTGTCTTTGTACTTTACATAAACTTATTTTATTTTTATTTTCTTTTGGGTTTTATTTTGATTTTAATATGCACATGTGTTATAAATAATTTTTACAAAATTATAAAAATAAGAATTTGTAAAAATAATAATGAATAAATTGAATATTTTAATTATTATCAGGTACAATAGGGGTCCAAAACCTAACTTCTATCCAGTAACTCCAAAAAATATAAAACCACTATCATTAAATAACTTATGAAAAGTTATATATGATTAGAGGTGATTTTGCTATGTTTTGATTTTTTATTTGAAAGATATGGGTCTGTGAAGTTTGATTTTTGGCTTTTTATTCTGGGTATAATAATGTGCACTATATATTATTTTTGTACAAACTCAATTTTGTATTTTTATTTACATTATTACCTACAACTTTCATGTATAAAGTTTCTTTATTTGGTGAATAAATAATAAAGAATAAAATAGGTGTAAAAAATGCATAATTAATGAATAAATAAATGAGGTATTTATTCTATTTTGGCCCTTATCTCCCCCTACTTCATTCCTTTTCAACCAACTCCATTCTGGACTTGATCTCGAAGTTAGGGTCATAAAATATTTTCAATATTTATTCCTTTTTCTTTTCTTCTCTTTATTCTATAATTTTGGCATTTAAAAACCTTATTTTATATACAAATAATACAATAAATAATGGATGCTATTATGTGCAAATTGAGGTTATTTTCGTGCAATTGCTAGGATTTCTAAGACCAAAATGATAGAATAAAGGTGATGAAATGGAGATACATCATATGTCCATCTCTTCTTCCACCTCCTTTTCATCTTATTTTGCTTTGTAGTGTATTCTTTGGATGTTGAATCCTTTTACATGTTCACATATTTTAAAATACAAAAGTCAAAATATTTAAACTTATTAAGAATATCTAAGGATTAGGTCATATATCTAAGTATAAAATGTTGAGACTTGTTAAGAATGAAATGTTGCCTCAATTAGATTTCACTGACTTAGGATTGTATATATCACATTAATGGAAAGTAATCCAAACACACATCAAAGGGGCCAGCTACAAGGGTTACTTAGCTCCTAGAGTCGATACATACTGATATATGTGGTCCTTTGATGTCTCATTATGTATAGGGGAAAGATATTTTATCACATTTATAGATGATTTCTCACGCTATGGATATATCTATCTATTTCTTGAAAGAATTCAAGTAGTAAATATCCTTGAGATATTTATTAACAATGTTGAAAGGCAAATGTATATGAAAATAAAAGTTGTGAGACCTGATCGAGGTGGTGAAAATTTCGAAGGCATCATGAAATAGGTAAACATCCCGATCCATTTGCAAAATTCCTTAAAAGTAAGAGTATCTGTGCACAATACAAGATGCCCGGAACACTACAACAAAACAATATTGTAGACAGGAGAAATCATACATTAATGGAGATGGTTAAGATCATGATAAATAATAGTAATACGCATCTTTCATTGTGAACATATGCATTAAGGATATCGACGTACTTACTCAACATATTTCCTAGTAAAGCAGGTCAAACGACACCTTTTGAACAATGGACATGTAGGAAACATAGCTTGAGACACCTACATGTTTGGAGGTATCAATCATAAGTTAGAGTATATAATCTACATCAAAAGAAATTAGGATCCAAGGTAAGTCAGTTGATTTTTCATTGGCTATCCTGGATAAGTCAAAGAAGTATAGATTGTTTTGCCCTAACCATAGAACATGAATTGTTGAGAGTGGTAATACTCACTTCATTGAGAACAACAACATTAGTGGGAGCCAAGAATAATAAAATATGGAAATTAGAGAAGACATGGATAAAGTGTCGCTTCCATATATGCTCGAATATTATGGAGTAGATGTTTCACTTTTGGATTCACCTCCGCATAATGACATGGAACATCTAGAATCCACATTAAATGATGATGCCATTATTAATGAACATATTCTAAATGAGCCAAGTGCAACACAGTTACAAGAAGTTGCATCAAGATGCTCTGAAAGACAAATGAGACCTGCAAATTTTAATGATCATATAGTCTACGGACTTGAGCATGAATGTGACTTGAGCATTGACGAAGATCCAAGCTCATTCCAGCAGACCATAGAATGTAATGATTTTGAAAAGTGATTGAATGCTATTAAAAAATAACTCGAGTCAATGGCCAATAACAATGTGTGAGGATTTTGTAGAGTTACCGAAGAGATTTAAAAGAGTCGGATGTAAATGGGCTTTTAAGACCAAGCATGACACTAAAGATAACTTAAAAGATACAAAGCTAGACTTGTTGTAAAGGGCTTTACTCAAAAAGATAGCATCGGTTATAAAGAGATCTTTGCTCCGATTTCAAAGGACTCCTTGAGAATCATTTTGGCTTTGATGGCTCATTACGATATGGAACTTCACCAAATGGATATAAGAGCCTTTCTGAATGGAGAGAGAGGAAGATGTATATATAGACCAACCCAAAGGTTTTAAGATCACAGAAAAGAAAAATCTAATATGTAAACCAACTAAGTCAATATATGGATTAAAACAAGCGTCTCGCCAATGGTATATTAAGTTTAACAATACCATTACATCTTATGTTTTTGTAGAACATGTTGTACATTGGTGTTTTTACATGAAGGTCAATGGGAGCAAGTTTAGTACATTAATCCTCTATGGTGATGACATATATACTAGTTGTGAATGATTTAGGTTTATTACATGATACAAAGAAGTATCTTTCCAGGAACTTTGAAATGAAAGATATGTATGAGTCATCCTATATGATTGTGATAGAAATATTTCGTGATAAATCACAAGGACTATTAGAATTGCTTCATAATGCATACATTGAGAAGGTCTTGGAAAGATTCATGATGGACAAGTGCTCTACAGGGATTGTTCGGACATGTACTCGACCTGACATTAGTTTTGCCACTGAGATGTTGGGTCGGTATCTAAGTAATCCTAGTACGGACCACTGGAAAGATGCAAAGAAAGTTATCATGTATTACAATGCATGGAAGATCATATGCTCAGGTACAAACAATCTGATTATCTTGATATTATTGGATATTCATACTTAGATTTTGTAGAATGCATTGACAAAAGAAAGTCAACCTTTGGCTATATATTTCTACTCTCTGGAGGAGCTGTGTCATGGAAAAGTGTGAAGCAATCTGTCATTACCGTTTTCAATATGGAGGATGAATTTGTAGCGTACTTTGAGGCTACAGTTCAAGAACTGTGGCTGTGGAATTTTGTATCAGGATTCGGAATTGTCGACAACATTGCCAAATGCTGAAACTTTATTTTGATAATGTTGCAACCATCTTCTTCTTGAAGAATGATAAGTACTTTAAGAATGCAAAGCACATGGAATTGAAGTATTTATCAGTAAAGGAGGAAGTTCAGAAATAAAAGTGTCAATAGAGCACATCTGTACTAATTAATGTTGTGGATCCACTAACTAAAGGTCGAGCACCTAAGATTTTTTCTAAGCATATTATTAGAATGGGTGTTTTAAAAAAGTGATTGTTATGAAAGGTTAATTAGTACATTTTGTTTGATGCTCATTATAATTATGACAACCTCATTTGTTTTATATTTCTAAATCATTTTATTACTATATTATGCATATATGTTTGCAAATAAATAACATAACCATATAAATGGAATTAAAGTGTGAGATGTTATTGTTCTTAATTACTAGGGGTGTAAACGGACCGAACTTGAGTGAACCTATATGTTTTAGGTTCAGTTCGTTTATTTAATCGAGTATAAACTTGTGTTCAGGTTCGGTTCATTTATTTTAGAACCGAATCCAAATCGAACCTCTTTTTAAACGAATCGAACCTAAGCGAGTATCGAACTTAAGAATTCTCTAATAAGAGGGAGTGAAAAGAAGAGAAATGGAAATATATATGTGTATTTACAGTTAGAATAAATATTCATTTAGTTTTTTTCTTTATCTAACTCATCTTCGTCTTTTGAAAAAATTAGATTAATAAGGATTGGTCTCTTTGAAAAAAGTATAATTATAATATATTTTATATCTATTCAGATGGGGATAATGAATAAGAATAACACGGAGATATTCGATAAGTAATGTTTGTACTTGTTCTGTTGATTTGAAGATAAAGAAGGGAAAAGTACTAGACCATAGATGATAGATGTTGTAAAAACTATGTGACTACTAGACCATAGATGATAGATGTTGTAAAAACTATGTGACTACTAGACCATAGATGATAGATGTTGTAAACACTATGTGACTATTTATTTTTGGATAGTTTATACCGAGATAAAACCTAGTTATCCCGTAAATATCTAGTTATCTCTAGACAAAATTCACTTACCTTGGGATAAAAACCACTCATATCAAAATAAGTCCACTTCTACAGATAAGGATTTGTAAATATGTATATGTGTATGTTTATCGAGCTTTTAACAAATCGAACCTGAGCGAACCTATGATTGTTAGGTTCGATTCATTTATTTAATCGAGCCTAAACTTGTGTTCAGGTTCGGTTCGTTTATTTCCGAACCGAATCTGAATCGAAAGTTTAGCGAGCCGAACCTGAGCGAATATCGAACTTGAGAATTTTCTTACACCCCTATTAATTACAGATGATTTGATTGAATTGATATTGATACATTGAAGAGATTATTCAAGTTGTATGATGCGTGTCTATCATGATCATATTATATTAGTTCAATTAAGGTATATGATTCATTGCATTACAAGAAATTAATGAAAAGGCACATTTAAAGTTATTATCTTATCATTAAAGATCATATTGATGTGGGATAATGTCGGAATTAATCTCTTACGTGATCCATATGAAATATTGATCAGATAATAAATTTGAGTTTTATCGAGTTAGTGAATAAAATGTAACTGAATTGTATTGATCCACGCTGATGGTTAGTGGTTATCTGATTACATTAGGGTTTACTATCTTGTTAAATCCTCCAACTCTACCCCTATAAAAGAGTCACGATGGTTAATTACACAAACCGCTGAATCAAGAATCATAGAGAGCCACCATCAAAATTCTCCACCATATGAGAGAGTTAATGTTTGGGGTCAAGGAAAGGAGAAAAAGAAAAGAAGGAAGGATCGCCGTTGTTTTTGTTTATCATCCCCGTCACGATGTTTTTCTGATTTGCGATGGAAGTAGGTAACCCATGAATAATTAATTACTGATTATTAATATTTGATTAATTTATGTCGGGCTTAAAGTTTCCTACATGTACATCCATTTCTCGAGGTGTAAGAAGCCCTTAAGCGAGTCAAATAACATAAAAGGAGGGAAGGGGTTGAACTACAAAATATGAAATTGTGCAATATATTAAAAAAATTCAACTTTATAAAAGCACATGTGAAATTTACACTTGAACCCAAGTAGGTGAAAACGATGACTTAGAATTTCGTTATAAGATTTCCCTCCATTCTCTGAACTAAGATATTTGATTTTTCCTCTTCAACTTGCTACTTTCAAACCGGGTGTGGTACAAGGCCACATACAAGTTGTAAACTTTTCTTTTACACAATCAAGATTGTATTTTACCTTCTATAACGATGGGACCTACATCTCAGAAATTTATATTACAAAGATTTTTTATTAGTTATACTCCCTTAGTTGTTGCAATATCAATTTTACCCATCTCTTTTTGAGAATAGCAGTTATGCCCCTCAATAGTTTCACTGTTAGCAATTGTTCCTCTTCGCAACACCGTAGTTATTAGAGATGTGCTGACTGTGGTTGGATTTGATTCAAGTGCGGTAACCTCCTTGAATCTCGAGGCAATCATGTGGATGGGGGTGATGAAGCTATCCACTTGTCCTGACACATCTAAGTGGTAGGAGAACAAGTGTTGAGGATTTTGTTTTTATGCAAATACGCATAAGGATGAAGATGAGACGACAGTGCATCCTATATAGCGTATGGGTTATTTTTAGCTTTACAAATTACGTATGTTAAATATAATTAACATAATTTTCTGATATATATTACTCTGTAATTTATGTAAAAGAGAATATTTCCTAAATAAAAGATTGGATCACATATAAAAATGAACCTCTAGAGTTGACGGTCCCAGGGCCATTGCATCATAAACTACCCTTATGTTATGACCGTCCCTGGTGGGGGAGGTGGTAGTGTCTTTATGCATGATAGAGGGTCCGGAGGGCTTGCCATGGATCAAGAGAGACTTTATGCGATGGCGGTTGCCCTCGATCCTTAGAGGCGGTGGGTGAGATGGAAGACCTGCAAAGATTGTGCACAACAGGATCAGAGGTGGTCGCTCACATCCCATGAAGGAGTTGCTTCCCTCCCCGATTCTATACTACAATGCGACAAAGGGAAGTTTGGACATGGGTGCGCAAGAAGGGAGCAGTTCAAGACGACCTTGTCCGATCATCTATGATGTATTGCGATGATGGATTTTCCTTCATTGTTCTGGGTGTTGTTCTCCCATGAGTATAATTTTGTAAATTTAAATGAACATCAAGGGTATATATGTCATCTTTTTGACAGATTCTGTTCATTTTAATGACAAAATGGACCAAAATTAACCACATTGCAGAGGTCGTGTGGTAAATACAAAAAGTTAGAGCCTGTTTATGCAATTACAAATGTTTATAGGGGGCATCGCATAAAACTCTTCAATATATTTAATCTTAGGATATTATTCACATGAAAATATCCTTCAAACAAAATTTACTCCTCCATTTATACTTCACCACCCGCCACGCTTTTTCGGCGTCCGTCCTTCCCCAGTTCTCGGGTCGAGGGCGAACCTCCACGCATGCGCCGGTCCCTCCTCCTCCGATCACTCTCCGCATTCCCATTTCGAGATCACCCTTCCCTCTCCTCTCCATTCCGTCTCTTTCTGTGCTCCCGTTGCCCATCGCCGAAAGGTATCGACCTCTATTCCAATCTCTCCACCCTCCCCCTCACTCGCGGAAATCTAGGGTTTCGCATTCGCGTCCGTCTTTTTCCCGTGATCTCCGCACCCAAAAGTTGTTTTTTTTGGAATTCAGATTGTTGGTCTTGCAACTATTGTCGTTTCATCGCTTTCTGGCTTGGTTCTGACTTGGCTCTGCGGTTGATCTTCAGGATTTCGTGTAAAAGTCGTATGTGCAACGAAAGATTCGATTTTTATGCATTTTCATCTATTTTACCAGCGATCTCTTGTTTTGGTTTAATTTTTGTTCCCTTTTGTATCGCTATGACGCTTTTCATACTTGATCTTTTCAGAGTAGTCATCTCGAAGTTGGAGCGGAATGTTGGATTTTGACATGTTAGAAACCGTACGAAACAGAGTTCCGGATCTGCCATTCTTCCCCATTCTGTTCCCGGTCTTCTGCTCGATGTACATCCTTGCATTTGGGGTAGTCTTCCGTAATTGGAGCCCGAAGCACCGCACAGAAGCTTCAAGCTGCTTTATCTCGTTCGTGCATGGCACTCCGGCAGCGGTGTTGGCGGCTTGCGCGATAATGGCACAGAAGGAATGCGGGTTTGCATCTCTGAACACCAATTTTCAGAATTTAGTTCTGGAATTCAGCATTTCATACTTCACGGTGGATCTTCTCCATTACGTCGTGTTCCTTCCGGAGGATTACCTGTTCATCGCTCATCATGTTGCAACTCTGTTTGTGTTCGTGACCTGCCGTTACATTGCCTTACATGGTGCATATTCATTGTTAGTGCTCCTGTTTCTTGCTGAAGTGACCAGTTTCTGCCAGAATGTGTGGACTCTGGCTGCGATGAAGAGAGCTGATTCTGATTTGGCTGCAAAGGTGTACATCATGTTGTCACCACTGTTCTATGCAATGTACACGGTTGCCCGTGTATTCGTTGGGCCTATCTTTTTCTTCCAGATGAGCTCCTTTTATCTAAGAGGGAAGGCAGGTGATGCCATATCGTGGTGGATCTCGCTGTCGTGGATTGTTGTGGTTGGAGGAGCAATTTCAGTGAGCATCTTGTGGGTCTTTAACAATTGGATAGTGCTATACAGAGAGAGACTTGGAGCCGTGGAAAAGAAGAAGATATAGAGGAGCTAATGGCCAAAATCTTGCAGAGAAAAATATTGCTAGGAGGAGAGAAATGGCTGCTCCTAATAATGGTAATGTACAGCTCTCAGCACGACTGCCAAATTATATAACATGTAATTGATTTAAGCATAGGCAATTTTGGGGTTTTTTGTGTCCTTGGGCCATTATAACCTTTGGTATCTATTGCACCTTTTCTTCTAACTCAAGAGATTGCTTAATTAATTGTTACGCTCACACTTTTGATGACAAAACCTGCCCTTTTTTGACAAGTGGAAGCATACCTATATTCCAGTAAGTTTATAGTGCACAATCATGAATGCGTGTCCAATAGCTCGAAGAACCAAATACTCGATATCCTTGACATGATCTTGTTGTTGGGTACATTAGTTACAAAATATTGCTTCTCATTTTCCAATTTCTGGTGGACTTGAGAAAGGCTCAAAAGCCTTAGTTCCTACTGGTTGGAGAGGGAATAATAATGCAAAAATGCTTCCATTTTCTCTCTCTCAAAGCCAAAAACTGGTCATCCATCACGGTATGCCATCCATAATTTATCAATTTTGAAAAAAAAAATAAAACAGAAGTACAATTCCTCTTCATCAGACATCCCTTATACATGCAAAGACATTCACAACACATATAATGCCTTCGTATTGCATACTATGTTTCCAAAGTAATGCTTCTCGCTTTTGAAGACCATCACATTTCTCTCGTTCCAAAGGATTCAGTCTTGCTAGTGGCTTATATCGATCTTGGCAGTATGGTCACTTACAAACATGGATGACACCCTATATTGGGTGGTCATCCTTCGGCTTTAAATGGTGTCACCGTGACACCATTATCAATCCTTCTAAATTTGAAGCTTGTCTAAAAGTCATGTGGCCTACCTGTAGGTGGAATAGGCTGAGATGTTGATGTAAGATGGATGCAAAAAAGGGTTCCGACTATTATTCGGAAATGATCTATCCACAAAAACGTGAAATGAAAGTGGGTAAGAGAGAAGATGGAAGACACGCTCCTTCTCCTTGCCACTACAGAACATGCAAATTCTGTCCAAATCTCCTCTACAAACCTTTTTTCCAAATCAGCATCCCACTCGCTTTGAAAGATTATTGTAAGCAGCATCTTTGCCTCACTAATCAAGCATGTAGTCTTAACTTCAGGGTGGATTTGGCCATCCAAAGCTATCGACAATCAGAGGTAAAATACAGATCCAGGACTGGTATATGCTCCTTCATTGCCTCATAGGATCTCGATATGGAGAAATCATCACCTATTCACTCCCAGGTATCAACCATCCTGGGCACAAGTACCATCCCATAAAGCGCCATAATGAGGGAAGGAAACTCTTGCACCTCTCATTACAGAGCAGTGTGATGAGCTGATGTAGACACATCCCATCCTAACACCTTGCCACCCTTTTGCATGTTCGTCGCAAGCGCGACCTGCCTTGGAAACCTTTTTGTAAGCATTTCTGTCCCTAACTAATACTTGAAGTCATCTCCATCCTCCAAAATTGTCACTTCATAGAAGTTATCAGGTGCATCAAACCTTTTTGAAATACCAAAACCTTCCACAACAACCTGACCCTCTCCTTCAACGATATGTATATGCTATAACATGCCTCCAAAATCATGCTGCAAGATCTCCATACCCTAAAATCTTCAGAAGTAACTTGGACAATAGGATTCACTATAAGATCGTAAATTCCTATCACATAACCTCCCTCTACCATTTGGTATGCATATTTCTTCCCTCTTTATCGAACATATGCCATCCCCCTCCTCATTCCCTTTTATAAAGGAATGCTCTCCGCATCGGGTCAATTCATTTCTTCACCTTCGCAAGCAACCTGAAAATAGATATGTAAAAGGCTGAGAGGACCAATCCCAAAAATTCCGACAACCATAGGCAACAACTTCGATCTCCAATGCCAGAGTCTCTTTTTCAACCTCTCCTCAACTGATCCCCCAATCAGTTGTCCTGTATTATGAAGGGTTCGCCAAGTACATGCCAACGATTGTCAATGATAATTGCACATGCTCAGTATTCAGTTTCCTAACTTGCCTCCAAGTCATCTATGCCAAAAATCGTGAATACATATTTCCAACAAGCGACCCTCTGCCATGCCACTTCACTGAAAATCTCCAGGAGCACCTCTCATCAACATATCTTCCATGCCAATCCCTGGAGGTAGACAATGTCACCTGCATACTAAAGTAGTGGTACATGCACTTGGCCAAAAGAATCCACTGCCATTGCAGGCTATGAGACATGTCAAATTCCAATACAACTGCTGCCAAAATAAGCACTATCGATGACAGAGGGCATTTATGTCAGACCCCCCTTCAAGGTTGCACAAACCCATCCTCCTATAGCCCTTTCATCAACATTGAAAAGGACAAAGTCGTGAATGTTTTCACCAAATGAAGTTGTGACATCAGAAAGATCCTCTTCCTAAATGCTCACCACATGAAGCTCCAATCATTGTCATAAGTAGTAGCAAAATCTGGCTTCTACATGAAACCTTTCACATTGTTCTCTACCAGCTTGAGACCATCACCATCACACATGTCTCCAACAATGATGCAATCACAGTATTGGGGATAAAAATTGGGATTTGATAGTTTTTATCATTATTTTGAGTATGCATTATTTTTATTTATTTATAGATAGATTGAAGTTATTTATGCTGGGCTGTCTAACGGATTCTGTAAGGGTGCACTCTGTGTGTCCTTAATCCAATTTGCGGATGATACTATCTGCTTTATTGAGGGTGGCACCGTTGAGGTCTCCAGTATGGCGATCACTCTCGACCTTTTCAGCGAATTATCGGGGATGATGATTAATGGCTTTAAATCCAAGGTGATTCCCTTCGGGATGTCGCAAGAGGAGGCGGCGGAGTGCGGACGGTTGTTGGGGTCTCCTCCAGATGAGCTTCCTATTGATTATCTTGGCTTGCCTTTGGTGGTGGGGCGGGCCAGGATCCGCGATTGGCGCTTGATTGTTGAGCGCGTGGAAACACGCCTTGCTGGTTGGCGAGCGGCATTGCTCTCTAGAGGCGGTCGTCTTGTTCTTCTCAAGTATGTGCTTTCCTCTATTCCGATATACTTCCTCTCTGTTCATCGTATGCCGGCGGGGATTCGTTTGAGGCTTGAGCGTTGTATGCGACGCTTTTTGTGGGGAGGAAGGGGGAGGAGGGTAGGGGGCTACATTTGGTGGCTTGGGATGAGGTTACTAAGTCAAAGCGGAATGGTGGCCTGGGTGTGCGGAGGCTGGAGGTGGTGAATGATGCTCTTTTACTCAAGTGGGTGAGTAGAATTTGAGGGAAGGGTGATAACTTCTTCATCTCTGTTCTCAGGGAGTTCTTGGGCGAAGCCAGGCTGGGGTTGGTGCGGGGGGGCGAGAACGTTCGTCATTCTCCGTTTTGGCGTAATGTGATGGATGCCTTTGCGAGGAATGCTTCGCTGTTTATCCCAGTGCTGGGGAAGGGGGATTCTTTCAAGTTTTGGATTGACGATTGGTCGGGAAGAGGTCCTTTGCAGGAGCGCTTCCCGCGCTTGTTTGCTTTAGCGTCTGATAAAGATGCGTTGGTTGCCGATTGCTGGTTGGATGGTTGCTGGTGTCCGCGCTTTCTCGCGAATTTCTCGGACCAACGGATTGATGATTTTGTTTCTCTGTTGGACGCCCTTCGTGACTATGCTCGGCCAAACGAGGGCGTGGATCACTGGACTCGGAAGGATGGTCCTTTCTCCACGCGCAAGGCTTATCGGGCGCTGGTTCCTCCCCCTCCGACCGATGCTGCTCTCCTTGTGCGCGATTGTTGGTTTTTTTGGAGTCTGCGGCTGCCTGAGCGCATTGGTTTCTTCCTTTGGCTTCTTCGCAGACGGAGGTTGGTGACGCGTGATCGCTGTGCTAGATTCTTCGATAACATCAATGCTAACTGTATCCTCTGTAATTTGGTGGTGGAAACTATTGATCACCTTTTTTTCGGGTGCCACTTGGTTCGAGGGATCTGGGATGATTTGGCTTGGGCGAGGTCGGACAACCTTTTTGCTTTTTGCGAGATTTTATGGAGCAACAGGAACAGGGCTAGGAGAGATTTCTTGGCCCCCATTGCAAGGCTGTGGTGCATTTGGCTGGGAAGGAACGATGCTCTCTTCTCCGGTCAACGGTTTTATCGGGAAAATATTATTATCCATTGTTCGCGCATTCTGGATGATTGGTGTGCGGTGTAGGCTGTGGGTCTTGTTCTTGTGGGCTGGCGTTGTTCGATTGCTTTTTCATTTCCTTTTTCGGCTGATCTTCTCTTTTTTCCCCTTTTCTCCCCTTCGTTGTAATTATCATTGTTTCTTTTCTTTTATATTATATTGGGGCGAACACCATTGAGTGTCTCCCCCTTTTTTGAGCCTCAAAAAAATTATGGATCTCTAGTTTTGATTCTAGATATAGTTAATTAAATTTGAGATCTATTAGGATCCAATCAACTAGGTTTGATTAGATTTGTTTCTGGATTTTCTCCCTTTTGTAATCCTTTCATAAAATGGACTAGTATTCTTTTGTAAAAGACAAGCTATAAGTTAATGGAAACCAGAGTTTGACTCCCATTTTCCCCCTTTTTTGCGTGGAATCTGCCCCCCTCATCTCCGTTCTTCCCTCAACCTGTAAAGCTGGTCAGTGGTTCTTTCTTCTCCTCTCATCCCCAACTCAATATCTGCAATGTCATAAAACCTACCGGAATCTTAAGGTGACGATCTTCACGATGTTGAAGTACACAGAGTTGGAAAGTGTGGTTGGTGGGTGGTTCTCGGCATGCTCTAGCACGTCTCTCTTTGACAGATCGGCATGCTCTAGCACGTCTCTCTTTGACAGATGAGAAATGAAGAATACGTTCAGTTTCTCGAATTTGGAGTTCCCCCAAGGAACTTAAAAATCACATGGATCACATTTGAACCAACCACTTCTCAGAACTCCATTTAAAAGAAGACTGAAAGTCCATGTAAAAGAACTCAAACTAGCTGTGGATACCTTCTCCTCCTCTGTTCTTAGTCTGATCATCCCATCTTGGTGCTCCTCTTGCAACATGGAGGATTCCATTTTCTCTTCAGCAATTTATATTTTTAATGAAGGTAAAAGACACGGACATACCTATGTTTCTGGGTGTATAGATATATATGGGCAATGCATTTGCGTATTTATGCAATACATACAGACACACACATCTGTTGGTGGAAAAGAGAGAATTGTTATTCCATAGAACCCTAGGCTCTCTTATATAGGAGAATAGCCTATGGGTAAATTACATAAGAGTCCAGAGAATAAGTACGAAATAAGAAACGATACATAATATTATAACATAAGTCTCTACATTCCCTTAAAGATGGAGCATAGATGTCTATCATGCTCAGCTTGGAAGAACATCTCTGAAAGGGTCCTCTGAGCAGTGGCTTGGTAAATATGTCGGCAGTCTGATCCTCTGAGCTAATATGAGACGTAGATATCAAGCCTCTCTGGATCATGTCTCTAGTGTAATGGCAGTCAACTTCGATATGCTTTGTTCTCTCATGAAATGCTGGATTGTTGGCAACAAACAATGCTGCCTGATTGTCACACAGAAGCTGCATGGGTAAAGGTACAACTATATGTAGATCTTCTAGCACAGCTCGAACCCACACCATCTCCGTGCTTGCTTGCGCCATGGCCCTATATTCAGACTCAGCGCTGGACCTTGCCATAACAGTTTGTTTCTTGCTTTTCCACGAGACCAGAGAGCTCCCAACAAAAACGGCGAATCCTGACGTAGACTTTCGATCCTTAGGAAACCCTGCATAGTCTACGTCTGCATACACTGAAATAGATAAATCCGTGCTCTTTCGAAATAGCAACCCTGAGTCTGGAGAAGACTTTAGATACCTCAGTATCATGTATATGGCATCCATATGAATTTGTCTTGCCTGCTCCATAAACTGACTCACCCGACTTACTGCAAAAGCAATATCGGGTCGAGTTATGGTGATATAAAGGAGCTTACCCACCATCTCTCTATATCTTCTCTTGTCGACTTCTTCAGTATCATTGTCATACAGTTTCATGCTCGGGTCCATGGGAGTACTTGATGGTCTACATCCAGTCATGCCTGTCTCAATCAGAAAATCTGTAATATATTTCCTTTGGGTCATCACCAGACCCTGTGCATTCCTGGCAAATTCCAACCCCAGAAAGTATCCTAGGGTACCAAGGTCATTCCTGACAAACTGACGACCCAAGAATGCTTTTGCCCTCTACTCCTTGAACATCATCTCCTGTAACTAGAATATCATCAATATAGACCATGATGACAACCGTACCTGTAGAGGTCTTCTGAATGAACAACGAGTGATCCGCATTTGATCTTTTGAATCTCTGTCGTTCAATAAGGTGGGAAAGCTTCTGGAACCATGCTCGTGGACTCTGCTTAAGGCCATAAATCGCCTTGTGAAGTCTACACACCATCTGACCCTCCCCCTCAGCAGTGAACCCTGGTGGCTGCTGCATGTAGACTTCCTCCTGCAGATCTCCATACAAGGCATTCTTGACATCAAGTTGAGATATAGACCAGTCACGTACCACAACAACCGATAGCAGAATGCGAAGAGTAGAGTGACGAGCCACTGGAGAAAATGTATCCATATAGTCCACGCCATAGGTCTGTGTGAAACCTCTCGCAACAAGTCATGCTTTGTACCGATCGAGACTGCCATCTGAATGGTATTTAACTGTGAATACCCACTTGCAGCTAACAATGGATGCACCAGATGGAGCATTCACCAAGCTCCATGTACCACGAGACTGTAAAGTACGCATCTCTTCTTCCATAGCCAGTCGTCAGCAATCAATCTTCATAGCTTCCTGATAGGTCCGTGGTATATCCACAGAAGACAAAGCTGTAGCAAACCTCTAAAAGTCCTTTGTAAGGCGGCGAAAGGACACTTGGGAAGCAAAGGGATAAGACACACAAGTCTGTTTCTGCTTCCGAATAGCAATGGGAACATCAAGATCGTCATCCGCTGTACTAGATGGTGCAATCTCCTCATGTACTGAAGAATCCTGCACATGTACAATATCTGACCCATCAGTAGTAATGCCATCTGAACATACCTGAGGCGTGATGGATGCCTGGCGTGTAGTCTGAGCAGGACCTGATCGACGTGTATAGAATTTAGGTAAAGGTGAGACAGGTGGTTGTGGTGGTGGTGCAACAACATGAGTAGGAGTGGACTCAGGTGGATTCGGACTAGGAGGAGGAGGAATATAGATATCATCATTGGAAGTAGACAAGACCAACCTGTCTCATGCAGGGGAGAAGTACATGACTGACTCAAAAAATGTAACATCAGCACTGACAAAATATTTCTTGTTTATGGGGTCGTAGCACCGATAACCCTTCTGAGTCCGAGAGTAACCTACAAAGACGCACTTGACAGCTCTAGGAGAGAGTTTGTCAAGTCCAGGAGACAGGTGATGAACAAATGCTACAGTACCAAAGACACGAGGAGTAAGTGAGAATAATTCCTTATTAGGGAAAATAACAGAAAGAGGAATTTTCTCACCAAGAACAGACGATGGCATGCGATTGACAAGATAGCAGGCTGTAAGAACAACATCCCCCCGAAAAGTGATAGGCGCACAACTCTGGATAAGTAGGGTTTGAGTGATGTCAAGAAGGTGACGATGCTTTCTCTCTGCCACTCCATTCTGTTGAGAAGTGTAAGCACAAGTGGTTTGGTGGATAATCCCCTTAGACGAAAGAAACTGAGAGAGAACGGGTACAGAATTCCAATGCATTATCTGTACGAACATATTTGATAGTAGAAGAAAAGACATTCTGCACTTCATTAATCAAATTTTTAATAACATCCCCCGCTTCAGATTTATTCTTTAAAAGAAAGACCCAAATAACACGAGAAAAATCATCAACCACAACTAGATAAAACCTGTGTCCCTGATGATCAGGTACACGACTTGGACCCTAAATATTAATATGAAACAACTCAAACGGGGAGTTACTGCTTCGACTCTGACGACTAGGAAAGTTAGACCGGCGATGCTTTCCCAACTGACACGCTTCACAACGGAATGGCGAACTCGGAGAGATCTGAGGCAAGAGATGTCGCATTTTCTGGAGCGGGAGATGGCCAAAGCGAAGATGCCAGGTGTATGGAGAAACTGATCCGACTGAATGTGAAGAGACGCCAGCATATGAATTCCGGACCAGACGATAGAGGTCATTCTTCTCAGAGCCACAACCAATCACCCTGCCCGTGAGTATGTCCTGAAAAACGAGAGGATGGGTCAAATATAGCACGACAGTGCAAATCCTTCTTAATTTGACTAATGGATAACAAATTCATGGAGAACTCAGGAGCATGAAGAACATTTTGTAAATGCATAGAAGGTGATAAGGCGATCTCCCCCTGTCTAATGATGGGAGAATGAGTCCCATCTGCTATCAACACTGAGCGGCCAGATGGGATGTCCCTATATGACTCAAGTCTCTCTCTGTCACGACAGAGATGATGGGTGGTGCCAGAATCTATAATCCAATCGGAGAGATCATGACAAGATGTAAAGGCAGTGGCACTACCTGAGGTACTGGCAGCGGCAGACGAACTAGCAGAAGCTGTAACAGCAATATCTGAAGAGCCACCTGGAGAAGTAATAGATGATTGAGGCATAATATCTCGTAAATGCACCACGAGCTCTTCGAACCGGTTATCTGTAGTGGATGCTGATTGAGGCGTGACATGCTCGGCTACACGCGCTGATGCTGTGGACCCATGCTTTGAGTAGCATGTCTCCTCTGAGTGGCCTGTGCTGACAAAATGATCATGGCTGGCGAAAGCGACCTCCTTGTCTACGAGGTCCACGTCCACGAGTAGGAGACTGACCACCTCTCCCACGCGATACTGCCATCGCCTATGGGGGTGGAGTAGATGAGCTGGAGGAAACATATATGCGACTAAGCCTCCGGTAAACATCCTCCATAGGAGGAATAACAGCATCGACCAATATCTGAGAGCGAGCTGCCTCATATTCAGGATCTAGTGCTGCAAGTAGTACGCCCACCATGGTAGCATTCCGAAAGGTCTTCTGCTGCTCTAGAGTCGCCGTGAGTGGTATGGTGCTATATAATTTCTCGAACATCCCTCTCAGGACGTGTACAACGAGTGAAGTGGTCGCCCATTCTGCTTCATCGTGAATATATCATGCTGGAGCTGTAACATCTTGGTCTCGTTCCGTACTTGGGAATATGTAGCGGCCAGAATATCCCACATTGCCTTGGCAGTGGGTTGATGGAGGACATCATTGGCAATCTCCATGGTTTCAAAAAAAAATCATTGGCAATCTCCATCGATAGTGTGCCTGATAGCCAAACTTTGGCATAAGCGTCATCCGCCTCCCACGAGACATAGATCCCAGTCTTCTCTTCTGGCTCATCCTCGGTAAGTATATGCTTCTTACCGTTTGACTTCATGAGACTCATGAACTGCATCGCCCAGAGCTCATAGTTCGTCCCATCCATCTTGACTATTGGCGCAGGACCTTTGAAGGCGCCTATGGAGGGCATATCGACTTTACTTTCTGACATTTAGCCGGAGATGAAAACTAGGGCTTGTAGACAAAAGACGGTGTCTACATCAACCAGATAGGATTTGAGTGCATATGTAGACTTTATGCACTCAAACCCATGTCAATATATCGGCCGACGAGTAGTTAAGTTGCCGGCAGGGGGCTTGTGCGGCTGGCCGGGGTGCTGGGAGGGGTCCAACTGGGAACTGGCGTGCTCGATGGAGGGATGGGGCCCTGGCGTAGGGCTGGCGGGCTCGGCAGAGGCTTGGGTTGGAGGAGGGGGGGCTGGCGGAGGGCTGGCAAACTCGGCGGAGGACTGGAGGACCGGGCGGAGGGCTGGGGAGGGCCCGACGGAGGGTTGGGGGGTCCCGACGGAGGGCTGGAGGAGGTTGGGGGGAGGGGGGCGGCGCCGCCGAGAGTAAGGAGAGAGGGTGGGCGGCGTGGGGGTTGAGAGGGTAGGGTTAGGGTTTTGGCTATGATACCATGTTGGTGGAAAAGAGAGAATTGTTATTCCATAGAACCCTAGGCTCTCTTATATAGGAGAATAGCATATGGGTAAATTACATAAGAGTCCAGAGAATAAGTACGAAATAAGCAACGATACATAATATTATAACATAAGTCTCTACAACATCCATACAGACATACAATCACATACATACATACATACAAACACATGCATACATATATACATACATACACAGACACACACAAATCTCCGTTGTTCCCTCAACCTTTAAAGCGAGTCAGTGGTTCTTTCTTCTCCTCTCATCCCCAAATCAATATCTGCGGTATTATAAAACCTACCGGAATCTTAAAGTGACAATCTTCACGATAATGAAGTGAAAATGTGATTGGTGGGCAGTCCTCAGCATGCTCTAGCACGTCTCTCCTCGACAGATGAGAAATGAAGAATATGTTCAATTTCTCGAATTCGGAGTTCCCCAAAGTAACTTAAAAATCACCTGTATCACATTTGAACCAACCACTTCACAGAACTCCATTTTAAGGGTTCGTTTGGTTGCAGGGTTGGGCAGGGCTGGGTTGGGTTGGGTACTATTCACAGGGGTACCCCCTCCTCACAGTTTACTATTCACCCAGCTCTGTGAATAGTACCCAACCTTGTCCAACCCTGCAACCAAACGAACCCTAAAAGAAGATCGAAACTCCATGTAAAAGAACTTTTGCTTCAAACTAGTTGTGGATACCTTTATGATTTTATCTCTTCATCTGTCACCAGTCTGATCAGCCCATCTTGGCGCTTCCCCAGCAACATGGACGATATCATTTTCTCTTCAGTAATTTATATTTCTAATTAAGGTAAAGACACAGACATCCACATGTTTCTTGGTGTATAGATATGTATGGGCATGTATACGCGTATTTATGCACGCACACGCGCACACACATGCACTCACGCACGCATGTTCACACACTTATTTACTGCTTCTCTTATATTTAGCTCTATTGATTTGTTGTATCGAAATGACAACTTATATTTGTTTAATTGTAAATGGACTCTTAATGTTTAGAAATATCAAATATCTAATAAACATCCTTGTCTATTGTTGGAGAATGTAATAGAGTGGTAATTGGATCTCTCCAGGATCCAGTTACTAACCACTCATGTTTAGTCTCACTTCTACTATCTGTGGGACTCGGGTCTATCCGTAGGGCTATATAAGGAGACCCACACCTCTTGTACTCATTGAGGAAGTTCAATAGAAACATACGACCCTTTGAGGCCTTTCCCATGGTTTCATCCCGCTCCTTAAGGAGTAGGGTTCCACGTAAAATATCGGTGTTCAATGTTTATTCTTTCTTTATTTACTTGCTCTATTCATCGATTCGCCTTCGCATTCTAGATTTCAACATGGTATCAGAGCAAGTCGATTCTAGGATTTTTTATTTTCATCTCAAGATATTGATTCCGCGGCTTGATTCTATTTTCAAGTTGATTATTATTGGTCAAGTTCCGAAGATATTTTCATTACTGGTTCTAGAGAAGCTAGGGTTCCTGATGGAAACCTAATGCTGCAAGTCCAACCCCTCGGCAGCACTACTAGCCCTTGCGAGCGCAACTCCAAGCCTTCTGATTCTCTTCGTCTGGATTCCTCCTCCAACTAATTGCCGAAAAAGAAAGGAAGAGGGGCTTCAAAGTCCCTCTCCAAGACGATGGCACCCTCCAGGCCACCGATGATCTGGCATTGAATCGCACGAGCCATGGCATGATTCTTCCAGCATATCGTAGCAGCAGTCAAACATCAACACCTCCTCACGCAGATCCCATCTTGATGAAGAAAGAAGAAAGGCTCTAGCCCCTGGTCTTGCACGATTCGGGGCGACCAAAGGTGCCACTTTCCTCCACGTGATGCTCCAAGGTGCTTCCTCCTTCAATAGTGGTGACGACGTGCTCCAGCAAGGCCCCATCGGGATCATCACTTTCTCTACATGCGACTCCTCTCCATGTTCCTCGCGCAAGATGATCTCGAGGGCAGTAGGCGCACATCCTTGCACATAATCCCTCCCTGCATTAATCCTTGCACACAACAACACCCATCGTCGCCTGCAGTGATGGCAACAAGATCCTCATGCGCGTCACCTCCTTCCAGGCAACGATCGGGTTCCAAATCCTCGTGCATGAGATGCCCTATGGGGGGCGGCACGTGGATTCCCATCACAGGGAACCCTAAATAAGGGTGGGCCCAAGTGGGCCAAAAAGTTTTAGAGAGAAAATAAGAAGAAGAGATGAAAGCTGAAGGGAATGCCGACCGTCTAAAAAAGGGGAAATGCTAATTGAAAAAAAAGGAGAGATGAAAGCCAAGTGTGGGCTGTGTGGATCGTTGAGCCCAAGTGTGGATCGTTTTTACTGCTGTAACTAAAAAAATTTGGGAGTTGCTATTGTAAGGGCCCAAGTGAGCTGTGCGTTCATTTAAAAAAATCAAAAAAAGGAGGGCCTAAAAGAAAAGGAAGGCCTAGTGAAAAAAGGGGGGCTTATTTGCAAAAAAATGGAGAGAGGCAACCGTAAAAAAGGAAGCCGTACGTAAAACAAAAAAAGGAGAGAATAACCTGGAAAAAAGAAAGAAAAAGGGAAACAACTACAAAAATGTCAAAAAAGGAATGTTCTCCCAACTTGATGTTGCATGTTCTTTATTCTATGAAGTATGGGAGAAAGGGGGAGTCAGAGATGAACTTTCAGGACTTCTACTACCTGACCATGACTGGCAGACCGACACTCTAGACTGCTATTGTGATAATCCGTCTTCATCGAGCATCGATTTCTTTGTCGGGGGTATGCTTCTTTCACTATTCGACTACTACTTCGCGCTAGACTTCTACTGCGATTCTTCTCCAGGCACGATATATATATGTTCCGATGACTTGCAACCACGACAAAAATACGCTTTGGTCAAGGCTCTAAATGTCGGTTTCGGTCACCATTTCGGTGACTGATTGAAACGGAATTTCGGTCGAATTTCGACCCAAATTTCGGTCATTTCGATTATTTTTTACACTATGGCCCCCATATCTCAGTTATTTCGGCCATTTCGGTCGAATTTCGATTTCGAAGGATATCGATATTCGACATAAATTCGACCGAATTTCGCTGAAATTTGAGGCCATGGTTCTGGTGACTTGATATCGCAACGACTCTACATGCATGGCAGAGAATACGTTCCGTTGACCTGAAAGACACAGACCCGTCCTCGAGCGTGGTCTTCCCAGCAACGAACATATGTTCTTGTGATGTATTGTGTGAAGATGTGATGTATACCTTTTCTTTTTATTGCAAGCTGCAGCTTTCTCAGCTCTAGCTTGAGGGGAGTGTTGGAGAATGTAATAGAGTGGTAATTGGATCTCTCTAGGATCCAATTACTACCCACTCATGTTTAGTTCCATATCTACTATCTGCAGGACTCTGGTCTGTCTTTGGGGCTAAATAAGGAGCGCCCCACCCCTTGTACTCATTGAGAAAGTTTAATAGAAACATACGACCCTTTGAGGCTTTCTCTCGTGATTTCATCCCGCTCCTTAAGGAGTAGGATTCCACATAAAATCTCGGTGTTTAATGTTTATTCTTTCTTTATTTCTCTGCTATGTTCATTAATTCGCTTCCACATTCTAGATTTCAACATCAGTGAACTAAAAAAAATCTTTCTCCATGCATACATAGCATGCATGCATATATATATCCTTGTTGACTGCTTTTAAATTTAGCTCTATTGATTTGCTGTATCGAAATGACAACTTATATTTTTTTAATTGTAAATGGACTCTTAATGATTAGAAATATCAAACATCTAATAAACATCCTTGTCTATGAACTGAAAAAAATTAATTTTAAATATATTTGGCCGTTTTGGGATACTCATCATTTGAAGATGAGGACATATGTCATATGTTCTACTTTTTGGTGGCTTGTTTAGAGTTGCTGCTAATATTTAATTTTGATTGATATTTTGTACGTCAATCACATCTCCATCTATTTTGCACAGCAGCTATTGCTGATAATTCATCACCTTTTAAGCACATCTACAGCCTTCATATTTTCATTTCTCACTGTCAGTGTCTTTCAAATCTAACCAGACCAGCCACTACACATGCTGACACCAGTTAAGTAGGCTTAAGTAGGCCTGTTATCTTTTCATAGTATTTCGAAGTAGGAGATACTATTTATGGTTCAAGTACCTACGGGGTTTGTCACAAATCCATTTAAACCAGAGATACCACCCTTGAACCAGCCATTCTTACACTAAAGGATGCTGTTAGTCACCGGAATTTTTTCCAGAAAAAAATGTGCTTTTATAGAGGTTTAAATTCTTGAACCTTATTTTTATGGCAAGGAACCAACCATTGGACTACCAACAAGGTAATTCCCATTTGAAATATGTGTATTTATACTCCAAATGTTTACATTAATACCTGTGCTTATATGCACTTTCATGTATTTGTGCATAAGTGCAGCATATGGATACAGTGTGAACATATAAGTAGTGTGTACTCCATAAGAAACATGTACACATATCTTATGTCTAACTGTGTTGATACATATGCACTTTCATGTATTTCTGCATGTTGAAGTGCAGCGTATGGATACCATATCGGTACTCCATAAGCAACATGTATACATATCCTACGTCTAATTGTGTTGATATGCATTTATATTATGCATGCACTTCTATGCCTAATGTATGTCTTGTATTTGTATGAACACGTGTGGGTGTACTATCTTCTGTTGAGTGTTAGTATATGCATCGGGTTTTGCTTGGTCAAGTCTCGCTCCGATCCATGAGCTACGCCAATGATCTGCTTCTTCTCCCTCCCTTGATACTCTCAATGAGAAGAGAAGAGAATGGAATACCAGAGAATTTGGCTGTTGGATTGCCTATCAATTATTTAAAAATGGAGAGAAGTCGAGTTTTCATTGGATACATATCTCTTTTACTTAGAATTGAAGAAATTTCATCAAGTTAATAATCTAATATTCCTTTCCCCATTTCAATTACCCATATCTCGCAGAAAGCGAACCCGTGTCTTCGACATGAAAAGACAATGTCCTAACCAACCACTGGATAGAAAAGGGACAAACTGGGGGAAGCTGTACTAAATAAGCATTTCATTTCATCTTATCTTTGCCAAACAAGATTCCCTGTTTACGCCTCAAAGTTTCTTTTTTTGGTTTAAGCCTCACTAGTTTATCTGAAGTAGTTGATTTCCTCTGCTTGATAGAAGCAGAGGCCATCGAAGTAGGATCAGACGTCGGGAGGATTATTAATACTGAAGGACAACAAGACTGTAAATGTACAAGTACATGTACCTGTGAGTTGTGCAGGTGAATATTTGTATATATGTGTGTACTGTATTTATGCATTATTTATGTGCATATGCGTGTGTTTTGTGTGTGATTGTAAAGTAAATGTATATGCTACATATATGTATTTTTGTACATGTTCTTGCTTCCAAGTTAAATCGGTTTTGCCAATCGTTGACTTTTTTCTCTCTTCGTATTTACATCCCAATTCAGCTTGAATGTTTGCTTCCATTGCAAAATTTTCTCTAGAAATGTTTGTACAGAATAAAATATGCGGTTCTTTAAAAAAATCCTGATTGAGTTCACACAGATTGCGATATTTTTAGAATGCTTCTTGTTGGGCAGAAATATCCAGTATTCATATCCATGTCACTTGTTAAGTTTCAATCATATATTTTAACATATCTGTTTCTTATGAACAATATGTTGCACCTGTTTCCTAGTTGCTGATTATAGAATAAATATTTGCTGTTGATTGGTTTGAAGCTATTACATATTTTAAATTCCTCACGAGATCTTGATGGACCTCAATGTAGACCGCTGAGATGGAATTTAATGCAACATCCAAAGAACAGATGTTCTTCTGTAATCATGTTTCTTAATAAAGGGGAAATATTATTGTCTAAGGTAGCAGCTCTGTTTATTGCTGCTTTAAGTTCTTTTACGATGGTCTTTGGGGCATCTATAAAGCTCGAGGCATGTTCTCTAAGGAAAGGATTGCCTCGCCTAGATGAATTTCTTTAGGGCGGTCACGATATTCGAAGAAATGTTTTTGATCTTCAACTGAGTTGAGGGTCCAGAAGCAGCAAGGTTGACATAGATGCAGTAGTTTAAGGAACACTCTACTTGCAATTGTTAAACTTTTTTTGCAGATTATTATATAGTTATAGGGGTTTTTAATGAAGGATAAGTCAGGCCAAAATCATGACTTTTCGATTTAAGGGATTATACTGAGTGATTTTATAGAAACGGGATGTCGGACTTGGATTTGGATTTGGTGGAGCCCCTATCAAGCACATACCATCTTCCGACTAATACGTTCTGGATGTCGATATGACCTGATCATTTAATCGTTGACTTTTGCCTTTATGTGCGAAGCAATTTGTGTGTTTGTCCTTCCTCCTTAGCACAAGAGCACACATCCACCCACCTCTGCAAGATATCTTCATCTTCATCATTAAAATCTTGAGTTTTGAAGATGTTGGCAAAATTACTGAGATCTATGTAATCTTGGTTGTTATACCGCTTCCTTGCATGCTTCATCTTTAACTTGAAAGTGTAATGTATGTGGACAAGATCATGCAGGATGTATCCCCAAAGAATTCCATCTTTTGGAGTGGATGAGATTGAACTTGCTCCTATTTCTTTTACATCCTCCAATCGATGCGTTTGCGACAAAATCTTAATCACCTGTAGGAAGTTGGGAGCATCCATTTCAGAGGATTCATCGTTTACCTGTGAAAAATGTGAAGTTGTTTCTAAGGATATTTACACCCATAACCTTGAGTAATTTCGTAATTACATTCATAACCCTACATAATCACGAATTACGTCTAGGAACTTGAGTAATATTAACTTTTACACCGTAACCTCGTGTTAACTTTTCCCGTTAAATATGATGGCATCTGTTAAATATTTTGCATTTTATATCCATTGAATTCCTATTATTTATGAATGGTCACTTCCCTTCTCCAGCCAGGCAACCCCCCTCCTCTAGCAACCCCCACCTACCTCCTCACCCCCTTCCTCCTCCAGCCAAGCAACCCCCACCGACTAGAAAAACAATAATTGTTTATTTCCATAATATGGGTCGCTTTAATGGTATTTTATTAATTAAAATCTAGTTATCAGTCTGCTACTGACTCAAAAAGTTTGGTCTCATTGCTTCGGTGAATCACTTGAGCCCTGAGACATTTTTGATGCAATGGATCTCGACCAGTGAGCTATTACGCTTTCTTCAAAAGATGGCTGCTTCGCTCGCTCACTTTCTTTTCAACTAAGTAATTGCTTAGGGAGCTTAGCATACGATATGGTTGTTTCCCTCTTGACTTTTAATTCTCGACCCCGACAACCTCCCCATGCTGAGCCACCTCCTCCAGCCCAAGCAGGCAGCCCCATCGAAGCCCCCTTCTCCCGTGGAAGCTCGACCCGACAACCTCCCCCCGTCAAACCACCTCCCCCATCGAAGCCCTCCCTCCCCCTCCAGTCCCAGGTAGCCCCTGTCAGAGCCCCCCCCCCCCCCCCCCCCCCCCCATTACCGACCACCTTCCTCCAGCCCATGCAGCCCCGTTGAATCCCTAGCCTCCCCCGACCCCCCACCTCCTCCAGCGGCAACCCCCGTGGAAGGACCACACCTCTGACCGCAAGGAAGCCCCACACCGCCTCTCCCGCAAGCTCCTCCCTACAAGCCCCACATGCACCGCCCCTAACCCCCCCGTGGCCGTGGAAGCCCAACCCCCTGCCTCCCCGCTTGCAAGCTCAGAGAGAGGGAGAAGGCGGTGGCGACGCGACCTGCCAGCAAGCCCGGAGAGAGGGAGAGAGGGTGGTGATTGCACCACTTCAGCTACCACTGCCACTTCTGACTCCAATATTGATAGGAACCTTATGCTCTCATTTGTTGAAACATCTGCCCTAAAAAGATTTATTAAGTGTTTTAAATAATGGATAAAATATATAGGGTCATTCACCATCCTATTCGTTCAAATCATAATGTCTATTCCGATTTGATTTCTCATTTATTCTAAGATTTGTTCTCCATAAATCTCATCTTTTAATTTTGTATATGATTGATGCAAATCATTATTTATTCCGTTGTTTATTTTTCCATTATTATGGAGATTTGTAACTGACGATCTTGGCCATTAGGTTCAATATTTCTAATATCTCTCACTTTGATCAATATGGTCAAGATTATTCTATACCCTCACTATTCATGAGATGTGTCTGACTTCATGGAAAAAAATCTGATGCTCATTTTTCATGAAAACCTCACTTGACTCAAATATTCCTGAGTCCCATCAAACTTACATATTTGATATAAATTCCTACTTGTATTCCTTTTGTCATGGAATTTGCAAGCATATCTTCTAAGGTATATATTTTGCCTTAGTTTTTTGCTTTTCCACTATCTCTTATATAATAATACTGGATCGCAATATATTTTCCCATAGAACTATTTGCCCCGTTGTTAATCAAACTTATTGCTACTTGATTATCACATAAAATTTTGATTGGTTCTTTTGTCAATCCGAGGTTTAAGTTCTCTGAGAAATGTCTGATTCGTACTACGTGTGTAGAAGTCATACAACATGTAATATAATTAGCTTCTTATGTGTGTCTCGACATACAAACAACTTGTTTCTTGCTTTCCCAAGAAACTTCTGCATCACCAATCATGAATAGATATTCCAATGTGGATTTCCTATCTACATTCCCTCTGAAATCTTCATCGGAGTATCCAACTACTTCAAGCGATTCTTACATTTTAAATACCTCAACATTCTTTTTACAGCTTCTCAATGTTCTTATCCAACGTTACTCTGGTGTCTACTCACTAAACTAACTAGAAAAACTAAGTTAGGTCCGGTGCATAACAATGCATACATCAAACTTCCTACGGCTTGAGCATATGGGACATCTAATGAAAACTGACCTTTATCCGAGCATTGACTTTTACTTAACCATTTTCCCATAACCATCGGTGTAGGAGCAGGAATGCTACTCTGCATTCTAAATCTCTTTAATACAGTATGCACGTATTTTTCTTGATCCAAACTCCATATTCTTGAGTTTTTTGTCTCTTGTAATATGAATCCCAAGAACATAGGATGCTTTGCCCATGTCCTTCATCTCAAGCTCACCACTTAGTTTATGCTTTACATCATTAAGCTTATCTATGCCATTTTTGACGAGCAAAATAACATCCACATATAATGACAAAATTATGAACTTACTCCAATATTCATGACATATATACAACTATTCAATTTGTTTGATACAAAATCGAATTAGATAATTATTACCATTGTCGCGATGGTTGCTTTAAACCATACAAGGATTTCTTTAACTTATACACTCTATTCTCTTGACCTACTTGAAAAGCATCAAGTTAGCACATGCATACATTTTCACTCAATTTTTCATTGAGAAAAGTTGTTTTCACATCTGTGGAATAATTTCAATTTCATACATTGGATTCGTGCTAAAATCATCCTTAATAATGCAAATTTGGCTATTGGAGAATATGTTTCCTGAAATCAAGTCCAGCCTTTCGTGTATAACCCTTAGCAACTAATGTTGCTTTAAACTTGTTAGTGGTACCGTAAACTCGGCACTTTTTCTTAATACCCATTTACATCCTATGGACTTCCATCTTTTGGTAAGTTATATAGTTCCTAGACACCATTCTTTTCAATTGGGTCAAGTTCATCCTTCATGACGGTCGTCCATAATTCTGACTCCGACGGAGCCATTGCTTCATCAAAAGATTTTGGATATGTATAATCCATAATATCATCATCAACAAAATACAAAAACTCTCATGAGTACAAATAATAGTTACTCATCCATGCATGTTATATTCTGGGTCTTTTATTGCTAGTAATTTCGATAGCTTGAATATGCTCCACTATATTTTCTAGAGGTTGATGACCATTCATATGTTATACTTTCGTCTCCATTTTCGGATGGACCATTTCATCCACTCTATTTTGGTCTATTTCTGAGTCAATATCATCATCAACGAGTAGAGATTCTGATTGCTCTATTTTCTATTGCTTTTTACCATGATTTTCTAGAAAAGTAGCATCGCGCCTTTCTATCAGAACTTTTTCTTAATGAAAGAACATATAACCTTCGAATTTCTCAGAGTAATATATGAATGTGCATTTTATTGTCTTAAATTCAAGTCTATCTTTAAGTTGATTTGGCACCATAACATGTGCTACACATAATCATTTTCTGAGATGGTTTAATTCCTACTGGCTTAAACTTCATAAGGCATAGAGTCTACTGATTTAGTAAAAATTCTATTCTGTGTATAATTAGCACTCAATACAGCTTCTCCCCAAAATTTATTAGAGAGAGCAGAGTGAGATAGCATACCTCTCACTGCATTCATAAAAGTTCGATTCTTTCTCTCATCAACTCCATTTTATTTTGGAGTATATGGCATTATAGTCTCCTTACGAATGCCCATTTGAGTGCAATAATCATTGAAATCCTTTGAATTAAATTCCCATCCCCTATCATTCCTTAACACCTTAATCGATTTACCCAACTTTTTCTCCACTTCGATTTTATATCTCTTAAAGCTTTCAAAGGATTCAATCTTTCTTTCCAAGAGATTAACATAGAAGTACTTGGAATGTTACAAAGTATTCTTTATTCTTGTATGTAGATACACTTAAGGATGTGATCTGACCAACAAAAAGTCGTTCCACTTTGCCCATGCCTTTGAGGAGTGAGCTCGGTGCTAGGAGAAGCAAGCCAGCTAAGCAACTAATAAAATCAACTAGTTACTCAATATTACTAGATATTTGGGATCGAGGTCTGAGGGCCGGGAAGAAGATCGAAGAAAAGGCTATTATATGGCACTGATAGATGCAATAAGAAATCGAATCAAAAAATAATTTTCAGAGAAACTGGCTCTCGCATAGAAGCTCTCCTTGGTTTTCATTTCAGTAAGGGGTTTAATGGTTGCGATTGATATATTGGGTCATTCTGGGCATATTTCCTACTATAGTAAAAAAGCCTTTATTGCAGGTAGATTATAGCATTTCTAATTTGTTTGCATTTTTAAATAATGAAGACCAATCAAATCCGCTTTGCAACACACAACTACAACTCCTCCGTTTTCTGAATGAAGTAGTTCTAATAATTCTCATAACCTTATATATTCAACTTAGAAGGTTATAAAACCTTTTTATTTACCGGAAAAATGGTTATAAAACCATTTTCTTGACTGGAAAAATGTCCAGAAAATCATTTTCTATAAATTGAAAAATAAGGTACTTAGCAAAGTAGGAGTGGGAGGCATCTCAAATGTCGATTCCTAAGTGCACTCATTGAAAGATGCATATTCTTTCAACCTCAGTTATAAATGATGTCCAAGATGTCGTCTAGTAACCACCCCTTCAAAAAATGTTTGAAAGTCTAAACCACATGTGTTTTTACGGATTCTAATGAAACACACTTACCACTATGAGTTAGATCTTGCGATTGCAATTTCTTTCCAATATTGATAGCTTCCTAGGAGTGACTAAAATGGTGCCTTGGCCTTACTAATGGCATTGTACATGTAGAAGAAAATTATAAGTTGAGCATATGAAGAACTATTAATTGGCTATATTAATATCGTATCGTTGTAATACGAGCCAATAACAATCTATCAAAATCATGGTAGAAAGATCACAGTGTAGAGAGCATGTTTTATTCATACATGGATAAGTCTAAGGTCGAACTCAAAGACACGAGCTAATCGAGTTATTTAATTAAGGTCTAAATAATCTAGGTTGATTGACTAAAGATATCTAGGTCAATGCATGTTGTTTTTGTGTTTTTTTTATATGCAAGCTAGATTAAGAGGCCACAAAACGTAAGAGATGGAATGCAACTATATTCAGGTATGGGAATACACAATCACAAGTTACACTCCCGAATTCAATGTTAATTCCACTCAAGTTGGTCCACTAGAAAGATTAAGCAAATGATGCACGAAATAAAATGCTAAAGGGTTGTTTGATTAAGTTAATAATTAAGCATCTAAGTCCTTAATCATCAATACTGCTCTCCTTATTTAATTTAAAGCTAAGTTCATTTAAGAATTATATATGCTAAGTTCATTTAAGAATTATATAGAAGTTACTTAAACATGGAGTAAAGCAACAAGAATTAATTTTCCTAAGATGACTACCCAATTGTAGGTTTAAAATGAATTTAAGGCAAACTGAATAACACTAATCAATCAAGGAGCTTATTATGTAAGTTTATACCTACCAATTCATCAAAACAGAACACTTAATACATCATATGAAAGAGAATTTTAATACGACTAAATCACTACCAATTTCATTTAATTTGAATAAAAAATACTCAAATTATTCAATTATGAATCGAAGAGCTAACATGAACATAAAACATAATTAAGCATTACATAGAACATCACAAAAAGGTCCAAAAATGGGCTAGAATGTAATAAATAAAAGCCATGATGGGCTTATCTATAGTGTTCCAAGCGCATGGGGGTATATCTGTAAATATGGAGATGCGACAAGACTGGACTGCAAATGTTCCATGCGGGCATGTGAGGCACATGCTGCATCTCTAATTCGACGTTTGGCATGGGCCATGTATCCTAAGGTTTAGGTTCGATCAAACCAATGCTGAGAGGTATGGAGCGAGGTGCAGGGGCTGCTATGCACCGTAGCATCAAATCAGAGAGATTTGATCTAGTGGCACATGTACTTCCTCCTCCTTAGATCTCCGCTGCAGGAGGTGGCTTGAAGGCGTGGCTCCAGCAAAGCTCCTTTCCCTCCTCCGCGCTCCTCTTATGTCAGGGAAGATCAAAACACCTTCCTCTAGACCTCGCGAAGGTGGTGGAAATTCGGAGGGGCCTCTGTGATGGATGAATCACCAAGATGATATGGCCTCGGCAGAGGAGAAATTGATTATCGTAGTAGAGTTAAAAGCCCCGACCATTGATGAATCATAACACCTGCATTCGTTAGTGAAATGGTCGAAGCGAAGGGAAGCTTTTAGGAGTGAAATGGAGGGATATCGTAGCGACTAGAGGGGAAGCACTAATGGGTTCCTCACCTGTGCAAGGTGAAGAATTGATCAGAGCATGAAAGGATATGATGAAGGAGATAGTGTGATTAGGATCATGCGTGAAGATGGTGGATGGTTCGTGACGATGTGCACGCGATCAATTGAGTGTGAGGATGCGTGTTATGAGAATAAATACAAAGAACACATGAAGGGGCGAAATCAAGAATGCCTAGAAGATCGAAGAAGGTGATCAGAGGCGGTCAGGAGGCCTAAGCTTGAGCTCTTGGTGCTCCTAGATCCTCGCTTGACGTACACGATATGTGTACGAAACTCAAGAATACCTTAGAAGGGCTGCAATATAGTGACAAATCCATGGATCTTCCTGGAGGCCTTCCTCCTTCGTCGCTCTATTTCTCTCTGTCACCGAAGGGAGGATTAGGCCCAGATGTATGCTCGCTCAAGGGTGGATGAGGGTAACAATTATCCTCCGATGGTTTTTATGAATAGGAGTGGTGGTTGAAGATGGTGGTTTCAACCACCTCGAGGTTAGTGTAGCAGAGATGGAGGGCTAGGATGTGGTGGTTGGAGAAGAAGAGGATCATACGAGATTTTGAATGGTACCAGAATATCAATGCGAGGATATATGGAGCAGTAAGGATAATTTGGAGAATAGTTGCTGGTGAAGAGGTGCGAAGCTTGCAAGCAATCGACATAGGATGAAGATGCACATGCATCGTTGGATCATGAGATCCAACGACCATGATCAAGGAACATCAGACTAAAGGGGAATCGCTTGATCATTTGATCAAGCGGTTTAGATGGGGGAGGGTTTGGATGCACTACTGGATGTCTGATCAAGAGATCATAAGTAAAAAAATCCCGTGCCATGTGGCATTCTCAGAGACAAATCAAAAACCAAAAAATAAAAGCAAAATATAATATAAAATGAAGTCAAATAAAAAGTGTTCCATATAAAAGTTGTGTATTTTTTCAAGATATACAACTTTTGTATAGATTTTAAAACCAAAACACATCACATATACATAATATATTTTTGTAAATAATTTTTATGAATATAACAATACCAAATTTATTTTTTTAAGAGAAAGAAAAATGAAAGACCTTTCTCAAGTGATATACTTTTTAAGAGAAAGTAGGTATTGTTATTTATTAAGAGAAAGAAAGACATCTCAACTCTAAGGAGGGCCGAAATGATATATTTAGGTCAGCTAACGCAAGAGAAAGAAAGACAAAAGGCATTTCTCAATTGAGATGCATTGAGGATGGGGAAGGCTACGTGATTGTTACTAGAAGGATATAAAGACTAGATGAAAGCAGTACTTCCGTAAGTTTCATTGGGGGAAGGAAATAAAGAGATCACCTTGGGAGATCTAGCTAGCAGTGGAAGTTACTTGAATCGTTCAAGCTATAGACAAATACGAAGGAGTGAAGTAGATGAGTCTTTGAAGGTTATGAGACTTGGGAAATGTGTAGGAGCTGATGAAATTTCTATAGAAGTTTGAAGAGTTTTAGGCGAGCGTGGTTTGACTTAGCTTACAAATTTATTCAATGTTTTTGGCGAAGTAAGAAAATGCTTGAAGATTGGAGGAGAAGCATCGTAGTGCCTCTTTATAAGAACAAAGGAGGCATTCAGAAATGTTCAAATTACAGAGGTATCAAGATGATGAATCACACTATGAAAATTTGAGAATGTGTGATCGAAAGAAGGTTGAGACAAGTTTCCAATGTAAAAGAAAACTAATTTAGATTCATATTGGGTCGCTCAACTATTGAAGTCATCCATTTGCCGAGGAAAACAATGGATATTTATAGAGCTAAAAGGAAGAACCTCCACATGATTTTTATTGATTTGGAGAAGGCTTATGATTCTGTCCCACAGGAGATATTGTGGAGAGTGTTGGAGAAGAGACAAATACTTGTCCTATACATTAACCTCATCAAAGATATGTATGATGGTGCTTCATTTTGTGTAAGGATACAATATGGGAAGACTGACTATTTTTACAGCAACATTGGTTTGCATTGAGGTTCAACTTTGAGTCCATTCATTTTTACTTTTATTATGGATAATTTGACAAGTCACATTCAAGATAAGATATAATGGTGTATGTTATTCGCTGATGATTTTATGTTGATTGATGAAACTAGAAATGGAGTAAATGAGAAGCTTGAGATCTGGAGACATGCATTGAAGTCTAAAGGATTTCGTATAAGTAGGGATAAGACTGAATATATGGAGTGTACTTTTGATGGAAGTAATAATAAAGAATTCGAAGTGAATATTGGCGACAATAACATTCAGAAGAGAGATTCTTTTATACTTGGGATCTTTTTTGCAACATGATGGGGGAATAGATGGAGATATTATTAATAGAATAAATGCAGGTTTGTTGAAATGGAGAGGAGCCTCTACTGTTCTTTATGATAAAAAAATCCTTTGAAAATCAAAGGAATGATTTAAAAACAACTACGAAATCTACTATGTTCTATGGATATGAATGTTGGTATGTGAACCATAGACATATGCAGAGAATGGCGGCATCAGAAATGAAAATGCTAAGGTGGATGTGTGGACAAACACGTAAAGGTCATATTCGGAATGATGCTATCAGAAGGAAAGTTGGTGTAGCTCTGATCGAGGATAAGATGCGAGAAAACCATTTAAGGTGGTTTAGCCATTTGCAAAGTAGGTCAACTGATGCACCGGTGAGGAGATGCAAGTTTTGGGATATTGAGCCAACTAAGAGAGGGCGAGGAAGTCTCAACTAGTGTTGGAATGAGACTATACGAAGTGATCTTAGTTTTTTGGATCTAAGCTCAAGAATAACCCAAGATAGATTTGAGTGGAGGCAAAGAATCCATGTAGCCGATCCTACTTAATGTGGGAAAAGGCTTTGTTGTTGCTATTATGTTGTTTATTTTTTGTATTTTTAAAAATTTTGTATGTTTATATTATTTACAATATTACACTAACTATTATGGGATTTTTAATATCAAGAAAACACATAAACAATAATAACAATAAACACACACACATAGAAATTAGAGACTATATTTATTTATAATAATTGGCCTTAATTATTTATGAGGTGTCAAATGTTAATTGTTAAGTTAATTGAACATGCTCAGATAAAGGGTTAATTAATCAGAGTAATGCTGATGTATATGAGATTCTCCACCCCTTATACTTAAACCTTGCTCATTCTCGAGCAATTAAAGAATGAATATGTAAGTTGAATCCTTGACTGTGCATATGAGATATAAGACTTGAAATTCAGGGTACAAATTTCAAGTGACTTGAACTCTACGTTTAATGAAATCTCACTCAAAAGGAACTCAACTTCCTTAATTATCAGACTCTCTATATACTTATATGTAGTGAAGTATGACATTTAGTGTTGATCACATATACAAGTGTATAGTCTAAGCTTTGCCTGAGGTCCTAGTCTAAGAAGTCATCCTCAAGATCCAACCCTCAACTCTAGGGAATAAATAAAGTTTCACTGCATAAGGAGGCAATGGCTTAAGCTATGGCAATGATGCATCATCTAGCAAATCTAGCTTCACTATATCTACATCTCGTTCCATGCTGTAGGAAGGTGGATCTAGTTGTGCTGCATTGGCCACCTACTGTGTTGTATCTTGTGTTGGATTGCAAAGATCCTCAATAAGCCATCCAAAGCTGCGTTCGACTCAAGAACCTCAACCTTTGACTATTCTGTGAAAGAAGGAATTGATAAGCCAAGAGAGACTTATGTGTCATCAAAGAAGTAGGAGGATGCATCTATCAAGAAACTTGGAAACACCTGGAATACTACTTCACATACACTATCCTCTCCATATGAGAGGGTATCACCGAGTACCACTAGGGCCTGTCTCCATGGTCCAACTGTTCTAACAATCTACACTCTGCCTCAGAAGAAGAATACTCTATGTTGGATTCTGAATCAGGTCTCTGCCATCTAGTTTGTTGCATCTCTAGTTCCACCTCTCCACATGGAGAGTGGAACCTCATCATCTCAGTCTGATAGTCAAATGAAGCACCAACGATTCTAAGAAAAGGCTGCCATAAAATTATCTAGGACTCTCTCTAATGATTGGTGATCTCCATGTCAAGGACTATAAATTCCACCATATACTCTTGTCCCGTAATCGAGATGATAATGTTCCTAATCTCCCCCTTAGCCCTCTTGGTAGATTTATCAACAAACTGAATTAGATCCCTTGAATTTTTGAGAGGCCTTAAGTTCAGCATGTTGTACAAGGCTAAACGTAGGAAGTTAATGAGCAAACCATTATCTAGGAGAGTGCATGCAAATGCAATGTCATCGGTATGGCTCACCACATAATGTGCACCTGCGTCTCTCTTCTTTCTTGGTAGTTGCTTGTTCTTGATGCAATAAGTTGTAGCAACTCTCAAGACATGTGCCTTTACTTGATTGCTTAGTTTCTTCCTGCTTACCCTAGTGGGTGTGCATCTCACCTAAGGTACTTTTGAAGGAAGGATTATTCGCCACATACTTGTAAAATGGTACTTTAACCATGACATTCTCATTACAAAACCACACCGTACCAGGGTCATCCATTTGAATCTTTTTGATGACTCACTTTCCTGCAATAAGAGCATGGAGGAAAGGGAAGGATTGAATCATGAGAAGAAAATGAAGGATCCTAATCATAAAAAAAATAAGCATACTTTTATTATGAGAAACCGAGTTCTTCAAACGAATGGAATCTTTTATAAACTTGGAATTTGAAAAACTATTGTCTACTACAAGCTGGGGAATGTTTGCTACTGGTACATCCTCCTCAATTGAAGGCGTAAGGTCCTCCGTAGACTCTAAATCTTCATCTCATGAGTGTTGTGTCCTGGTGATCATCGTCCTCTCTTCCTAACGATTTCCTCACCTCTTGTTGGTGAAGTGACTGCTGCTGTGTCTAACGATTCTATTTCTCCTCATCCTCTAAGGTCTCCTTAGGCGGAGCTTCAGAGACGTCCTCCTCCATGCCTCATGCTCGATCAGGTACGACCACAATCCTTCCGCTCCTGAGTGACATATGATTAACATTATCAAATGAAAGGATCTCATTCTCATATCTAAGTGAATCTGAGTGGTATACTTGATCATGGTACTGTTGTTGTTGACTCTTATTCATACTATTGGGATTAGCTTGAACCTGGACGGGAATGAAGGTAAGTGGTGTAGATATCTCATACTACCATTGTGAGATCCGATTGAGGTCAACCCTCATGTCCTGAATCTCATTCCTATACGAACTGATCTTATCAAGTATCCGCTACTGGAAAATTGTAGGAGTTGATGAAGAAAAAGACTGATGACATAGGTTGACCATGCTAGATAGAAGAACGTGAAAATTGACCTTGTTGATCCTGATACTATTGTTGTGTAGTACTCTGAAAAGATGGACCCCGATGGCCTAACTAGTAATGTGGCTGACACATCTGTTGTTGCTACCGTTGAGGTTGAGAGTAATAAGGTCTGGGGCATGTTGTGATGGAAGAGGTGTAGGAGTAAAGCTGGTGTTGTGGAAAGTAGAAAGATGCTGGTACTGCTGGCTATCCCTCTTTCCTACCTGTCTGTTGGCAGGGCCATGAGTGTACCATACACCATTCACCTCCCACAACTGAGGATGCTCCTCTGTCATTGTCTCCGCAGATGGATCATGCTGATAATGTTGGGCATAAGATTGGTCCTGAACCCATGTAAACTGAGGCCCTGACATATGCTGCTCTTGTACATGGTGTACACGGTATACATGGGAAGAAGATGCAGACATGATATGTATCTTTATCTTAGATACCTTCTCAGGAAGTTCCTCCATCTGCTTTGCAAGCTTAGACAAGCTCTCCAGTTCATTCATTCTTTTGTCAAACCGCTCAACGAGTGTCTCCTTATTTGCAATGATCCCCATGCTAGGAATCAAGTCCTCTGTGAGATCAACTACAACATGCTTACCCCTCTCTTTAACTAAGAATGAAAGAGGGGTATCTTGTATGCCCGGCTAGTGGTCTGTGAGCGGCTAGTATCAACCATCTTCTCGAATACCTTCCAGATGGTATCTGCTTCCTTGTATCTATAATTGTATCCACATGAAACACTCACTAACTCCTGCATCTAAGGGGTGAGATCACTAAATAAGGCCTGAACCTGAATGGTATTCTCCATACATGACAAGGACATTTCTGAAGCAACTCCTTGAACCTCTCCCAAGTATTACAAAATGGCTCATTGGGTAGTTGGGTAAAGCTCGTGATGTGAGTTCACACTTGATTTGTCCTACTCAAAGGGTAGAACTTCTTCAGAAAAATATCCTTGAACTTAGTGTAGATAGTTACAACTACCCCTTGGTTCTTTAGCCAATAATCAGCCTTGTCCCTAAGGCAAAAGGAAGTGCTTTGAGCCTAATGTAACCTCGGATAATCCTAGGATGTCTAAGGTTATCATAGACTAGCTCAAAGTCTCTGAGGAATGCATAAAGTTCTTCATTGTCATTCCCATTATACTTTGGCATCAAATAAAGGAAATGAGGCTTCAGCTCATATTCCACATCTAGTGTAGCTGGAATCAACCAATTCATCTTTTGATAATGTCATGGATTGTAGGTTGTGTCCATAGGTGCATCAATTCCCACATTCAATTGACCTATCAATGCTCTGACTTATGCATTCTGGTATTCGGTTGCGAAAAGTATAGCTAGTATCACCTGCAAGGGATCATCACGATCCTCCTCCTCAGGATGCTTCTTTGGAGGCATCGTTTCAATTGAATCTTCTAAGTCACCTTCATCAGAAAATGGGTTGGGATTAGAAGAAGATGCTGAAATCATTTCGAGCTAGAGGTGAAGGTCTTCCTTGATGAGAAAAGAAGAGAGGAAGGGATTGGTCGGCATGTGACCATTCCCTAAGAAAGAAACGAACCTAGACTCAAGAAGAGGGTCAACTTTTAGCATCCCAAACATAGTACCACATCTAGTAATCACAAAGTATGGTAGTACCTTATAAGTAGTGGGGGCTACTACTAAACAACCTGGGCTTAAGCATTTTGGGCTATGGTCAAGGGCTCCAATTGGGCCCAAGTCCAACAGGTTGTCTGGATCAATAATCCCCAATAATGAACTAGGATTGGGTCCTTAGACGTTACAGAAGGTATCGGATCAGATTCCCTCTAATAATATAAAGGGCTGCCCAAGAGGTGGAGCCACCCCTACTATAGAGTTAGGAGGAAAGAGTTATCCAAGAGGTGGAGCCTCCACTATTACTAGGAATAGGTAATGTGCCATTGTGCAACGAAGACATTGCGAATATAAGTGGAGGTGATTGTAACACCCCAAATATACTATCACATCTAGTAATAAGAAAATATTAGTTTATAAGTAGTGGTGGCTACTACTAAACAATTCGGATATAAGCATTTTTGGGTTGTGGTCAAGGGTTCCAGTTGGGACCAAGCTCAACAGGTTGTCTGGGCCAGTAATCCTCGATAACGAACTGGACCCGGGGCACGTGACGTTACACATCTTGAGTCTAGGGAGGTCCAGGGAGTGGTGTACCATGTACCTTAGAAGAAATGACACTTGAGGAGTTCAATGAGAGGTTCGCGAAGTCCTAACAAACATTCACCCCAAGTATCCATCTTCGATGTCAAGTGGATATGAATTGAGGATGATTTTGAATCATAGATGAAATTCTCGCGAGAAGGCATTTGAATGTGCGGGATTTAACTCACACAATAAAAATGTAATGCAATACCCCCTTTTCACCAACTTCACACGTGAAGGTCATAAGAGTTCGACCGATTTTTCTTGTCAATTTTAATTGGTAATAAAACAATCTTTGAGTCCGTTACATACAGTATGTCTCTCTTACGCCCATATGTGCTTCTGTTAGTGCTTGATCAAAAGGAAGACCTACCTGAATTGTCGGGTTATATCCCACCCTTAAAGAAGTAGACTTAACAACCAAACTGTAATCCAAGGTCAAAGGAGAGCACTTGAAGCTACCAAATCTACAAAAGTCAGAAATGGAGAATTAGGATGCACATCCATAGAGTTGGGATCCAACCTTATGGATGCATCCACACCCACTCAGTATGGATGTAAGTACCTACGAGTAATGGGGGATTTCTCTCCCATAAGACAAGACTGCTTTTATTCTAAGTTTTTAATCTCAACTTGCATTAACAGTATCGGTTTTATGATTGGTTATCACTGAAGTTTTAATATGAGCATACTTAATGCACACCTATTTGTCAGTCCCGATTCCTTTTAGCCATAAGTCGATACAAACTCAAGAGGGAGAAGTCGAGAAAACATAATGCAAGCGTGAATAAATCATGTATGCTCTGTTAAGGAATCTTACAATACTTCCTACCTCTCTCCATGTGGGATGCTCAATAGAATATAAAGTAACACTATATGAGATGCATGTTGAGAAAAACTGCACATATACAGAAGTTCTATTAGTGGTGAAGATCTGAGTTTAAATTTGGAGCTAATTAGAACAGTCTAAGTACGTCTTATTAATGAATCTATTTGATGTGTGGCCTAAGTTACTCGAGCACAATAAATAGAACCTAAGTAGCTCTAAGAGTCATGTACCTGTCCTTAGTAATTAGGCCACTCAAGTCGAGCCCCACCCTTTGTTCAATAGTGAAATAGGTCTCGACACACCACAATAATAAGTAATCCCAGTGCCTCTTTTACAACTGCAAGAATTCAAGTGAGAGCCACTAAAAATTAACAATTCAATATTACAAATAATCACAAGAATGATGAATAAAATCTCATTTCTCTCTACTTCAGCAGCTGAAGTGAACTCTCAACGAGATGCTCCAAGCTCCTCGCCTCCGCATCACCTAGATCTTCCTCGACTCCGTGGGACCTACCACAACAATAATATGGTTAGATATAAGAGAGAAATCAATAATAAACAAATGAAAAAAAATGAACAAACAACAAAGTCAACAAAAGCAACAAAGTCAACAAAATATTACAATAACCTAAAGACACTGAAAATCACTTAAGATGAATATGCAAACTTAAATAAATAGCCTAATAAAGCCGTATCCCTGGCATTGACAAGTCGAACTCACACAATATACTTAAACTTAGAAACTAAATATTCAAATTTAACATCTAAATACTACAAATATATGTTCGAAGCAACAAAAACAAGTAAAATTACAACAAATTATACTATCAAAGTTCATATAAATTAAAAGACGTGCTAAAAATTTAACAACAAACACAAGCCAATATCAACAAAAATTCACTTCTTCTTTGATCTAAAAATTTTAGATATTAAACCATGCTTTGATTTCTTTTTTTCCTTCTCCTTCTCTTTGAAACTAGCATACATGCGTGACTCTTCTTCAGGGTCGTTCTCCTCCTCCTCTTCATCACCCGATTCAATCTCCTCAAGTTGAGATGCACACCCTTGTGACCTATATTATATATGGAGGATATATACATGTTACTTGTATTTTGTAGATATAGAAATATAAGATTATTACTCATTCTAAGTAGAATACTTACATGTATGCCGTGAAATCTTCTCGAAGCTTCGTCACCTGCTCCACCATCATCGCCATCTGCGATTTCATTAGCAATGATGATTGGGACGAATGTGGTTGTGTGTACGACGGCTGTGAGTATGTAGAATAGGAATGACGATGTTCCTCCACATAGTATGGAGGAAGATCACCAAGCGTCTGCTTCCTGTTCGCCACAACATCCCTCTCCTCCAACACCTTATAAGATTTTCATTGTTTAATATGAAATTATATATATAAATGAATATAGTAAGTTAATATTTATCTATACCTGTTTCCAGACTGTTTTATCAAATGGTGGTTGCTCTTTAGTTGGATCACCACCCCATTTTTCTGCAGATAGTGCCAAATAACGATCCTGAAATAAAAAATTAAATATAGAAAAATGAGTTGTAATATATCTTTCAATTACAAATATATTGATAGACTTACCAACGATTCTCCTGCTTCAGGAGCGGACTATTGCGACTCTCCTTCTTTCCCACTCATGTGGGACCTCGACCACCACTCCTGAAAAGAGGGTTCTCTTTCCAACCTAGCTGCCTGAAAAATAATTTTAAGATGTAATAACAATATTGTATTATATTAAAGTAGATTTGAAAAATTAAATTTTATATTGTAATACCATCTCCGTTCTAATTTGATTGTGGCTTTTAGAGCCACTTGTCGATTTAATCCTTTATTTTTGACGGTTTGTCCTTCCCGTCGTGGATCTCCTTCCAAACTCCGCATCCACAACGAATGCATCACACAAACCCGCCCATCTGCAAGGAATATGTTATGAATATTGATTACTTTAAAAAGTATATTATAAAATATTTAAGAAATACAATACCTATCCTTCGTACACCATGCTGGTGGGAATCTCTTCATCTCCTCAAAATTCATCTCCTCGCATCCCATCTTCGCATGCGAGTCTCTCCATGCCTTGAAAAATGTATCGTTCATTCTTTTCTCTGCTAAATGAATAAAGGCTCGACGATAAGCCTCCTTCCCCAGATCCGGAACAAGGCGATACCTACGTGGTTATCTATACAAAATATTAGAAGAAAACATGACAAAAATTTCTATACCACTTCTTAGAAATTATTCTTACCAGAAATATGTCAAACAGTCTCTCCTGTTATGTAGCAGGGATGCAACTCCATCTAAATTGCATGCTAATCAAATGTGTCTTGATTATGGTGGTTATCTCCTTTGTCACCCTGTTGTTATTCAAAAAATCGTAACATTTGTAAACATGATACAATTTATAAATATTTGATAAAATTAAATTGACAAAATTTATTAAAATCTTACCTCCCATCCGCCATAACCTCCAACAAAGGGCAGGACACCGAAGTCTGTCCAACTGCAGTAGGTAAAGGCACAGAGGTGCTCGGACGTCCAGAAGAAGGAGAATCAGAACCTATCGATGTCTGTGCAGGTATCGGGACCGGGATCGGGAATCCAGCAGGAGCGGCTGAGGTAGATGGCTCTCCATAGTCGCCTACATAAAAGGGTGGAGGAGGATAACCAAGAGACTCGTAGTAGGCTATGACCCGTCAGACCTCGTCAGACTGTGAATCTAAAACAACATCCGGGGTGGGCTGGCTACTGGACGAAGGTGTGTCTGAGGAAGATGGACAATTGGATCGATGTGATCTATGAGCCCTGCCACGTCCAAAACCTGCCATGACTGTAATGATGATGTAATAGTTAATTACATAGTTATTACTCAAGATTTTAGCTAATTCGATTATAATAGTGTAATAAAACTTACAACTAATCTTCATCATTTATTTCAGTGGGATTAAAGGATATTTTCTTCATTTTCTTCGTTTTCTGAGTTTTCTGAATCATCGTTTGTGGAGTCGGTATCATCTAGTAGGTCAACACATCAACCAATTGAATCGATTCGATGATTGGGACTTTTTCTGTTAAGTTTATTCGTTCATGTGTCGGTGTGAATGCTTCATCTATATCATCTTCGTGATGAGTGTAATCATTAGAAATATAGCTTCGAGAATTTATCTTCACAACAGTTAAAGTTTCGACACTCTTTCTCTTCTTTGACACTTGTGGGAGATAACATACTTGATTCGCTTGAGAAGCAAAAATGAAAGGGTTCAAATCTGCGTATAAATTTTCTTGGTACCATGCCGACAATGTTATTTCTCCTATCGAGTACTACACTTCCAATGGGTTCATACCAATTACACAACAAGAGAACTACTTTATTAAAGCCTGGAATACTATATTTCACTTCTAATATCTCTTTTAAAATTCCATAATAATTCATATGATCTTCCTCATAACAAGATCCACAAACCATCACTCTATGATTCTGAGTTGTTAAATATTTATCGGAATTGAAGGTATGGAAACGATAACCATTGTTGCAGCAAGAGTTGAAAGATCGGGCCTTATAAACAGGTCATTCTACAAAATATTTTAAAATATGAATATAAAAATCACCACAGTCCAACTGTTTTAAACGATCTTTAAACCAAGTTGGAAATTGATTCCTATAGACGCTCAGAACTTCGTCATCTGAGTACATAGGATTTTCCTTGATAATTTTCTTCATAAATTCCCTAAAATTAGTAAAAGAAACATTAGAATTACTTGAAATTGAATTTACATATATACATAAAGTAATACAAATACGTACTGAACATATGGTGTTATTTCCTCGCAATTGTCTAATACGTATAACTCTGCAGCATCCTTCTCCTGTTTCGATAAGAAACGCTCAGTTGCCTTTCCTACGAGCTGAGTGGATTGATAAAAGATACTGATACAAGGTTCTTCCTTCGAGTAATTGTCTCATTCCTCCTAAATCTATTGTGGATTGTCTCCACATCTTCTGGAAGATACCTAGCGCAGAATATTACGACTTCCTCATATATATATTGCGAACTTATTAATCCTTCAATTTTGCTTTTGTTTCGGACCTTTCTTTTAAGAAAGAATATAAACCTATATGGAAATAGGTTACATTTTATTCAAATAGTAAAGAATGCAAGAAGATTATAATATTTATAAATACATTTCAAATGAATACATCCAATGATATTTTACAGGCCCTCCTACTTTTGCTTCATATGGAATATGAATCATCAGATGCTCCATTGAATCAAAAAATGATGGTGGAAATATCTTCTCCAAGTTGCACATAATCACACGAATTTTTTTATGAAGATATTCCATCTCTATGCGGTGTATGCGTGACGAGTATAGAACCTGGAAAAATCAGCTGACATCTTTAAAAACATCGACAACATTTTTTGGTAACAATCCTTTGAACACTATCGGTAGTAATCTTTCCATGAAAACATGACAGTCATGACTTTTCATTTCCTTAAATGAAAACTTCTTTAAATCAACCAAATTGGAAAAATTTGATGCACATCCGTCTGAAAACTTCAATTTGTTTGTCCATTCGCAGACAAGCTTCACTTGATTTCTGTCTAAGGTATACTTCGCTTTAGGTAGTTCAACCCTTCCATTATCATGTTCCTTTATATGCAACTCTTGCCGATTGTATATGATTTGTAAATCATGACGAGACTTTACTGTATCTTTTGATCAACCGGTTACATTCATAACCGTATAAAAGATGTTATCAAATACATTTTTCTCTATATGCATAACATATAAGTTGTGTGTTATCAGTAACTTGCTCCAATAATTGTAATTCCAAAATATACTCTTCTTAATCCAATTATGACTGTCACCAAAACCAGGAAGATTTTTTATTTTATCTCCATTCTCTAAGGCTGATTTCTCCAATTCTTCCAAGCTTGATAATATCGTATCACCTGTCTTGAATGATGGGGGATCTGAAAGATCAATTGTATTCTTTTTAAATGACTACTTATGTCTTCGATATGGATGACTGTTTGGAAGAAAACGTCTGTGACAATCAAAAAAATAGGATTTCTGACCGTGTTGAAGATGGAATGATTTAGTACTCTCTATACAATATGGACAATTTTCACGTCCATGCGTACTCCATCCAGATAAACATTCCATATGCCGGGAAGTCATTTATCGTCCAAAGCAGAGCTACTTTCATGTTAAATGTTTGCCTTTTATTTGCATCATATCTATCAACTCCATCGACCCATAACATTTTCAACTCATCTATAAGAGGACGTAAATAAACGTCGATGTATTTTCTCGGATGTGTAGGTCCTGGTACCAACAACGAAAGAACATAAACTGTCGCTTATTACATTACCATGGGAGTAGATTGTATGCTGTTGTCATTACTGGCCAACAAGAGTAATCTTTACTTCTTCCATGAGGATTAAACCCGTCTGTATATAAATCTATAACACAATTCCTTTTTTCTTTGTAAAATGTAGGAAAAGCTGACATCAATACTTTCCAACAATCAGACTCGGATGGATGCTCCATGTACTTATCGACTTTATGTTCCGCTTGTCATGTCATATGCTTCGCCGTTTCTTTGCAATAATATAGTTGTTTCAATCTCGGAGTCAACGGAAAATAACGTAAAATCTTTCTCGAGATTTTTGTCCCACTCTTACTTGCTTCCTGATATCTTGGTTCGTCACATTCAGGACACCGTTGTAAATGCTGGTATTCCCCATAATTCTGCATCTTCTGGTAACATTTTCTTGATAATCCTAAGCATTGCATCAAAATTACGATCATCCATATTATACTCTATCTTCATCGATAAAAGATCCAAAACCGTAGAGAGTTTTGAATATGTCTTGCAACCCAACCACAATGACTCTTTTGCTTTTTTCAACAGCTCGTAGAATTCTGCGGACTCTACATATGGTTCCTCATCATCTAAAAAAGTAACATTGAAATCTGGACCCGCAACACCCATAACCATATCTACAAAAGGATTACTATTTTCCGCTTCTTCCGCATCATCTGTCCTTGTAATCCTCACCATGACTCCACCAAATCTGATATCCTTCCATGAAACCCATTTTATAAATATGTAACTGAGTTTTATACTTGGATCTCTTCCTCATTAAACGACATTTTTGACACGGACACAAGATAGTTCCATCTAAAATCCACGACACGAGAACCTTGTGCGTAAGCAAATTGTATAAATTCCTGAACACCTCTTTGAAAGGTATCCGTTACACGTCCATCTACTACACGGTTGTACATTCACTCTCTATTAGTTATATTGATCAACCCGAATGAAGCAATTTATAATGTCAAATTCAGGAAAATATGTGAGGAATACCTAAACCTAACCCATTGTTGAGATAAAAGATGAGAAGAGAAGCGTCTTAATTATGTTATCACTTGATCCCGTCCATAAGGATTCAAACTTACTAAAAGATGGCCATTGTCACAAGCTTGTTTATTTCTGACGAAAATTCGGCAGCATAACCCTGCATCTCTCTCGTATACCTCATAAATCAATCGCAATCAACTTTCAGAATAATCATATTAGTGATTATTTCGATAGTAAACTATGATTGATTTGGTATACCGAAGAGGAAGGGGTTATGAATCGAATTTCCATCAGAAATAAAGAGCTTGTGACAATGATCACCTTTTAGTAAGTTTGTATCCTTACGGACCCCCTAGTCCGGGATCTCTGAGCTAAGGAAAGCTAACATAAATGTAATACTTTAAGATCACTTTACGTCATACATTTGTACGTGTTACAAATGAGACTATAAAATAATCTTGAAATATTTATTTATTTATATTAACCGGATAATTACGTAAATTTGTTGATTTAACGATGGGGATAGGATAAGTGTGATCCTAATTTAGTGCCTAATAGAGTGGATTGGCTCAATAATATTAGATGGGTACCTGCAAAAAACCGAATTTTAAACCTACAAACATCAAAATCCACGACCATTGATCTGGGATAAACATCCCAAAGTGAGTCCAATAGTGCTGTGAAACAATAAAAAAAATATAACACAGTTAGAGGTGATCAAATCCTCCAATGTGTTGCACATGCCTCCCGGTGTGCAGGGCCACACACCACCCGGTGTGGAGGGACGCACTGCGTGTGAATGATTTTGTGCGATTTTATAATAATTAACGGTTAGTATTTTAGACTTATCATTAGCCTAACTATAAGTTAATGTGATATACTTGATCGCATTAACTAGAATTTAACGTGATAATAAAATATCACAGAAGAAATATTTCTGTTTATAGTTATCGTCACGCACCAATAATTTTAACTTAAATAATGAATAATTTGACATCCATTATATAGTTCTTATTCTCAAAGGCTTTGTATCTCTCATCCGCTCTTTCAATGAATCTAGTGTTATAAAACTAGGGGTAAGGCTAGACATGAACCATTTTGATGGAACTAGTGTTATGACATAACACAATATTCTCTATTTCTATATCACCATTCACCTACTTCTCTATTTAAGCACTATACTTGTTGTGATATATAATCAAACACTTGACATACGTATGATATTCCATCTACATTAGACAAATATATACTCAAATCTAACAACAACTACATATTAAACAACTGTATGAAGCATAAGCAACAAGATTAACTACTAGTAATATTAAAATTAAGAAGAAAACAATCAACTACATCAAAACCCTAAACCTCTAAAACAAATATGAAATCGAATGAAATACGAAAAAAAGAGAGAAAGGATGATAAGATATACCTAAAGAAGAGTGTGTGTGTGATTGAATACTCAAACGGAGGTCTCTCGACACGGGAATCCTCGAGGACGGGTCGTCGGAGGGGAGTAACAGGGAAGCAACTCGTGCTGGAATGAGGAAAGAAGGACGCCCGACGTTCTATTTACGGGCGTGGGCGAGCACACTTATGTGCTCGCTCAGAGCTCGCTAGGTGCTCGCCTGGTATTTGACACGCGCCGATCCAGCCACGCCTTTAAATTCAACTGGACCAGCACATCCGGGCGAGCACTTGTGCTATTCACGTGCTCGCTCATATACAGAAATATAACCGTGCCTCCAGATTCAAAAGGGAGACCGGCCTGGCGAGCACATGTGCAACCTATGTGCTCGCTAGGGTATGAGCGAGCACATGTGCTCGCCAAGTGCATCCCATCGTGTGCACGCCAATCGTGCTTTTTTTGTAGTGTTAAGATCTAAATAATCTAGGTTGAGTGATTAAAGATATCCAGGTCAATGCAAATGCTAAGGATGCATGTATATTATTTTTGGGTTTTATATGCAAGTCAGATTAAGATGCTACAAAAGGTAAGATATGGAATGCAACTATACTCAAGTACGTAAATACACAATCACACATCTAGCTCCTGAATTCAATGTTAATTCCACTCCAGTTGGTCCACTAGAGTGATTAAGCAAATGATGCATGAACTTAGATGCTAAATGGGTTGATTGATTAAGTTAGTAATTACACATCTAAGTCCTTAATAATCAATATTACTCTCCTTATTTAATTTAAAACTAAGTTCATATATAGAAGTTACTCAAACAGGTTGATTGATTAAGTTAGTAATTACACATCTAAGTCCTTAATAATCAATATTACTCTCCTTATTTAATTTAAAACTAAGTTCATATATAGAAGTTACTCAAACAGGAAGTATAGAAACATGAATTAATTTTCCTAACATGACTGCCCAATTGTATGTTTAAAATGAATTTAAGATAAATTGAGTAGCACTAAACAAATTAGAATATTTTATACATCATCTGAAATAAAATTTTAATACCATTAAATCAAGTCTAATTTTATTTAATTTAGATAAAAGATGCTTAAGTTATTCAATAATGAATCTAGGAGCTAACTTGCAAATAAAACATAATTAAACAACACATATAACATTACCAAAAGGTCTAGACTGGATTAAAATGTAATAAATAAAAGTCATAAGGGGCTTATCTGCAAATGTCACACAAAGGTATATCTATAATTATGGAGAACCGACAGGAATGGACTGCAAATGTTTCTGGCAGGCACATAAGTGTGTGTGTTGCGTCTCTACTTCTATGTTAGGTGCGGACCACGTGGAGAGTTGCTGCTCCTCGAGTCTCACTTAGATCAAACCAAGGCTGGGAGGTCTAGAGCGAGGTATGGGGCTACTACACACCGTATGATCAAATCAGAGAGATTTGATCCAACGACACTTGTAATTCCTACTTGGATTTCCGATGTAGGCGATGACTCAAAGGCGGGACTCTGGCAAGGCTCATTCCCCTCCTCTATGCTCCTCTGACATCAGAGAAGATTGGAACACCTTCCTGAAGACCTCGCGAAGGTGGTGGAAAGTTGGAGGGGCATCAATGATGGATGAATCACCTAAACGGTATAGCCTCATCGGAGGATAAATGGATATTAGAGGAGAGTTGGAAGCTTCGACCATTGACAAATCATAGCACCTTCATGCATTAATGAAATAATCGAAGTGGTGGGGGAGCTTTTGGGAGTGAAATGGTGTATTGTAGAGCGAGGAATCCCTAACGGGTTCCTCACATTGGCATCACAGTGGGAAAGGATCTGGAGAAGGAGATGGTGTGATCGGGAGGTGTACGAAGATGGTGGATGGTTAGTGACAGTGTGTGCATGATCAATTGAATGTAAGGATGATTGTGTTTGAGAATAAATTCAGAGAACACATGAAGGGGCAAAACGAGGAATACCTGGAAGATCGAAGAAGGTGATCGGAGGCGATCAAGAGGCTTGAGCTGGAGAAATTGATGCTCCCGGGTCCTCGTTTGATGTGCACGGCTGGTGTACGAAGCTCAAGTAGTGCCTTGGGAGGGCTACAACATGGCCACAAGTCCGTGGATATCGATAGAGGTCTTCCTCCTTCGTTGCTCTATTTCTCTCTCTCTCTCTCTCTCTCACCAGAGGGAGGATTAGGCTCGAAAATACGCTTCCACAAGGGCGGATGCGGGTAACAATTGTCCTCTGATGATTTTTTTGAATAGGAGTAGTGGTAGAAGAAGGTGGTTTCAAGCACCTCGAAGTTGGAGAAGTAGAGGTGGAGGGCTAGGATGTGATGATTGGGCAAAGAAGAGGATCACACAAGCTTTCGAATGGTACCAGAATCTTGGCGTGAGGACATGTGGATCAGAGAAGATAATTTGGAGAACAGTCACTAATGAAGAGTTGCGAAGCTTGGAAAGCAATCGACGGAGGTTGAATATGCACAAGCGACATTGAATCATGGGATCCAATGACCCAGATCAAGGTGTGCCAGACTAATGGGGAGCTGTTTGATCATTTGATCAAGTGGTTTCGATGGGGGCGGGTTTTGATGGACTACAAAGGAGGCAGGAAGTAAAGAAAGACCATGTCATGTGGCATGCCTGGAGACATCCACAGTGCCCAGTAAGAAAAATCCAAAACCTAAACGTAAAATATAAATCAAAATAAGATAGAAAATGAAATCAAATCAAAAAGTATTTGACATGAAAATTGTATATTTTTTCCAGATCTACAAATTTCAGGTAGATTCTAAAGCCAAAATACATCATATATGCATAATATTATTTTTGTACTAATTTTATTTATTTTGTTATTATTATTTATATTTAAAAAATGCAATATGTTATATATTATTTGCGAGATTACACTAATTTTTATGGGATTTTTAATATCAAGAAGAACACATAAAATGATAAGAATAAATAACATATATTTATAAATTAGAGACTATATTTATTTACAATAATTAGCCTTAATTATTTATAAGATGCCAAATATTAAATGTAAATAGTTAATTGTTAAATTAATTGAATAGGCTAAGATAGAGGGTTAATTAATTGGAATTATGCTCATGAATACGAGATATTAACATACATCAATGTTTATGTCGACCATATTAATAGCAAAACCATAAGATCCTAAAGAAAAGGGGTCTAGATTTTTAATGATATATGCGGTTAAGGTCAACAATGTATTGGATCTGGAGTTGGAGATGGAGATGGTGTTGTTTAGGGGCAGAACCATGAATCGTATCAAGGAGGGGCCAACGTATACAACTATCATGTATGCTTAAAAATGTAAAAATCATTATATTTTTAGATGATATTTTTAATTAGAGTTAACATTTTAAAATGAACTTTTTTTAAGTTTGATAAACTTACAATTTAAATCTATTATTAAGATTAGATTTTCAAATAGTTTGTTATTTCCGATGGTAATTTTTAACTTTTGATATATCTAATAATTTCACCCTTTCTAAATCCATCCCAAAACATTAAATTATAAAGTGAAATTTTGAAACAAAAAGTCCATTGTTAAAAGGAAACAACAAAATTTATTTCACTTAAAATGAGTGCTAGAAACATGCAGTTGATCCTATTTAATGTGGAAAAAGGATTTGTTAATGTTGTACAAGGAGTTCTAGAACATGGGAGAGATAACTGAGCTCGAATACAATTTTATATCAAATTATACTTATAGTTTTGCTACTTTGAAAGTTATTGGATAAAATATATAAAAGAAATAGATTTGGGTGAGGTAAGATTCAAACTCTAGTCTCCAAAATAACAACCTCATTACTATACAACTTGACTATTAGATGAATTAGTAACATTTCTCTTACAACTATATATATAATACAATTAAGAATGTGCCATATTAAAAACTTAAGACGTTACCCAAGTGCAATGTAATAATCAAGGAGGAGATACGACCCCATCTTATACATTGGTTCAACCCATGTGCTATTTGAGAAAACACGAGGACAAACATGGAGTTGGTGTCAGAGTGAGAATATGAAATGGTGACGAAGAGTAGGGCTGTGCATGGTTCACGGATTTCATGGTTATTCGACCCGATCCATATGGATCGACCCTAAATCAATTGGTATCCAAAGAATCACATCGGATCGGGTATCCAATCCTATTTGACCCGTGACATACGGGGCTCCTATCCAATGATCAACGGATAACCATGGGTCAACCCATCTCATAACTCCTCCAACCCGGACGATGCTTATAGGTCTACCTAGGTGGTATTCATTAGGAATGCAAATGGATGAATACAGATATGGGTATAGGTGTTACCATATCCTTATCTATTTTTTAATACAAATATGGATGCCGATACAGATATTGACGGATACGAAATCTACAATGGTAGCATATATTTAAAAAATAGATATGTAAATCAGATACTAATGATGCATATAATATTAGAAATACTTTATGCTAAATGTCCTTGTATTATAAAAATCACACCAAATATATTATATATATGAACAGATTTACGGATACAAATATAGATTTTTGCATATATCTGCAATGGCCGTTGTTCTCAACCAATAGATTTGGTCAACAAGAAAATGTATTAACCACTTAATGAAAATCAAGCAATGAAATTTATGCAGTCTTCGCTATTTAATTTAATTGGTATAGCGACCAGGGTCGAACACAAGGAGCACGATTTAAAAACTTAGTAGTCAAATTTCGAAGATGAAAAATGTTTAGTGGTTTTTTATTTTCACTTTTTTTATTTTTCAAATGAGGAACAAATCACAATATGCACACACAACACAATATTTTTGTATTTTTCAATTATAGTAAAAAAATACTCAGAAAATTGCAGAAAATATATTTTTGGGTTTTACATATTTAAAAATATTTTTGATAATTTTCCCAAAATTTTCTGATGTTTTTTGATTTTATAAAAATCAAACAGTGGAAATAAAGGAAAACAGTGCACAACCAAGAGTATTTTGCACCTTAAAATTAATTTAAGTGTCCAAAAACTCCTGGAACTTATTTTTGCTAAAGTATTAACAATTACCTACACACAAAGACTGAAATCACAATTTTCAATTTTCTAGAATTTTCTACAAATTTTATAAGATTTTTGGTTTTCACAATTTTTGGGTGTTTTTAAATGATTAATGCATGAAAATTGGAAAGAAATTAAAGGGAACTAAAATACACCTACAGTAATTTTTTTGGAATTTTTAGACAAATGTTCGAATTTTTATGATTTTTCTAAGTTCGAGCAGAGAAAGATACTATTTTTTATTTTTTTAAAAAATCAAATGATGATGAAATGCGATGATAATTTTATACAATGATCAAGGACATAGCGGGAGCATACATAAATTTTTGTCAAATTTTCAGATCAATAAAAACATTTATTTCAATGACAAAAGCCTGCAAATAGAAGTCTGGAATACAGTGACTTAAATGCAATTATTTAAAGTTTCTGCCATAGAAATTAGCAAAAATAATATGAAATAATAATCGCAATTTACCTAGTAAACACGTGCATTGCACGTGCGTTGGATTGGCGGAGGGTCTCTTTGCACTTTTGAAAACTTCTAGGGGCATCTTTGCAATTTTGCCAAAGATTTTTTTAAAACACCCCTAGAGCTTTTGTTTGTTCCTTCGTTGGATCAAAAGGGAGAGCTCAAGGAGGGGCAAGGGGGAGCCACCCCTCCTCCTTCTTCTTCAGGACGACGGTTCACAGGAGGATGCAGTAGTGGATAGGAGACGTTTGGGAGCGGCGTCGTTCGGTGGAGGCCGGCGTGGGCTGTCGCGTCGCGCGCTGAAGGTTGTGGCGGGGGATCGCACAGGCTTGGTCGGCGCGGGTGGTTCGACGGCCGGTGGAGGCGCGCTGTAGAGGCAGCGACGCGTTGAGCGGCGTAGGGCTAGCGTGGTGCCGCGCGCTGGAGGCGGACCTACTGCTCTTCTTTTTTTGTTTTTTTTTCTTTTTTTATGTGTTCTTTTGTAAATAGAAAATTTTTAAATAGAAACTATAAACAGGAACATGATTTTTTATTTTTTATTTTCCTGCAAAATAAATGTTAAAAAATTTGAAATATTTTTTTATTTTTTTAATTAACAAATGGAGATGCGTGAATGATTCCAGATGGTGGCGAAGCGAGAAAATAGATCCAGATCTTCGACCACTGTACGTGGTCGAGATGATAGGTTGTGTGATGTAGAATAAGAAAATGATGAGATCGAAAAGATGAGGTGAAAATCGGATTCGGATGACAAGTGTGATATGGATTTTTTAGGATTTTAAGATCTAAATTTTGATGAAATCGAAGCAAAAATTATATCTAAGATTTACCTAGGAAAAATGACAGAAAAGAAAATGGATCTCACCTCGGGATCGGATACACCTTAATGGCCTCGACGAGGGCCGACTCGCTGTCACCTGACGGCTCGGAAGCTAGGCACCCTTCTTTGACAAGATTGGTCTCGAAGATCGTGCTCCTCTCCAACAAAGATTGATCAAAGACAAATGAGGGAGGAGCCCCATAAAAAAAGAAAAAAATAAGAAAAGGAAAGAATGAACAAATAAAGAATATTTTCATTGGTTAATTAAATAATTAAATAATTAAATAAATTAATTAAAAACGAATTTCAAGATTAAATATAATAAATAAATTAATTAATTTACAAAAATAATTAGCCACCTTAATGGTGGCTATATAAGGTATAGAATCATATCTTTATATAGAAGGTATGTTTTCAAATTAAATAATAAATGAATTATATAATAAAATTCAAATTTTGTAATTAAAATTAATTAATTAATATTAGATATTTTTTTGTGATTTTTATGTAAGGAAATTAGTTGTATACAAGTATTACATATATAGTATTATATACATATGTACAAATAAGGAAATTATTTTTAAATAATAATTTTTATTATATTTTTTTATTATTTTATTTTATTTTTATTGAAGATAATATTTACAATTATGTATGTTATGTATAAAAATAGATATGATAAATATATACAATAGGTAAGTGGTAAAACTATACAAACCACCAAAGAAAATTGACTTTTCAACCGTAATTCCAAAAATTATGAAACCATAGCCATTTGAAAGATAATTTAATTTAGAGTACAATGGAAGTGAGTTTGATTCAATTTGAATTCATATGGAGCTAGAATTGGTATTTTAATTATTGCTTTACGGCTTTTTCTAAGTGTGATTATTTGTAATTTGTACATTATTTTGCTTTGCAATTATTTTATTTTTTACAACATATTTTTATTTACAACTTTTTTTCATAAAAATATTTAATTTGAGGTTAATTTATATACAAATAAAATAGCATAAGTTTTGTACAAATATACATGGAAAAATTTACAAATTATTTTTGTATTTTTGAATTATAGACCATATCTCCCCCTACTTTATTCCTGGTCGATTAGGTCAAGTCTTGACCTTCTCTTGGGATTCAGGTTAGTCTGCATTTATTTCATAATTACATACTTTATTTTCCTTTTATTTTTCTTTTTTTCTTTATTCTTTTATTTGAGTAAAAAAATTAAAAAATGCATACAAAATGGTAATTTCATGCAATTAGTGGGTATTTACAGATGTTTGACTAAGGAAATGAAGCTAAAATAAAAGAATAAAGATGATGAATCGTGGATTCATCAATATCCAAATGTATATATATATATATATATATATTTGTATTTATTCTAAAATAGATACTGATGCGGATGCCACAATCTTTATAAAATAGATACAGATATATCCATTTCCGTTTGTATTAAAATTGTCAGGTGTGCCAGTCGTCTCTATCAATATAGATGTAGGTGTGTCTTAGACACATCTCACATCGGTTAAGGTTTATGTCCGATCTGTCACCGTATCCGACCTGCAAGCAATCGACAACAGTGCATGTTTTGGCAACGACGTTTGGGTTGGGGGGGGGCTCCTTCGCCCACAGCTTTGTTTCCCATGTTTTATACGGATTTATCTTTCTTTTCATTCAAATCACATTAATACGTTCCTTAGTTGAAGAAAAAGATTTTTTTTAAATCACCAATTTAATCATAGTAATTGAATAAATAGGAACACATAATTTATAATTAAGAGAAATTTTATGTTTGAACATTGGAGATGTCAAAATAGAATAGAAGTCCGTGCCAAAGCGGCACCTCGAATATTGATATGAAATTGTCCCGTTCTATATCGATATGTAAGTGTCAAATTGATATATCCATATGCCATCTGACATATTCATTTCATACATATTTTGACTTTGAACATTTAAGTTTTAAAATATAATCTCAAATTTTGTAGTTTGACTTTTTTTGTCATTTATGTATTAACACGAAACCCTATTTTGGAAGCTTTAACAAATTTTGTTTGACTTGCATCTAATTCTTTTGGATCCATGGATGCCCACGGGTAATCCGATATCCAATAGGTTTCCAATCGAATGGATAACCATTTTGATTGGAGCAGGTTGACCCGTTGATCCAATATCATGGATCGGATCGGGTCAACTCCAAATGGAGCGGATTTTCATCCCATGAACACACCTAGCGAAGAGGAGTTTGCGTTATAGAAGAAGATGGAAATGGTGATGTCCTTGTAATTGTATAATTTGAAATAACACATATTCCCCAATAATTGAACAACAAATCTTGATTAATTATGTTGGAAAGATAGCACTAAAATAATCGCTTGACCATAGTTTGCAAGAACATGTTTCGTGCACACACACACACTAATTTTCCACTAAGTGAGGTACATATTTTTACCCAAGCTTGTACCTCTCACTTGTTAACATATTCTTCATCCCTTTCTCATCAAATAAACACAAGAGGAGTACTTTAGAAAACCAACGACAATAATCAAATGATTCATCATTCGCTATTATCTTTCATTAGGAGGGCAATAGTCTCTACAATTAGCTCGATAAAATATTTATCATGATGCAAGATCCAAAATGCATTCTCATCATTTTAAAGCCACTTACAAACTAACTTTAGTCGATACATGTTAGGCAAGTACGTCGTCAATGTATAAACTTTAGTTAGTAGCTCTTCATATGTATTTACTCATCTAGCACTAGTGATCGCCTTATATTCCGTTTCGTATATGATTTCAGTCCTCGTATCGGTTATCTTCCATCCCAAAATATCAAAACTGTTTCCCCGCTATCCATTTCAATATGTAATATATAACTAATTAAAACTCCTAATACTTTCTTTATGTGATGCTATTTCCAAACATAACTCGAAACAATTCAATTGTTGTCTAATTGTTGGTTCTTCATTCACAAAGTCAAATTCTCACTTAAATCAAATTTCCTTTTGATTGAATTCCATGTTCCAACAATATATTCGAAAGCAACAACACAATGTTTGAAAACACATCAATGATCTAATAATGATATTTTCCTACAATAACATTTAAGAAACATTAACATTGAATTTAACAATGACATTTTGCAACAAGGTTTTCACATATTCCATCAATTATCTAGAGTGAAAATATTTTTTTTACTTATTAAATTTCTCATATAAAAAAATTCACAACCTCATATTTATTTTCACAAACGGAAAAATATGATTGCGAATTTAGATAACAAAACATGTAATCTTAGCATCGACATTTCCATTTATGAATACCAACAACGCCATTGTTCTGAAATCGGATTTAAAAAAAACTAAATACTTACATGGATTTGACGATGAGAAGTAATACACAAAGAAGAATCCTAGAACATGAATGCGCAAAACCGGCTTTTGGATCTGCCATCCAAAAGGGATTGGTAGCGCAGTTTGTTGCATGTCTCCCTTCAATCTCTCTGTAATAGTTTTTGACCACTATAGTCAAATGCATGCAAGAACTTGATTAAGAAAGAACAAGAGAAGCCAAAGATATTAGAAGATAGATCGAAGATCGTCTCGTATATCATCTTCCAGTAATAAATATTGTATTGAGTCGAATTCTTTCTGATGCGAGAAGGAAAAAATGACTTCCTCTATGCAAACAGGACCATGATCGTTTGATCAAAGATGGAAGCAAATTGTCTGATGTACATGAGATTGTCCGATAAGGATCGGATGATCCTCTTAGAGGATGTGGATAATCGATCCCCTATAAAGGTCATCCGATCTCCATCGGACGGTCCCACGTGTAATACAACACAACATACGATCCTCTCACTTGATCAAAAACATACGAGAGAAATCTATTCAATTGCCGAGAGAGAGAGAGAGAGATTCACTTCAAACTGCCGATGTCCATTCCCGCCCTTATTCCCAACGTCCTCTCCCCCACCTCCCAACTCCACTCCATGGCCGACCTCGAGCAGCGCCACTCCCTCCTCGTCCGCCTCGGCCTCTCCCACGACAACGACGCCGTCGGCCGTGCCATCAAGTTCTGCGCCCTCCACCCTGCCGGCGACCTCCGCTACGCCCTCCGCCTCTTCGACTCCCTCCCCCACCCCGACCCCTTCATCTACAACACCCTCATCCGTGCCCACCCCGATCCCATCGCCATCTACTCCCTCATGCTCTCCCGCTCCGTCCCTCCCAACCACTTCACTTTCCCCGCGCTCGTCGGCGCCTTGGCCGGAGACTGGGACCTCCGTCTAGGTCTGCAGGTTCACGCCCACGTTCTGAAACTTGGCTTTGGATCCGATTTGTATTCACAGAACAATCTGGTGCACCTCTATTGCTGCTGCGGCCGCATGGAGGACGCACGCCAGTTGTTCGACAGAATGTCTCAGAGGGACGTTGTCTCGTGGACCAGTCTATTTGGCGGTTACGCGCGGTTGGGACTGGTGGATGAGGCGAGGGAGCTGTTCGATGGAATGCCGGAGAGGAATGGCGTGTCGTGGAACACGATGATTACGGCGTACGTGCAGAGTGCCCGGTTCGTGGATGCGTTGGCTTTGTTTGAGGAGATGCAGTCGGAAGGGATTGAGCTGGATAAGTTTGTCGCGGCCAGCATGTTATCGGCATGTGCTGGAATGAGTGCTCTGGAGCAGGGACGTCGTATACACGAGTTGGTTGTGAAGAGTGGGATTGAGATGGATTCAAAGCTTGCAACGAGTGTCATCGACATGTACTGCAAGTGTGGCAGCTTGGAGAAGGCATATGAAGTTTTCGAGCGCTTTCCCAACAAAGAACTCTCGTCGTGGAACTGCATGATCGGAGGACTGGCCGTACACGGTCGTGCGAACGATGCGATCAGGCTGTTCCTTGAAATGCAGCAGAATGGAGTGCTGCCTGGCGGGATAACTCTGTTGAATGTCCTCACTGCTTGTGCTCATGCAGGACTGGTGAAAGAGGGGAAGCATTATTTCGAATACATGGTTGATGTTTGCGGAATCGAGCCCAAAATGGAGCACTTTGGGTGCCTTGTTGATTTGTTTGGGAGAGTAGGCCTTTTATCAGAAGCCAAGAAGGTCGTGGATTCGATGAAGATGGAACCTGATGCTGGTGTCTTGGGAGCCCTGCTTGGTGCGTGCGTGATCCACCGCAATGTAGAATTAGGAGAAGAGATAGGTAGGAGGGCCATCGAGTTGGAGCCTTTCAATAGTGGGCGCTATATATCGCTAGCTAATCTCTATGCTAGTGTTGGCCGATGGGAAGCTGTTGCGGACATTAGGAAGTTGATGAGTGATAGAGGCGTCAGCAAAGAGCCCGGTCGTTCGAGTATTGAAATGGGTGGTGTGGTTAGTGAATTCATTGCAGGTGAACGAACGCACCCGCAGTCAGCACTGATATATGCCAAGTTATCTGAGGTTCTGCAAAGGATTAGAACAGATGGTTATACCCCTGAAACAAGTGCAGTGCTACACGATATTGATGAGGAAGATTTGGAGAATCCGTTGTTCTACCATAGCGAGAAGCTCGCGATTGCTTTTGGACTGTTGAATACGAAGAAGGGTGAGGTAATCAGGATATCAAAAAACCTGCGGGTTTGCAAAGACTGCCATGAGGCGAGCAAGTTCATATCGAAGGCTTTTGATCGTGTTATCATCGTAAGAGACAGGAATAGATTCCACCATTTTAAAGATGGGATGTGTTCTTGTAATGATTTCTGGTGAAAACACATTGAGGGTAGATCACCATTGTATGACCTTGTGAAGCAGCCGGGATCCCTGGGATGTATCCAAATGCCTGAGCATGGATATATTATGTGAAACAACTACTCTTTCCACAGATAAGAAGATAACGGTGCATTTTATTCGTGTAGTCAATAGAGTGAACAATAGTAATGGTGATTCTTCACTTGAAATTATTAAACTTCTTAATGGTTCCCTGCTTAACCATATAGCTCTGCAAGGGGAATGAAAGGGTTGCTCTGGAAGCGCCTGCGCGATTGCCAGTCTCTTTAAAGCATTTGATTCTGTCTGCATTTTCTCGAGGATGAAATGATTAGGTTGAGCTAAAACTTACATGCTGGTGCCATTTTCTGAATGCTTATTTGTACCACTGTAAAAAGATATATGGCATGATGAGCAGGAGCCTTGACATTAGCAAAGGTTTGACCAAGAATTTGCTTATCATTAACCCCCAAGATGTAGAAGAGCATGCTTTTGGAAGACGTTATGTTCTTTGTCTTCTCCAATCAGATTAAGAATATAGGTCAAGGAACAGTCATGTCTATGATATCCATAATCATGCAAACCAGAGATATAAAAATTACCTAGCAAGAGTTTTTACCCACAGTAGGAGATAACATCTGGTTTGGGATACAATGATAATATCATCATCATTGGGACATCCATTATCCTCATTCTCAACCTATTTGCTCCACAATGGTTCCTTGGCTGTGAAGGTGTTCCTTGTATTCCTTTAATATTTCAGGAATAATCTTTTTTAGACATAGTTATAACTATATTCAAAGGTATGTTATAGTCAAACCAGCATATTCAAAGCCACAACTTAAAGGTGCTATAATTAAAAAGGAAATGATACACGAGGGGACAAAAAGGAAATTCACGGTGTTATAATCAAACCAGCACATTCCAAGGTTTGTTATAAGCAAAACTAATCAGACCACATGTATATCAACTACATGATTTCAGTGTATCAAATTTATCTATCTAACATCTGGAATGATTTCAGTGTATCATCGATTAGGGCAGCGACAATCAAATTTATCTATTTAACAACAGGAATGACTTCAGTGTTTGATTTCAGTGTATCAAACTGCTGGAATGATTTCAATGTATCATCTAACAGCAGGAATCAAAGTGGATGAAGCTTCACCATCTCCTCACCCCCTCCCTTCAAGTTCATCAAACAACTTCAAGCAGAGCATTTTCCTTCTCCATGAATCCTTTTCCTCCATGAATGGCATTTTACCATGCTTTCGGTCAAGTGTTCATCTTGCTCCCTTCCATTGCTCATCTATAAGAAGCAAAAGAAAAAGATCGTATTACATAAACCGTATTACTCCTTCCATCACCACCGATCCCCCCACCACCACTTTACATGATCTCCAAGAACTCTATTGGGGGGGGGGGGGGGTGAAGTTAGCGACGGAAGGAGTAGTATGGTTAGTGTAATATGATTTTTGTGTGGAGAATGACGATGAGGACTTAAAATAACAACATGATTTTTACGTGGGACCATACTCCATCAGGAGCGAGATAAAACCGCAGGAGAAGGTCTCTCATCAATCAGCTACTCATTTATTTTTCTCTCAAATATTACAGGTGATGTGTGGCTTCTTATATAGCCCTACTAATAAGACCAAGTCCCACTCACAGACGATGTGTGACTAAACTTGTGGATGTGATAATTGGATCCTAGAAGGATTTACCCATAGAGGCATAATTTAACACTCCCACTCATGCTGCAATGCTCAACTTGAACAAATAGAAATAAATCACTCACTCACACAATACAAGACAGTAAAGACTATATCAACTGAACGCATACTCTACTGGATGCTTGCTGAGGACATTGCTTTTCATTTCCTGCTAGCGAGGAGGAACTAAAGGATTGGAGTATGATCCGAGTCTCCTCGTCAGAGAACATAGGCTATGTACTGTGTATGTCAGAGTCAGTGGAACTAAATGAGTCTACTCGTTGAAAGACGATGGCCTTGAACTACTCCGTCTCTCTGAGGGGTCAAACAAAGAATGTCATACTGATATCTATACATTTATCTCTGAAGATGGGACTCTCTTATAGGGACCTTGAAGTGAGTTCTCTCTCGCAGTACCTCGGAATGATCTCATACTAGAGTTAACGATCACTGGAGAATGGTGTTTGAAACTGGGTCTCCTTGTTAGAGAATTGGGTCTCTCCCACACTTGCTCGGAGAATGGGATTTCTATTCTGGAGTCCCTATGGAACTCTCTTTATCGAGCCTCTAACATAGGTCTCGGTCATACATAGCCCACATGAAAACCATGAGCCTAAATCAAGAGTATAGTGATCTCTCAAATAAATGATCACACATGTGTCCCTCAAACTGGTAGAATCTAAAATTGGAAATGGAGAACTCCGCATAATACTCCTTCTCCCATATTTGTTGGAAAAATATGATATAGACCAAGCTGGGAGAAGTAAATGAAGATGGAGAACCAAAATTCATCATCATTTTTTTAAAATAAGCTGCCCTCCTTTTTTCAGCTTTCGTCTATTTTTTATCACACATCCTCTTTTTGTACGATAACTTTTTTTCTAATCACGAAATCCTTTTTATCATTTTTATTTTTTCGCAGCAGTCCCCCTTTTTCTATCACTATTTCCCAACTTTGGGGCCAAACATCGCACCCTCTTCTCTTTTCTTATTTTCCCCCTCGTTTCTTTCATGTGGCCTACTTGGGCCCGAAACCATCTCCCCTTTCATTTTAAATGAAGGGATATCATGCCCCTTGTTCTCTAACGCACGAGAGATGGGTTACCATCAGGGAACCCTAGACCATGCCTAGACCAAGATGAAGGAACTATCAAAGAAGGATCTCATGCGGTGCTTGGATGCTTGAAAGCATTATCGAACACTACCATGGATGGCCCCGAGGGAGTGGTCGCTCAGAGAATGAGAAGGCATACAAAGTTGCAGCAACGAGGGAGTGGTCGCCCAGAGTGTCATCTGCTAGGGCTTGCAAGAGGAAGAACGTCACCACCTAGAGGTGATGTGTGTTGCTCGATCGGTGCTGGCTAATGATCACGAAATCCACCTCTTTAATAATAGATAATTATAGTATAGGAGGTGGAAATCGGATCAACAAAAACCATAAATTGTGAATATTGTGGGATATTTTTTTACTTGGTAAGTGTACCAAGGTCAAACACAGGGAATCCTGATTTTTAGTTACACAGTACTAAATTAATTTGAATAGATAATTAATTACTATGTTAATCTCTATATCAGAAAATAAAGTGAAAATAAAATAAAAGAAATGGAACGCAAAGGAAGCAAAATAAATAGAGAAGACAACGAAGCATGTGATCTGTTATTTATACTTTTAATCCAATAAAAAGATGATCAATTAATCCTCAAAATTAATCATAGATCTAAAGATATAAATATTTATCAACTTATTTCCATGTTGTAGGTTACAAGATTAATAAATGAATATAATTCTACAAATGAAGAGATAAAAAATAATCCTCAAGAAAAGATGACATCGAAATTCTCTATTTTAATCCTCAAATAAATGGATTTTAATAACACAAAATGCTATAGAATTAAATCAATTCGTCCTTGATTATGCCCCTACAAAGATTAATTCCTCAATTAAAATGATCTATTATCAGTAGAGAATTAATCAAATTAAATATGCTCAATCGAGTCCCTCCAGATTAAATCGAAATTTTTCTTAATATAAAATAGCACAAATATGTCAAAAATCAACCTGAATAGATCAAAATAAATCCAAAAATAATTATCAATATAAATCAAGCTCTGATTCGTTCTTAAGATATGTGAAATGATAGAGCACAGAACAAGCTTCAAAATGACATATCATGCACAAAAATTAGAGTTCAAATGAGAAAGATATAAGGAAATGAAGTTTCGAGGGGACTACAATACAATAAAAATAAATAGTTTCTTCTCAAAAAGGTCCCTGAAAGGACTTATCTGCAATATAAGAAACCCGTAGGGGTGCTGGTGCAATTTCTCCATGGCTCCATATGCGCATGTATTCTGGACGGCGGAGATGTTGATGCGATTTCCTTGAATGGTGGTGGCTTGGATGCAATCCCCCCCCCCCCCCCCCGCAATGCACGTGCCTTGCACGTGGCACACATGCTCGAGGGGTGGAGGCGAGGCTCGGGGGCCCCGAGCCTCCACATGGCTTGCTAAAGAGGCTCAGGTCACCTGATCCTCGAGGAGTGGGGGCTCAATTCGGGTTGTGGCGTGGCTGCTCGAGGGTCGTTGGATCAAGTATCCACCCTCAATCCAATGACGACTCTATGTAGGGGAGGCAGTAGTGCGATCGATGTCGGTGGTTCATGAAGGTGGAGAACAACGACTGAAGGTGATAGTCTGGCTGAGATGCTCGGTGGGCATAGCGGAGGTGGGGGAAAAGCGTTGTGCTCTAGTGGAGATGCAAGGCGGAGTCTCGGCCAACACACGATTGAGATGCTGGGGGCGTCGAGGAGGCGGCTAGTCATTGACGGAGCCAAGGTGACGCGTTGGCGAGCGGGGGTAGGCGACCGCGGTGGAGGCGGAGCTAGGCCGACCTCAAGCAATACATAGACAAGGTTGGTGTAGCTCCGTGATGAATCCACATTTCATCATCTTTATTCTATCATTTTGGCACCAAAAACCCTAGCAAATGCCTGTAAATAGCCTTAAATATAGCATCTTAGCATTCATGCATGTGCATTCAATCAATGTATAAAATACTGTAATTAAAGCTAAAATTATAGAATAAATAAAAGAAAAGAAAAAGAATAAAATATTGTAAATATTTTATGACCCAAACCCTCGAGACCTAGGCATCTTGATGAATAGGTCGAAAAGGAATAAAGTAGGGGGAGATAAGGGCCTGAATACCTATGATTTTCATTCATTCTTTATTCATTTTGGGACCTATTTTTGGTTCCACTTTTTATACATCAAATAAATAAACTTTGTACATGAAAGTTGTAGATAAATTAATAAAGAAAAATACAAAATTGATTTCACTGAAAAATAATACACAGATAAAAAGTTATGGTATGAATAAAAATCCAGAATCCTAACTTCCCAGAGCCGTATCTCACAACTGAAAACTCCAAATGCAGCAAACTCACCTTTAATTGTATATAGAATAAAATAAACTTTAATGGCGGTGGTTTCGCATTTGGCGGAGCTACGGTTTGAAAGTTGAGTTTGGGACCCCCATTGTATATTTGTACCGATTAAAATATTCAATTTATTATTTATTCATTATTTTTGTATTTTTATATTTTTATAATTTTGTAAATATTACTTATAATAATTATGTAATTAAAATCAGAATAAAAACCTAAATAAAATACAAAATAAAAATACTTGTATATTTCCTACATAGGTATTACACCTATACTTATACCTACATAATACAGGCTTATACTTTATTAAAAATACAAAACATATCAGAAAAATAGAATAAAAATATAATTAGGTGTATAAAAGTATTTTATAATTTTATAAAATAATAAATAGAATTAAAGAAATACAAAAAATACCAAAATAAAAATTAAAGAATACAATATATAGGTAATATACCTATAAGGGGCATAATAGGTAACTTATAAAAATAAATCTCATAAAAATAATTACAAATCATAATAAAATACTACATAAAATAATAAACATTTTTTATTTTATAACCATAATTTAATAAGATCATTTTCGATTTTTAAACTAATTTGCAAAACTTTTTTGTAGGGTTTTTCCTGGTTGGTCCACGTGGACCAACCAGGAGGTAGTCAGCATTGACCCTAGGTCAACTGCTTGCCTTCCCCCGCCTGCCTCCTGTCAGACTTGGGTTTTCACCCACTTTTATCGAGATTTTCCAACCGCGCCTTGCATTTTTTCGTGGTGATTTCTTCACATCTTTTCATCCTCGTTATGCAGTGAATCACGCCCAAGCGAAACCTTGGGCTTTGGATCACTGTGGTGATCAGGGCGCCTTGATCTTTGGGGCTCCTCAGCCACTTGGTCAAACTGCATAAGATGGAGCCCCAACTTTGAATTCGATTTCGAGTCCCTTCGGTCCACCCCTCTCCGCCTCTCCTGTGCTCTGAAGCTCCCTGGAGGTGACAGCTCCACCACGAGCTCATCAGCCAAGGCATACGAGGTCGGAGGCGCCTCCACCACCTCCCGCAACTCCGGCGGTCGAGGTACAACTTCTCCTCTGGTTCCGGCCATTGAGGGCCCTCTTCCCCTTATTTCTCATTAGCATTTTGTTCCTGTTAGCTCTAGGATTAAGAACCCTCGAAAACATTTAAGGTCCATCGCTAGAATCACCCGATCATTCATCTTGGCCGGAGCGCACCTCCGGCCAAACATCCCCAAGTCGCGTTACGCCTCGCCGCCACCATCCTGAGGTCCAGGCAGTTTGCCCTGGATCTCCTAACCATTTTTGTAGGGTCAACGCGCTTTGACTTGCGCCTGGGAGCTATTTTGGCACTCGCCGGAGCTCAGCCGAGCCCCCTAGCTCCGCCGGCCACCCGCGAGCACCCCGGCCTTCGCAGTGGTATTTTGACTCCCCCAGGAGGAAGAGAAGACCCCCAGGAGCCTCCACGTCCATTTTGACGCCCAAACGCCGCCGGAGAACAGAGATCCAGTGCGGCGAAGCTCGCCCTCGCCGGCGCTCGTCGCTGTTCTTGGTCCCCGCCTCAACACCGTTGGATCGTGGAGAAGCCCCAGATCCACCACCAGCCGTTGGATCATCGAGAGCCTCAACCGTCAGATCCGTCGAGATCCATCTAATCCAGGACGTCCATCGCCGAACCGTCATCGCGAGCTGAGGAGTCGCCACGTGTCAAGTGAAGACCCCCCGGCCGTTGGATCTGCCTTGCGAGGGATTTTTGCAAGTATACCCTCGCTATTTTTGTAATTTTCTTTAAGTCCTAAAATTTTGTTTAGTAGTTTAAATATTTTGTAAATTTTGCAACTTGGCCCCAGAACTTCAGATATTTGCACTTCGTCCCTCTGCCACGTCACCTCACATGACCTGTGCTCGTGAGGTGCGGGCATTTTGCGAGGAGGCCCTCGGTCTTTGGGATATTTCGTTTTAGTACCAGAAATTTTAGTTTAAGTGTTATAATTTTGGGATAATTGCATGAAAGCCCTCGGGCTTTGTGGAAACTACAGTTCAGTCCTCGCTAGGCGCGTGCAAGTCACGCGCCCTGGTGGACATTTTGTGTAGAAACCCCTGCAGGTTTGATAATTTGCATTTGGTCCTTGAAATTAAATTTTAAGTGCAATATTTTGTGGAAATTTGCTTGTATGCCCCTGGACTTTTGGATAATTGCATATATACCCCTGCCAGGCTGTGATATTTTTGTGAACTTATCTTATTTATTTGGAGCATATTTTAAATCGAAAAAGTCTCAAAAATTAAACTTAAGCTCCTGTGTGTTTGTCTTTCAACGCTATATTTTTAGTTCTTGATTTTATTTCATTTTTATATTTATTAAAAATAAAAAACTTGCTTTTTGCCTACTGTCTAGCTTAGAAAATACCAAAAAAATATTAAAAGACCTCGAAAAATTCCAAAACAATTCCCTTTTGTCTATTTTAACCTATTTTAGTGTCAACACAAAAATCACTAAAAATCTCAAAAGAAAAACCTTAAAAACTCAAAAAGACTCAAAAACTTCTAAAAAATATAAAAAATCTATAAAACTCCAAAAAATGAAAACTCTGTTCTTTTTCTTCCTTATTTTTATCTCTTTGTTCTAAGACTGATGTGGGAAAATTTTGAGATCATTTGATATTTTCTTTCCCATTTTTAGTCTCAGCCAGTAGCTAATTCCCTGTTTTGGTTTATTTCAGTGTTTATAAATACCAAAAACTTTTTGAAAAATACCCAAAAATCACAAAAATAGTAAAAAATTATAAAAATACCAAAAAGATTTTATTTCTTAATTTTTGGCTATTTTTGCATATTTTTATAAATATTGTAGCACCTCTTTTATTACGTTGTTTGTATTTTCCAATATTAAAAAAAATATAAAATATAAAATTATAAAAATCAGAAAATTAAAAATCAAAATACAAAATAATTAATTAAAAAAATTAATTAAAAATTAAAAACCCACAAAAATTCTTTGCTTTGCATAGTGTAGACACGCTCACATTCACTCACACACATTTGTCTGATCTACCTTGTTTGCTCCCTGTGTTCGAACTCTCTGCATACTTGCTTGCTATACATCTTTTGTGCAGAGTTAAAAATAAATTTTAACTCCACATTTATTTCTTATTGCTTGATCTATAGTGTGGGTTAATTGTTGATTAAATACAGTTTATTGTTGGTCACCGCAGCGACCTCGGTTGTCTCCTCCTTGTGTGAGACATACTATTTAGACCTACGATAAATTATGTTTATCACTCCGCGAGGTGCTGCTCTAAGAGGCGGCGAAGGAGAGAAGCGGAGGAGCATCGAAGCTAGGGCTCCATTTGAGCGAGGCTGTCATGGAGTTCTCATGGAGATGTTCGTCGGAAATGGCTGGAGCTTGGAGAAGCTCAGCCTCGTCCGTTCGGTGAAGAAATGGTGACATGTAGTTTTTCGCGAAGAAAAAGAGGAGTGAGGGAAGGGAAGCGAAGCTCCAACTACGAAGGCGAGGGAATGGAAGCGGAGCTCCGACCTTTGCAAGATCATAGGTGGATGGGGATTCCGAAAGATAGAAGGGAATCAAAGAGGGGGAGAAGGATGAGATGGATTTGGCTTGAGGTTCACCTGACAACAAGAAGGAAGAAACTCCATGATATTTCATTGCTTGAAGGACCTGGTGTACGGGGTCCTGAGCTCCTGCAGCTCAAGTTGCTACTCGATAGATACAACCGAGGATCACACCGTGCTTCACCTCTCGTTGTTGCCAGCGAGGGGGCCCTTGGTTGCTGTCTCCTACAAGGGTAGCAGCTGGAGAAGGGAAGGACTTGAAGTGGGTAGACAACGATGAAGGTCGGGGGTGGACAGGGCTTTATAGGAGGAGGAGGAGTAAAGCTGGTACAACGATCTGAGGGGGTTTGAATGCGGCAGCTAAGGTCGTGGCATTGCATGCAGGAGGTGGAGTCATTGCAGATGGAGCGGTGCTGGTGGAGGTGGCGGTTACACAGAGGGAGGAAGGGGAAGAGAGGTGGCAGAATGGCTGGAGGGGGAGAAAGGGTCAGCATGTCCCATGCACGTGCCTAGAGGGGAAGGAGATGGCACATGTCGTGCACGTGCCTGAAGAAGGGAGAGGGGTCACATGCGGGGCACGTGACCTGGAGAGAGAGAGAGGAGAAAGGAGAGAGAAGAGAGGAGAATAAAGGGAACAATAAAAAGGAATAAATAAAATAAAATAATATAAAAAATAAAATAAGTAAAATATAATAATAATAATAAATTAAGAAATAAAAGAAAAGGGTGTTACACATGGTGGCTCCAGGAGTTGCAACATGCCACTTCCAAAAAATGAAAATAAATAAAAATAAAAAAGAAATAATAAATGAAGCAAATCAAAAGTGGTCAACATGAAAGTTGTCTGTCTCGAAGAGATATACAACTTTCATGAATGACTCAAATTCAAAAAAGGTCATCTGTACAAAAAGTATTTTTGGTGGTACTCTATAGATAATAAAATACCATATTTTTGTATTTTGTGATTTTTTATATTTTATTTTGATTTTAATCAGTGAATTAATTTATATACAATATATACATAATTAATTTATTTTTTGGATTTTTTGTAGGTTTGAAAATTGTAAAATAAAATCAACAAAGATAAAATATGTACAAAATATATAATGTTAGATTTTTGTGTTTTCTTTTTATTTTCTGATTTTTATGAGTTTTGATTCTTTAAGTTAGTTAATTAATAAAAGAATATATTAGAGAAAGAATTAGGTTAAAATTATTTATTTTTGTACATATAATAATATGTTTAATCAAGGCGAAAATGCGGGTTATTTAATTACAAAATTTAACCATAATTTTAGAGCAATTAATGAATGATAATAAATCAATTTTATGGAATTTAATTAGTGATTTATTAAGGAGATTTTACTAATATTTCCATATAAAGTAGATGAATCATGGATTCATCACACCCTTATACTTTGATCTTTGCTTGTCCCCAAGCAATATTTAGTGAGATAGAAGGTTGAATCCCTGATTGTGCAAATATAAATTTCAAGACTTGTCTCATTAAAAATGATTAATTTCAATGGTCCTAAAATCCTAAGTTGAACCAAGATCATCAAAGGAATCCAACTTCTCTAATTATCAGACTCTTTGTTTATAAATATAACATAAGAGATATGAAGTTTAGTGTGTACTGCAATCCTGAGAGTCGAGTCAAAACATCACTCAAAGTCCTGATCCAAGAGACTCTCCTAAAGAACAAATTCTTAACACTAGGGGATAAATCAGTTCTTGCATTCAATCTACCATCTCAATAGCTCATCAGACTTGAAAGTGTAGATGGAAGGCCAACTGATGGAGGGTATAGGTTTGTGTATTTCTTCTCTTCCTCTCATTAGAACAAGGATCCTCTCAAGTACCTTATTACTCAATACAATTTTTTTGGTGTTGATCAGTGTGTCCGTCAAGAGTTGTTGAGTCGTATGTACTTGTTTTCCTGGGAGTACACCAGGGCGTGTCTTTTTTAAGTATCTAATATACTTACACCCAGACTTGTATCGCCTACGATGCAGAGCTCTTTTTGAGGTACTAGCCCGAATCATTTACCTAATTAGCTTTGGTCCAAGTGGACACTTTTAAATAGTTGGGAGCGCTAGTCTTCAATTGAAGCTCTTAGTAATTAACTTTGTATTTAAGAACTATTTTTCATTCAAAAATTTTTTATCTAGGCTAGCTCCACAGCTTTTACCAAGTTGGCGTACACTGATCAGTAATTTATTTAGTTTCATCACACCCATGCACATAGATCAATACAAAAGATAGCATGAAAACTTGTTCACATACTGGTTACGGTTTGCTGACACTTAGGTTTCATAAAGCTTTCATCGACTTTATCCCATCCTCAAGCATCATCGAATCAAGTCTAGACTCAAATCTCAAGTCCCAGTCCCTCAAGTGAAATTTCAATTCATCTCTTCATTCATGCAGTTGTGTAAGTGATGTGATGATCATATTCTTAGAAAGTAGAGATTAAGAGTGTCATATAGTGCTCATATCTTTCAAATTTATGGAAGTGTGGATTATTAAGTCTCGAACCCTAATGACTAAAACTCCGAATCAAAGGACCTCAAAAATCAGAGTTTCTTTTATTCATCAAGTCTTGAGTGATAGTGTAAGTGTCATGGATAGAAATTTAAGTTAGTTTTTTTTGTTTTTTGAAAAAGGTTTTCTATTTTTTTCAAAAAAAAGTTTTTTTGTTATTTTTTTAAAGAGTGACATAATGACTAGCCTGAATTCGTATGGCTAGTTGCATCTACTTTCAGTCAGTATGGATGTGAGTACTGACTGTAGAACGGCTACCTGTATTACTTCAAGACGGTTCCTTACACATTGTCCTTTAACCACCCAATCTGCTAAGGGATACCATAGTCCCCTAATTAAGAAGTAACTAGTCATTTTTAAATCAAGTAATTAGAATAGTCACTAAAAGAGTTTTTTTCAAAGATTGTAATATCCCTTAATTTTTGCAAAAAGTTTTGAAAACATGTATTATAAACACAAAAGAAAAATTTTTATAGTATAATATACACAACTTATACCCAAATCTGATTTTCGATGTGAAAATAATTAAAGTACGAGCCATGGATAAAGTATATAGAATATATACACACTTTCCTATACTTAGCTTGTGCTATGTTCACATGGCACAAAGTGAAATGAAGACATATCTCGTACCAAGCATAGTTGAGCAAAAAGAAAAGGAAGTCGACTCGTCCCCCTATGCTTAGGCTTTTGAAGGTCTAAGCATAGCAGAGAGCAAGAAATGAGGCGGTCGAGGGTGAGAAGAAAGAATAGAAGTGATGTATACACAATGATATCGATTCCCCTATACTTAGTCTTATGTAAGCCTAAGTATGGTCGAGCAATTACAAGTGGGGGACCGAGTAGATTTGAGATGGATGTACACGGTGGTCAAGAAGGTTTGCGATGAACCTTCTTGCAGGAATGTGGTGGGAGATAATATGGAGGTGTACAATAGGGTGAAGGGGGAGGAGATGTAGAAGTCCAAGCATTGTCAGATTCATCCTTAGAAGAATAATAGTCATACATAGAGGATCTCAAACTATTATCAACTAAAGGTAAGCATCTTTTGATAACTACTATACTGATTGCACTTACCTGATGAACCACTTCAGGACCAGATGAGGAACTCGACAAGGAATCTTAAGGAGTCATCTAGTTTCTAAGGTCAAAGGTGACTTTCTTAGTCGGTTTGTTTCTGTATGAAGCATCGAGGGTAGGAAGGTCAGAGTTCTTCCCCCATGCCATTAGTAAGCATTGTGGCATTTATGGGTTCCTTGTCATATGAATCATTGTATTCATTGACCCATTCCTGTCGGGTCATGACATGTCTCGAGGGGTTTCCTCAATTTGATTAGGCATTATGAACTTGTTCCTGGTGGCAGTGTGAGTGATGGCTGGGGACGAAGATGTCACCTTCTGATGTCCATGAGTTTTGGTAACATAAAAGGTTTCCACAAGCATATGAGTCGGCTCCTTGTATGGTTCAAGTATTTCATGAATTACTGCCAACTCAAAAATTGGACCACTCAAATAATCATGATGATCCTCATAAACATGGTCCAATTCCTCATAAGCTCTTTAATATTGGTTCCTCATAGCAGTTGTAGTAGGGTGGGAGGTGTGGTGAGAATCAAAGGTCGGTCCAAAAGTTGGTCTCTTGGGTGTCTCTCCTAGGGTCTATATCAGTGTTTCACGAGGAGAGTTCTGATCATGTGAAGTGGTCGTTACCTAATCACGGTTGTCGGTAGTTAGTCGGGTTCCTAAGAGCAAGTCATGTCATTGATTGTTCACTATTGTTCGCATTCAGGAACCTGATGTCCTGAGTCTCACAATCGATATTACCTTAGTAGAGGCTAAGAACAGCTTTCTTAGGATGATAGGAGCCTTAGACAACGTTTTGTGGTGCTCAAAGTCAAGGACAATAAAGTCCACTTTATGTTTGTCACCTTGGAAGTTTATGATGATAGAAACAATTCCTCGTGATCTTTTGGTAGATCAATATGGTAGTTGAACGATCACCCTAATCTTTTTGAGTTGTCTGAGCTTGAGTTGATCAAAGACGGGCTTTGGGATGATGTTTAATGTGGAGTCATGTCTAATCAGACATGAGTGAATATGGAATTCTAAATTTTAGATGTGATACGAGTCGACCGCTTGACTTTGTGGCTTTTAGTTCTATGATTCATCACCAAAGAAATGGCCATAGATATTATATGAAATGTAGTCCTTGATCATTTCTTGCCCATCTTTCTAGGGTTTAATCGACTCTTCACAAATCTCTTAAGGCCAGGCACATATTCTACGACCTTGATTAATGGAAGGTTTAAGATTAGGCTCTTGCAAAATGCTTCCATTTCAGAGTTGCCCAAATTTTTTGAATTATCTGATTTTTCAATTTTTTGGTATTTTTAGTATAATGGTCATTAGGTTGGTCAGAGGTTAGAGGTGGTTGTGAGTGTGACTCCAGCTATATAGGAGGTATCAGATCCTTAGTTTTATTACGATCCCTATAATCATTTCCTTTTGAATACACCTCAATACCACATCTAGCACCTTCAATCTTTGTTTTTTCCCATACTTTTCTAATCTCTTGTTTCAATATCTTTACAGTTCTTCTAATTTCAGTGATTACATCCTCCTCTATCATGGGATGGATTACGATAGGATATACTTTGAGAGTTTGAGGTTCCATACTCAGCATGCCTAGACATGGCACACACTCTTGAGTAGAGTATGGGTCTCTTGCAGAGACATTCTCAGTCTCATAATCTAGTGTCCACCGAAAGTGGGAAGGTGGAGCAAGATCCTTGATCCATTCTTCTATGTATGAAGGCTCATTGAGTGGAGGGTAAGAGGGCTAGTGAGACTCAATCCAAGGAGGATGATATAGGGTTCAACCATTCTTGTATGGTCATCTGAAGGGTGTTTTTGGGTCAAAGGTGTATAGATGTATTCTTGACCCAGATAGTTCGCCCAATCATCATTCTCAGTAGTTGTTTGCTCATGGTATGTGTCATAATGGCTAGCAAACTTTTGGGTAGAGGTTGTGCTAGACTGATAGGTGATAAACGCAGAATTAATTGTCGCGGGCCTGAATGTATATGTGTGTCGCTAAGGTGGCCTGCAACAAAGATCTCGGTTCGATCAACAATTAACCCACAACATAAAGAAATCAATGAATATAAAAAATGTGAAGTTAAAATTTATTATAATTGTACATGCAAATGTGTATAGGTGTAAGCATGTGTAGAAGTCGAACACTGGGAGCAAACGGGAGGAGGAGGCAAAATGAATGCACAAAATTTTCATCTTTTATCTCTTGTCCATGCTATTGTTTTTGTGGGTTTTTAATTATATATTTTTTATTTTATTTTTGGATTTTATATTTTTATATTTTGATTTTTAATTTTCTGATTTTGTATTTTCTTTTCATATTTTATATTTTTATCTTTTCTTTTTCTTTTATAAAAAACAATATAGCTTATATAAGGCTTTATTTACACAATATATAGAAATATATTTATAAATGCTATCAAATATAATCAAAATTTATAAAATAAATTATTTTTGGGTTTTTAATATTTTTTTTATGTTTTTATATTTTTCCAAAAAAATTGCTAATTTTTATGTACTTTTAAAGTCAAAATTATTCCAAATAAAGGACTAATTAAATATCCAAAATTGATTTAGGTTTCAAAAATAATAAATAAGCCCAAAAATTACCCAAATTAATTTTAATACATAATAATAACATATATATAATTATAAAATAGAAAAACATATTTTTGGTATTTTTATAGAATTTTTATCTTTTTTTGGATTTTGGAGCTTTTTGATTTTTAAATTTTCTTTTACTATTTTTAGGGTTTTTGTTTTTCGGACTCAAAAATATCAAAATATACTACATATAATTTTTTTTTGGAATTTTTCAAAAAAGTTTTATATTTTTTTGGTATTTTATAAATTAGACATGGATTATTTTGGCTCCTTTTTAATTTTAATAAATAGATTAAATGCAAAAAATGCAAAGTGGACATATGGTGTGTAAGTACAATGCATGGAGCATCTAATCCCATTTTTGTGGATTTTAGGAGCAAATTAGCTATTTTTAATAATTAGATAAAAGACACAAAAAAACATGTCCTAGCAAGGGCATAACTGCAAATACAATAAACTTCAGGGACCTAGATGCAATTAAAATAGAATAATAAAATATTTATTTAATTTTCAAGACTATTTTATAATATACAAAAAATGCTAGGATTATCTATGCAAAATTTCCAACATCACGTGGGGACTGCACATGACACTAGCAGGGACTAAAGTGCAAATACATAAAACATAGGATCTTAAATGCAAAATGCCCCAATTATTTACAATGTGATTTTTTATTTATAGAACTAATTATTAAATACAAAAAGGGTGGGGTATATATGTAATTTACCCCTTAAAAGGCGAAGGTGGACAGTGGGATCTTCTTCGCTAATACACGGGTCGTCCATCTGACGACTGATGACGATTTGCTGATGAGCGGTGGAGATTAGATCGCACGGTGCGATCCGACGGTCGGAACGAGTCTCCATCAGATGACTGTGGCTTGATCTGGGCGGCGCATCTGATCCAACGATGAGGAGGCATGGTCCAAGAACAGGGAAGAACACTCGCCTGGGCGAGGTTCCTGTGATTATATCTCCCTCCTCCAGTGATGATTGAAGCTCTGAGATGGCCGAGTAGCTTCCTGGCAGGATGCTCTAACTGCTGGAGGTGATGAAATGGCACAGGGGTGACCGAAGCTCCTCCACGAGGTCGGGGAAGAAGAAGAGCCCTAGGTATCTCTGGCATTGCTTGAATCCGGCTCATGGCGCTCATTTGCGCGCCCAACCTGCAGGGGAATGACACACAGCTTGAGGCGGTTCTCCTCGACCAAAATTGAAGATGTTAGCATGAAAGGCGAGGCGGATGGCGAGACTTTCGGCGGGATGGTGGAATGGAAGCTTCGATTCGCAGAATCGGGAAGATTCTGATTGGTACAAGGTGGCCGAGAGGTGGAGAAAATGGTTGGGAACGGAATGGGACAGAAAGGCGAGGCGGTGAACGGTGAGGTACAGCGGAATCGTTCGTCGGAGCTCCAATGGATTTTATACTACATCTAAGGGCTAAATGCTAATCTAATGGCATAATTAAAACACTGGGATTAAGGGCTGCTTAGAAACAATAAAATGCACATCTCTCACCAGCCGACGAGGGTAGGGAGCAGAGGTCGCTGGCGTGGCAGTCTTGGGTGCACCTCCCGCCTCCCCGAGCATCCGCGAGCTCAGGGGACTCCTCCTGTCACAAGAATACACTCTTTTGTCGAGCTTCATAGCTCTAGGGCTTGGCAAAATGACCAACTTTGAAATGGGAGGTGGAGTTTTTTATTTATACACATTAGGGAGCGCCCTTATTGACCGGCCAAAATCAAAGAATCAAAAGTATATACGAGCTATCTACAGGTCCGACATGGATCATAATTAATATATGAGAAATTCTCGTGAAGGGATCGATCGTGATCGATGGATAGATCGGCCAGGAAAAATGCAAGAAATCACGGGAAAAGACGGGTCACGTCACTTCAGATGGCAGAGGGGGAAGTTGGCTTGGGTCAACATTTGACGCGCCCTGATTGGGCCACCTAGGCCGCTAGGCGACAAAACAACCCAATTTATTCAAAATTAATTATTTAAAAATAGTAAATGATTCTATTATTTTGTGTTTATAAAATAAAAAATGGTTATTATTTAATGTAGTATTTTATTATGATTTTTATTTATTTTCTGATGTATTTTATTATAAATTTATTTTTAATGGCTTATTTATAGGTATATTTACCTATATTTTGTATAATTTTATTTTATTTTGTATTTTTTTATTATTTCATTCTTTTATTTTATATATTTATAACTTATTTTTTTGAGTATAAATATATTTTTATTTCATTTTTATGATATTATTTGTATACTTAAATAAATAAGTATGTGTATCATGTAGGTATATTTATAGGTATTTTACCTATGTATTATGTATACTATTTATTTTAATATATTTTGTTGAGTTTTATTTTAGTTTTGTATTTTTAATCAAATATGTATAAAATCTACAATATTATAAAAATATGAAATAATGAAGAATTAAAGAATATATTCCCCTTTTATTTATATACATATAATAACATAGGTATTTTATCTATGTATTTTCATAGATTTATTTTATTTTGCATTTTCTTCTTAGTTTTATTCTAGTTTTAATATAAACATATATTATAGATAATATTTACGAAATTATAAAAATATGAATATTTAAAAATAGTAAATAATGAATAAACTGAATATTTTAATCGATAGAATGTACAATAGGGGTCAAAAACCTAACTTCTACACAGTAACTCCAAAAAACATAAAACCACCACCATTAAATAGCTTGTAAAAAGTTATATACAATTAGAGTTTTGATTTTGCTATGTTTTGAATTTTTATTTGAAAGATACGGGTCTGTGAATTTTTTTGGATTTTTATTTTGTGTATAAAATGTACAAAGTGTATTATTTTTGTACAAACTCAATTTTGTATTTTTATTTACATTATTATCTACAACTTTTATGTACAATGTTTCTTTATTTGATGAATATATAATGGAATATAAAATAGGTGTCAAAAATGCATTTTTAAAGAAGAATAAATGAGATTTTTATTGTCTTTTTGGCCCTTATCTCCCCCTACTTTATTCCTTGTCGACCAAGTCAATTCTTGCCTTGGTCTCGGGATTTAGGGTCACAAAATATTTTCAATATTTTATTCCTTTTTCTTTTCTTCTCTTTATTCTATAGTTTTGGCATTAAAAACCTTATTTTATATACAAATAATATAATAAATAATGAATGCTATTATGCACAAATTGATGCTATTTTCATGCATTTGCTAGGATTTTTAAGGCCAAAATGATAGAATAAAGGTGATGAAATGGAGATTCATTGCCCCCTATTCTTGCCTTTGCCAGTCCCTAACAGACACTTATGCAATAAGTATAAAAAGGAATAAAGAAAAAGAAGAAATGAAAAAGAAGAATAAAGAATAAATGGAATTGATCATGATTATTAAACTTATCTGTATAAATCAAAGTTTGGAGCTCAGGTTAGACCTTGATGTAAAAATGTGTGTGGAACCTGGTTGGGAACCAAATTTAAAGCATAACAGCCTTCGAGAGTCACAGAACTCGGTTCAAACCACCTCAATAGCCAAGTCAGAACTAGCCTAGATCATACGCAAACCCTTATGACTATGAAGCTGACTTGTACAATGTAAGTGATAGTGGCTCTCCTCAACTGGAATGACAAAGGAACTGACTTCTCCTGAATGACAACCCAACGATTCCCTAATCCAACTCTCTGTCCTCGAGGTAAGTTCAAGTGGCATCCAACTCAAGAGGAGGAGGTGAAGAAGAGAATGGGCGGTAGCCAGTGTAGCTACCTATCTTAGGATGCATGACCAGTGTAGTCAAGTCATCCAGCTGCAGGCTCACATGGTATAACTTTGATGCTCAAGCTTGCTTATTTTTTATACTTCGACAGGCGTTTTATTTTTATTTTCAAGCCTGCCCACTTTTTTGGAGTTTTTTTTCAACATACTATTTACAACAACATTTACATAAGGAGATTTTCCTCTTGAGCCAGAAGACTTTCCCTCTTTTGAAACTTTATTGCAACCTACACTCTCCTGTCTTTAGACTTCATTGAAACTGGACCAGGTTGGGGTGCACTTCCCTCCCTAGACGAGGACGAATGTTTCCACCCGTGTGCATCTCAGACTGTCAAATCCAACCCGCTCACCACTCCAACTGAGTTGAGCCAAGTAAAAGGTGCAAGTGTCCAAGTTAGGTCACGACCGACAAGAGTCATACGTGCGTCTCGAAAAGTTCTAGTTAGTCAGTTGAGGTGACTTGAACCCAGCCCTAAGTCTCAAAGAATTAAGTCCTTATGGACCCGAAGTACCTTAAACCTAATATCCATAAGGTTCCAGTGCGGTTAGGTGCAGTAATGTCCAACCAAGCTCCAATCTTCGACTTTATTGGACTAGTTCAATCATCAAGCTCAATCAAAGAATAATATGCAAATGCTATGACAATGCAGAAAATTGATGCAATTTTTTCATAAAGAATTTAAAAATGAAAGAATCTTTTGACAAAAGAATTTTGGAAAAGAATTTTGACACACAAAGTATAAAATATTTACAGCTATTTACACGGGCGTGCTTCTTTATTTTACAAGAGTTAAGAATTTTAAAGAATTTTCAGATTTTAACAAGGTTATTATTGCAGGTACATTTATATAATTGATAAAGAATTTTATTTTGATTTATATACACATTTTATTCCTATTTTAATGATACATTCATTCCTCAAATTTATTTGAAAACAATTTTCAAAATTATAGTACAAAATAATGTTTGCAAATATTTTCAAACATATGAAAGCCATTTTTGCAAAGATTTTTCACACAGTATATACATTTTTCAAAATATGTTTTTACAAAAATTTTCAAAATCATTTGCAAATAGCTTTTCGAAATCTTTTATTTCACACAAAGAAAAGAATTTTGGCAATTCAAAAAATATTTTTACAAAGTTTGAAAATATTTCACAAAACGTTTTCCAAACAGTTCACACCATTTTTCAAATCATTTTGCAAAAATATTTTTAACCTGATTTATTCATCAGTAAATACGAAAAGAATTTGAGGAATGACTGTTGTTATTAAATGATTTTTAATGAAATATATATGTATATATATTTAGCCATATTTAATAATAATAATAATACAAAAGTACAAGTTATGGCTAAAGTATATACAGAGTATATACGACCCCCCTATACTTAGCATGAACTATGCCCTCATATATCGAAAAAGAGAAAGAGAAGACATAACTCGTACTAAGTATAGAAAAGCCTACACTACAACGACTGAAGAAAGAATGAAAGAATGAATGGGGGAAATGAATAAGAAGGTGACCGGCCCCCCTATACTTAGGATCAAATAATCCTAAGTATAGAAGACTGTACACAACGCAGGGAGGGTCACGGGAGGGAATAAATGAAAAATTAAAATAAACAGATCACAGCTCAGATTGTCTCCCCTATACTTAGGGTGAGATATCCCTAAGTATAGCAGAGCAGATCAACAAGAGAGGATACAGTGGAGGGGATCAAAGAATGAACAAACCGGGGTGTACCTCCTATACTTAGGACAAAGTACATACTAAGTACAGAAAACTGACACAAAGGGGCGATACCTTTTCTGTAGATAAAGAAAAATGAAAAGGAAAAGAAGAAAATAAAAGACAGATATATATATATATAGATGAAAAAGGTCATAGAGAATGTACACATTACTCCCGCTATAGTTAGGGTGAAAGATCCCTAAATATAAGCAACGACATGAGTGATAAAACTGAATGATGAAAGAACAATGTGGTGTGTACCCCCTATACTTAGGACAAGGTACGTCTTAAGTATAGATACAAAGAGATGGCAATAGATCTGGGGCACACGTAACATGCGGGAGAGAGAAGGAATATAAGACAAAACGTAAATATATAATAAGTATAGATTGATGAGGTACAGGACGGTATCTGGTAAGCGAGTATTGTGCTTTCGTCGTCGTCTCCCTGTGAGAACGGGGACGCAGTTAGTTAGTGCAAAGACACTCGGGTATGCCATCAATTAGGTGTCAGCTACCGGGGAATATAGATCAAAAGGTGAGGCAGGGTCCGGTAGCATGAATCAGAACATCAGCTCATAAGGAAGGAATGTGAGATCATAGCCGATACTGTAAGACCTGGAGGGAAAAAGGAACAAGATGGAATCCTCCAAGTCAATCATTGTCTCAAAATATATGAACGGGAAGACATGACATCCCTAATGCAGCGGTGTGGTATCCGGTGGGCATAAAATCAAAAGGTCACAAGAACACATCAGACACTAGGGCTCTACCCTTGCGAGGGTCGTCAAGGTGAGAGGAGTCAGAGAGTAATCAGAATACTCGGCTTTGTGCTCCTACAGAGAGGATACACAAGCAGGGAGGAGATTGAGTACCAAATTCAGCAGACCTGACTTCGTGCCCCTCCAAAAAGGAAGCACCAAAAGTGAAGCCGAGTACCTAAAATATGATGTACCCTCCCACAGATAACCCTCGGAGAGTAGTACATGCTAGTCAATGAATAATCAGAATAGAGGCTCACCCTTGCGAGGGTCGTCAAGGTGAGCGGGCTCAACGGAGCCTGGTCCATCAGGCGGATCGCAGAAACGGTCTCAGTATACGACAGATAGGCTACCAACAGAAGAGACCGATAAATCAAGAAAGTGCGGCAGCGTCCCGTATATAACCCTCAGGGAGTATGTTGCTAACTAAGCAATGAAATAATCAAAGTAGATGGCTCGTCCTTGCGAGGACCGTCAAGGAGAGCAGACTCAAAGGAGTCAAGTCAGATGGGTCCCAAGATCAAACGGATCGGATAAAAATCGAAGCAATGGGGACCAAAGAGTATATGAACTAGGCATGGAATAATCAGAAACGTGAAGCTCATCCTTGTGAGGACTGTCAAGGAGAGAAGACTCATATGAGTCGGGTACATTGGCCTCGTGCACCTATAGATCGGGCATACAATCAGTAGTGCGGCCGAATAGTCAAATCAGACAACTCGGTTTCATGCTCCAACAGATAGGCAGCATAAAAAGTGAGGGAACCGAACGTAGAGAATGTGTCGCATCCTCCTGCAGACAATCCTCGGGGAGTAATGCAAACTAGGTCAATCAAGTCTTGGGATTGCTGGCATGAAATCTCAGGTCCTCCAAAGTAATCAATCAATCAATCATCAGGAGGGCATAATATCATATGAGGGAGAAAATAATTAGGTCAATCGCAGAACATCCCTCAGTCAATCCAGTCAAATCAGCTGAGATGGCACAAAAGATAACCAGAACTCCTCTGGATGCCACAGGTGGATAATAAATGCAGGAGATTGGGGATGGGTTAATCAAGAAGATGAGAGATCATGTGGGTGTTGGATATGCAAGCCCACGGCGGGCCATTATGCAATAAATGTTATTGCGAATATCATTCCCTGATCTGAAATAAAGAATAAATAATTTGCATAATAGGTCCCTTAGTACAATTAGGGTTATGTACCATGGCCATCTTAATGATCATACAACTGTTGATTCAATTATTGGGTAAATATCTTAATGATCATACATCTTAATGATCATACAGCTGGTGCTTGGGTAAATATCTAAAGAGTTAGATTGAGGACTTATCGAGCACCGTCAAATGATTGTTAAGAGATGATCTCCAGCCTGAGTAGGAGATGGCAATCCTTTCTCAGTTAGGTTGATATCTGACCGACCTCTTGATGCAGGTCCTCTACATAGGAATAGAGATTCGAAGGTGTCAGATTAGTTAGGTCAAAGAGTTGATTTAACGAGATCGAGATAACCAAAGTCCTATATCATATGCTGTCATGATATAGGCACGCATCCTCTGACTGGAGATAGATGTGTTACTATATGTCTGAGTATGTACATTTGGCAGATCAATAGGTTGATGACCTAACCAAGGTCTATACACCGGCGCGCTGGTGTACATATAAGGGCATATGAGTAATACGATCTCTCAAAGGGATCATACATGTTCACTACTGAACCGGAAGACATGAGCTCACTCATGAGATATTGGGAAGAATCAAATTCAGTGTGCACAGTCATCTCGCTTTGGAAGCTTGACTGAATTTGTATGTTTGATATATACTTTTGGAAAGTATAAGATCAAGACCTAGGTATGATATATGCTTTTGGAAAGCATAAGATCGATACCAACTCCCAATGATCAAAATGAGAAACTTACTGATAAAACCCTGAAGTAGACAATATAAAGTTGATCTAATACTTCGGGTTTATTCTGAGACTTCTAGTATGCAGGATGTACAGGTATTGGGAATACCTGAGGGTGATGTGATCATAAACGATTGTATAACCATGACGCTTCCATTCCTAGGGAGTGATGAAATGGGTCTGGATTTTAATGACTCCTCTAACTAGAGAAGTAATCTGATCTTAGTCCAAATATTGGACATTGATCTGAATGTGATTCAGATGCAATGAGAAGATTGGATTTGCGATCTTGATTTAATTAAGCATCTATGGGAGGCCCGAGATCTGGATTTGAGATGTAATCTCAATATCCAAGTCACTATATGTGGAACAATACAATCGCCCTGTCCTTATCTCCAAGTATTCGTGGAGAAAGCGCATTATCCTTGAAAGGGTTCAGGATAATTATATTGATGATAATATGTATCCGAGCATTGAGAAAATGGATAATTAAATGTGATTTAATTATCATGAATAATATGAATTTGATTCATATTATATAGAGAGTTATCTTAGATAATTAAATGAGATTTGATTATCAAAGATATAAATAATGTAAATGTGATTCATATTATTTGGGCACATGAGAATAGAGATTCAAGATGATAAATGTGATTTAATTATCATGGATATGAATAATGTGGATAGCAATATCCATATTAGTCATATATATTATAAATGTGATTTATGATATATAAGAGAGAGCTATTTGTAAATTACATTTGTTAATTAAATGTTAATGTGAATTGGATTCACATTGGACATTAAATTGAAAATGTAATTTACATTTTATTTTGGGTTGTGAATGTGATTCACAAATTTCCTATGGCAAGATTGCAATGTATACAAAATAATTGTGAATTATTTTTGTAGAATAATTTGCAACAAAAGTTGTTGCATATTGGAGATTACAATAAAGATATGAGAGCCACCTTCCATATAAATGGAGTGGACGGCCACCACTCCTATTAGGAATGTGTGGCCATCCCCTCCTTCCAACATGGAAGGAGGCACTCTCTCTCCTATGATCTCCAAGAGATCTTGATTTAATTTGGTGATTGAATTATATTGATTTATCAATATATATTTAATCCAAGTTAAATTAATTGTTGTTGTTTTTTACCAACACAAATCTTAGCCATTAAAAGAAACACAATCTCTGAGAGCCATTGGATTTGTGTTGTCCCTTGGATTGAGATCCATGGATCCCAAAATATTATAAAAGGAGAGGCACCTGATGAATCCACATTTCATCATCTTTATTCTATCATTTTGGCACCAAAAACCCTAGCAAATGCCTGTAAATATCATTAATATCATCATCTTAGCATTCATGCATGTGCATCTACATAGTGTATAAAATGCTGTAATCAAAGCCAAAATTATAGAATAAATAAAAGAAAAGAAAAAGAATAAAATATTGTAAATATTTTATGACCCAAAACCCCAAGACCTAGGTATCTTGATGAATAGGTCGACCAGGAATAAAGTAGGGGGAGATAAGGGCCAAAATACAGATAAAATACCTATACATTCTATTCATTCTTTATTCATTTTGGGACCTATTTTTAGTTCCACTTTTTATACATCAAATAAAGAAACTTTGTACATGAAAGTTGTAGATAATTATATAAAGAAAAATGCAAAATTGATTTCACTAAAAAATGATATACAGATAAAAAGTTATGGTCTGAATAAAAATCCAGAATCTCAACTTCCCAGACCCGTATCTCACAAATGACAACTCCAAATGCATCAAACTCACCTTTATTATATATAGAATAAAATAATCTATTTAATGGCGGTGGTTTCGCATTTGGCGGAGCTACGGTTTGAAAGTTGAGTTTTGGACCACATTGTATACTTGTACATATTAAAATATTCAATTTATTATTTATTCATTATTTTATATTTTTATTTTTTTATAATGTTGTAAATAATACTTATAATAATTATATACATTAAAATTGGAATAAAAACCTAAATAAAACCCTAAATAAAAATACTTGTATATAGATCATACAGGTATTATACCTATGCTTATACCTATACTTTTTGTACTTATATTTTATTTAATGTACAGAATACATCAGAAAAATAAAATAAAAATATATTTGTGTATATAAAATTATTTTATAATTTTATAAAATACTAAATAAAAATAATAAAATTAAAATACACAGAATAAAAATTAAATACTAAATTACATAGGTAATATACCTATATAGGGGTATAATAGCAACTTGTATAGACTCACCTACATATTTATTTAGCCCTATAAATAAATAAAATTAATCTTTATAGTTTTTGTAAATATTCTTTATTATATAGTGTAAATAAATAAAATAAAAACAATCAAAACAAAAACCAAATAAAAATAGCAAAAATTAAAAAACACAAAAATAGATTGTACATATACCATGTATATAAGTGTATATATGTATTTATTTTACCTATGTATATAAATAATAAAAATAAAATAAAAATATCTTTTTATTCCTTATTTTATAATGAAAATAAATAAAATATAAAATAGGAATAAAAATTGCATAAAAATAATAATTAAAAATCAAAAATTAAAAACCCTAATAGTGTACATATACCTATATAGTACATATAGTGTAAGTACCTTATTTTTATTTCTAAAAATTAATTAAAAATCACAAAAAATAGAAAAAAATAAAATAAAAATATTTCATGTTTTGAGTTTTTGCTAAATCGGCCCTAGCTACCCTTAATTTTAACTTCAAAATCCAGCCACGTGGCCTGTTTCTATTGGGTCCTGGGGATGTTGACCGCCCGGTCAACTACCCCCCCAGGACCACTCCACTCGGGTCCTTAGCGGGTCCCCAACTTCTCGGATTTTTCCCCGTTAAACCCGAGTGCCTACCACCTAAACCCCGGGTCCGAATCCTTAATGACACATCCGACATCCTCGCCGGAGCCGCATCCTCGGGATCCGCGCGCTTCCATGCTTGCCCGGACCTTTCTTAGCCGGACCCCTAGCCATATATAGTCGTCGCTCCGCCACCTTTTTGCTCCATCTTTGGCCATTCGAATCCTTCACCTGTGAGCTCCAGAGAGTGCGCGAGAGTGACAGCTCGCGTCCGAGCCTGTCGAAGCGAGGGGAGGAAGAGAATCCATCGATCCGGCGAGCTACGCCGCCGCTGCTCCGCCACCAGCGTGAGCACCAAGCCTCGGAGGGAGACGCTCCTCGAGGCAACGACCAGGAGCTTCCCCAGCTCCTCCCCAGTCTCTTCGTCCGCCCAGGTAACCTTGTAGGTCTTTATTTTTCCCTGATTTCCATTTACGCCCAATTCGTACCGCCGCCGTCTCTAGCTGATTCCGACCATCCCATCACTCCGTTCGATCATCGGAATCGACCATCGCATCCGCCTCCCTGCGACACACCTTCTTCACCCCTCCATCCAACCCATCTCGCACAGGAGCTGGGAGCCGAGCTCCTCCGTCTACCCCCTTCGCCGGAGCTCGCCATTTCGACCCCCAGTTCACCGTCGCTCCGTCTAACCGGGTCGAGGCAATTTGCCCTCGACCCGCGAGTCTCTTGGTGGTCTTTGCAGGTGCTACCAAGCCCATCTGAGGGCTTTGGTCATTCAGGCCAGGAGCCTCGCCTCCGCCAACCTCGCCGGAGCTCTCGAGAGCACGGTTGGGTCATCGGAGCCTACCGGCAGACGCAGGAGCACACCACGTTTCTTCTCCGACCTTCAGAGTGCTTCCAGGAGGAGTCTAGCGCACGCCAGAGGCCGACGAGTCTCGCCGGCGACCTGTTCTTCCAGCACCCTCCGTCGCCGTCCGATCGCCTCGGCCCTCCAGTTTTGATCCAGACCGTCCATCTCAGGAGGCTCCTGCACCGCCAGATCTTTGGAGAGGCGATCTCAGCCGTTGGACCAGAGAAGGGTGTGGCCCCCAGACGTTCTCGACCGCTTGATCTCACACTTGGCCAGCCCCCCTCCGTTGGATCGATCCGAGGAGAGCAGCGTTGGACCCCCAGTCGCCCTCAACCGCTTGATCAGACACGTGGCGTCCATCCAGCCGCTCCGAGTAATAAAGGGTAATTTACCCTTAGGCCCTCTTTCTTATTTTATTTCGCTTTAGTCCTGTAAATATTGAGTTCAGTTGTTTAAGTTTTGGTATTTTTGCATAGAGACCCGTGTGCTTGTTTTTTATTTGCTGATATACCCCTGTACATGGTCTGACACGTGCTTCGTCACATGGTTTGTTGGGATATTTGCATCTTATGCCCTGTTGTTCTGGATGTTATTAGTTAAATGAAAGTTTTTACTTATTTGCACTTATACCGCTGTGCGTGGTTTATTTGAGCATGTGCGTGATATTTTGGGTATTTTGCGAATAGACCCCTAGACTTTTGGTACATGTTACCAATAAGTCCTCGGGACTTATTTTTATTGCATTTGGGTCCCTGAGTGCCCCAGGCACGCGCGTGGCGCGTGTTTTGCTGGGTAAATTGCACCAGACCCCCCAGACTCTTGGGTATTTGCACGTTGGTCCCTTTGCACTGTGCCCTTTCTTTCTTTTTGAATAAAATAGCAAATTACCTCCAAATCCAACGAAAATTGGTCACATGGCTCCTGCCATGGTGTAAAATTTTCGAGGATTTTTTAGGAAAATTTTGATTTCGTTTGATATTTTTAAAAATTCAAAAACCTCTATTTTCTTCATTGTCTAACTTTAAAAATCACAAAAAATATTAAAAAGTGTCTAAAATTTACAAAAAAATTGTCTACTATCCCCTTTGTTGTGTTTGATTTTCTAGCCAATTTTGGCTATTTTCCATTACTGAAAACCACTAAAAATTGAAAAACACTTAAAAACTTATAAAAATTCTAGTAAATAAACCAAAAACCCAAAAATAATAAAATATGTGCCTAAATTTTCCTTGTTTTATTCCCTTTACAGGAAAATTACCTCCAAGCTAATTTGGGGCCTTTGGATATTTTATCCAGGCTCTTCTAGCTCGGCTGGACAGTACATTGTATTTCAGTCACTGTTTGATTTTTAGAAAATTAAATAAATATCAGAAAATTCTCAAAAATTCACCAAAAACACTAAAAATTATAAAACACATAAAAATATTTTTGTTTGAATTTTTGATTGATTTTTAGTGCATTAAATAATTTGTTGAAGTGTGTGTTTACTTTACTTTTCTTATTTTCTTAATACATTAAAAAATCCAAAAAAATATAAAACAATTAAAAACCACTAAAAATATTTTCTTTTTTTATTTTATTCCTTTTTACTACTTCGTAGGCCGAGAGGCCAACCCGTGCTCCTTGAGTTCGACCCTGGTCGCTATACCAGGTTAATCCAATAGCAGGACCGCTATTTTGTGTTTTATCTGTTTTATCTCTATTAGTGGTTCATTTTTCTTGATCGAGCGAACTTGATCGCATGGGTCGCAACGACCAATTTAGCACCTATACCCTAGCCTTCAGGTCGCTCATCAGAATGGCGCCGTTGCCGGGGAGCACGGCTTAGTAGTTTTTGTTTTGGTTTTATTTTTGTTTTCGCGGCTTTTCGCGGCTCTTTCAGAGCTCGCGGCTTTTTCGCGGCTTTTGTTTATATTTTATGTTTGTTTTATTTTGTTTTATTTTCTTTTTCTTTTATTTTTGTTTTTGTTTTATTTTGAGTGTTTATTTTATTTTATATTTTTGCATATATACCCTCATTTTCTTTCAGTTATTTTTCTTCTTATTATTTGATTATTTTTATTGGTCTGACCACTCATCTCTTTTTCTTGCGAGGGCCCGAGGACCGAGGCGGCCGATTTCGAGAAGCCGGTGCAACCGAGGAACTTGGAGGCGGCTCCCTTCTGTACGGAGCCGCAGGAGAGAGCAAGAGAGAGAGTGGAGTGGGAGAGGATTAGATAGACTTTTTACTTTTATTTGATTATTATTGTAGGGATTTTATCAGTTGTGCCCCTCCGAGATATCGCAATATCAGTTATGCCCCTATCTTTTTGGTAATATCAGTTGTGCCCCCGACTTCTTGCCAATATTTCACTTGTGCCCCTCAGAGGGGCATAACTGATAAAAGATTTTTATCAGTTATGCCCCTCTGAGGGGCACAAGTGAAATATTGGCAAGAAGTCGGGGGCACAACTGATATTACCAAAAAGATAGGGGCACAACTGATATTGCGATATCTCGGAAGGGCACAACTGATAAAAACCCATTATTGTAATAATACAACGACTCAGACTGGACACTTTGGACTGTGATTGGACTTAGCGGGTCTGTTTCGCTGAGCACCGGTGTGCTCGGGGGATCCTTAGGACTTTTTCGCGGCTTTTTACACGGTTTTGTTTTCTTTCCATTTTTTCTGCCTTTTCCGGTGTTTACGCGATTTTCATCGAGCCCCTAGACTTAGGATTTTCTCTTGCTTGTGCCGTAATTAGTAGGGTCCCCACACTTAACTATTTGCCTATTCCTATAGTGCGCTAATTGGACTCACTAATAATCAATTAATAAAAATAATCGACTCATCTCCTTCGTAGCCTACGTGCCGCAGCTCACCCTGTAAAGCGCTTTCTCCTACCCTTGATTTGTCGGGCAGAGGAGGGGTGGGCCAAGACCGGACCCTTTGGCTTGGAGGTCGGTGACCGATTAGACGGTTCTACGTGTAGAAATTGCTCATCTAGGACTCGGTTTTTTCCGCTGCATCATTTAGGGTATGATTTAGCGAGAAATAGGCGGTCTTAAGTTCAACACAAAGCGTGAACTCAGTCGGTGTATCGACCACTCTAAATCTGTACTAAAGTCAACAATTAACCCACACTAAAGATCAATAAATTAGAAATAATGTGGAGTTAAAATTTATTTTTAACTCTACACAAATGGTGTATAGTGACAAGTATGCAGAGAGTTCGAACACAGGGAGCAAGTAGGGTAGTTCAAACAAGTGTGCACAAGTGTGTGTGTGCGTGTGTGAAGTGTCTACACTAAGCAATCAAGCAAATAAATTTTTGTGGGTTTTTAATTTTTAATTATTATTTTTTAATTTTTAATTTTGTATTTTGATTTTTAATTTTCTGATTTTTATAATTTTATATTTTATATATTTTTTTTTAATTTTCAATATTGGAAAATAAAGACAATGTAATGAAAGGCAAGATAAAATATTTATAAAAATACACAAAAATATCCAAAAATTCACAAATAAAATGTTTTTGGTATTTTTAGGAATTTTTACTGTTTTTGTGATTTTTGGGGATTTTTCAAGGTGTTTTTGATATTTTTAATTACTGAAATAAAGCAAAACAATGAAATAGATGCTGGCTGTGAGTAAAATGGGATATAAAAATAGTAACCAGTATCAAAATTTTTCACACTATTTTTCAAATGAAGAGAACAAAATATGGAACAAACAGAACCTGAGTTTGTATTTTTTGGAGTTTTTTTTGAATTTATATATTTTTTTGAAGTTTTTGAGTGTTTTTAAATTTTTAGTGTTTTTCTTTTGAGATTTTTAATGATTTTTGGACTGACACTAAAATAGGATGTAATAGACACTAGGTAATTTTTTTTGTAATTTTTCGAAGTGTTTTAATATTTTTTTTAGCATTTTTTAAGCCGGACAGTAAAGAAAAAGCATGTTTTTGATTTTTAATAAATATAAAAATAAAATAAAATCAAAAACTAAATTGAGAGCGTCAAAGTACACGTATCCAGGAGCTTAACCCTATTTTTGTGGAATTTTTGGACTTAAAATGATAGTTCAAATAAATACAACAAGCATCCAATCAATAAACAGGCCTGGCAAGGGTATTAATGCAATTTCTCAAACATCCAGGGGCATACATGCAAATTTCCACAAAAGTTTGAACTGAATATTCAATTTATAGCACCAAAATACAATTTCAAAACCCGCTTGGGTGTTCAAGCAATTTTCCCACCAGGGCGCGTGACTCGCACGCACCTGGCAGGGAATAAAATGTAATAAACCAAAACCCTAGGGGCTTACATGCAATTTTTCCAAAAATATAACACGTGAAGTTAAAGTTTTGGTACTAAAACAAAATACAACAAAGCCCGAGGGCCCCTCTGCAAAATGCCCCCACCTCACGTGTACAGGTCACGTGAGGTGACGTGGCGAAGGACCTGGATGCAAATATGGAAAGCTCGGGGGTCTTTGTGCAAATAACCCAAAGTTTTTACACTACAGACGAAAGTTTAAGTACTAAATAATAAATACAAAATGTGCGAGGGTTGGGATGCAAAATACCCTCGCTGGGACGATCCGCAGGTGACGCGTGGCGCGAATCCAACGGCTGGCAGCTGAGCGCGATCCAGCGGCAGGGAACGAGCCACTTATCCACGTGGCAGCACGGGGACGACCGATGACGGTTCGCCTCGACGTCTGAGATTAGATCTCAGAATGAGATCCAACGGTGGCTGGGCTCGGAAGATCTGATGGTCGACGAGCGATCTGGAACTCCACCCTTAATCGGACGGTGGCGAAGGCGGCTGGAAGAACAAGGCGGAGCTCCGACTGGGCGAGGTTCCTCGAGCTCCTCCGGCCGACTCCGGTGGCTTCTGGGCTTCAAAATCGGGCTGGAGCCTCCTCTGGTCCTCCTCTATCTCCTGGAGGCGTCAAAAAGCCACGGCGGTGGCCGTGGTGCTCGCTGGTGGCTGGCGGAGCTGGAGGGCTTCGTTAGCTCCGGCGAGCTTCAAAACTCGCCTCCAGGCGTCTTCACTTGGGCTTTGACATGCAAAAATGGTCAAAGGGCCCAGGGCAAACTACCTGGACCCTTGAATGGTCGGGGGGAGGCGTGAATTGAGATGTGGGTGCACGACCGGAGTTGCGCTCCGGCCAAGGTGCTTGATTAGGCGAGATGGTTGATGGAACTTAGATTTTTTTGTAGGTTTTCGATCCTTAAACTAACAGGAATAAAATGACGCGAAGAAAAACAAGGGAGATGGTCCTCGATGGCCGGAGCCAGAGGAAGAAGGGTACCTCGACCGGCGACTTTGCGGGAGGTGGTGGAAGCGCCTCCGACCTTCCTATGCCCTGGCTGAACGCACGGCGTGAGAGCTGTCACCTCCACGAGTGCTTTGAGCACAAGGAGAGCAAGGAAGGGTGGACCGAAGGTGTTCGAATTCGAATCGAAAGGTGGGGGGTTGGTTTTAAGTAGGTTGACCCGAGGTGACAGGGGTCCAAAGACCAAGAGATCTGGAGCGCCTCAGTGATCCATGGCCCGATGTAAACACCTGGCGGGCAAGAGGGATGATCGATGAAGAAGATCACAGAAGGAATCGAGATGAAATAGTGAAAGATTTGACCTAGAAAAAATCGCCAAAAACGCCAAAAAAACTAGGTCGTCTGACAGGGGTAGGTGGGGAGGACGACCAGTTGACCTGGGTCAACTGGGGCCGTCTCCTGATTGGTCCACGTGGACCAATCAGGAAAAATCCCGGATAAATGTTTTATAAATTCAATAAAAAATAGAAAAAGGCCGAATTTAATAAAAGTTATAAAATGAAAAATGCTTAAAATTTTATGTAGTATTTTATTTTGATTTTTAATTTATTTTATGAGGTATATTTTTATAAGTTCACTTTTTACTCTCATATAGGTATATTATCTATGTATTTTAGTATTTTATTTTTGTTTTGTGTATTTTATTTTTATTACTTTCATTTCTTATTTTTTAAAATTATGAAATACTTTTATCTACACAAATATATTTTTATTTGATTTTTCTGATATGTTTTGTATATTTAATAAAATACAAGTATGTTTTGTATAGGTATATGTATAGGCAGTATACCTATGTATTCTTTGTACAAGTATTTTTATTCTGTATTTTCTTTGCATTTTTATTCTAATTTTAATGCACATAATTATTATAAGTAATATTTACATCATTATACAAATCTAAAATGAATAAATAAAGAATACAGAATAAATTGAATATTTTATTCAGTACATGTATACAATAGGGGTCCAAAACTCAACTTTCAAACCGTAGCTCCGCCAAATGCGAAACCACCACCATTGGATAGATTATTTTATTCTATATACAATTAAAGGTGAGTATGCTGCATTTGGAGTTTTCATTTGTGAGATACGGGTCTAGGAAGTTGGCATTCTGGAATTTTATTCAGACCACAACTTCTTATCTGTACATTATTTTTCTGTGAAATCAATTTTGTATTTTTCTTTATTAATTTATCTACAACTTTCATGTACAAAGTTTCTTTATTTGATGCACAAAAAGTGGAACCAAAAATGGGTCCCAAAATGAATAAAGAATGAATAGAATGTATAGGTATTTGTACTGTGTTTCTGACCTTATCTCCCCTACTTTATTCCTTGTCGACCTATTCATCAAGATGCCTAGGTCTCGGGGGTTTTGGGTCATAAAATATTTACAATATTTTATTCTTTTTCTTTTCTTTATTTATTCTATAATTTTGGCCTTAATTACAGTATTTTATACACTAATATAATGCACATGCATGAATGCTAAGATGCTCTATTTAAGGGTATTTACAGGCATTTGCTAGGGTTTTTGGTGCCAAAATGATAGAATAAAGATGATGAAATGTGGATTCATCATCCCCCTATACTTTACCTTTGCTAGTCCCTAGCAAACACTTATGCAATAAGTGCAAAAGAAAAAGGAAGAAAAGAAAAAGAAGAACTTGGATCTTATTTGATTATCAAGCTTGTCTTCACAAAATCAAAGTTTGGAGCTTAAGTCGGACCTTTGGAATTTTAGTGCGGGCGGAACCTTAGTGAGAACCGTGTTTGAAATTCAACAGTCCTTGAGAATCCCAAAACTCTATCCAAGTCTCCTCAATAGCCAGGTCAGAAATACTTCAACTCATACGCAAACTCTTACGACTATGAATCTGACTTGTACAGTGTAAGTGATGGTGGCTCTCCCCAACTAGAATGACAAAGAAACTGACTTCTCCAGTACGACAACCCAATGATTCCCCAATCCAATAATTCCATCCTCGAGGAGCGGGGTATTCCCTTCTAAGTTCAAGTGGCAACCAACTCAAGAGGAGGGGGTGAAGAGAAGAATGGACGGTAGCCAGTGTAGCTACCTATCCCTGGATGCAAGACCAGTGTAGTCAAGTCATCCTGCTACAGGCTCACATATTTGACTTTGGAACTCAAGCTTGCTTATTGACTTTGTACATACTTACAGGCTTTTTATTTTTGTACATGCCTGAACTTTTTTTTTTGAATACTACATACGACAACATTTACATAAGGAGTTTTTCCTCTTGAGCCAGTAGACTATCCCTCTTTTGAAGCTTTATCGCAACCCACAGCCTCCTGTCTTTAGACTTCCTAATCACTGGACAGGTTGGGGCGCACTTCCCTCCCTAGAGGAGGACAAGTGTTTCCACTTGTGTGCGTCTCATACCGACAAATCCAATCCCCTCACTACTCCAACTGAGTTGAGCCATGTGAAAGCTGCAGGTGTCCAAGTTAGGTCATTATCAACAAGAATCGTGCGTGTGCTCCGAAATACTCTACTTAGGCAGTCAAGAATCCATTGAACCAAGTCTCGTGATCCTCAAAGAATTAAGTCAACTAGACCTGAAGTACCTCAAACCCAGTTCCTATAAGGTTCCTGTTATTAGGTAGATTTTAAGGTCCAATCAAGCTCCAAACTCCGGATTTTACTTAGACTCGTTCAACTTATCAAACTCAATCCGAAAAATGCGAATGCTATGCAATGCTATGCAGAAAATATTTTTGTGATGCAATTTTCAAAGATTTTGAACTTTTTATGGATTTTTTTGGAAATATGATGCATGCGTATGCAGATGCATGCATTTTTTTGTAATTTTCAAAAAGATTTTTCAAATGTTTTTGGATTTTAATTTTGCAAATGTTCTTGGGAATTTTTGAAAACAAAAAGATTTTGGCTGAACACTAGGTGAAAATATGTACAGAGAGTGCTTCTTATATATACAAGAAGTGGATTTTAAGGATTTACAAGGGTAAGTGATCAATTTTATAAGTACATGTATATAGGATGGATTTTGGTGTGATGTAAATATTCCTCAAACTTATTTGACACAGGCTTTTCACACAATTTTTGAAAACTATAGTTCACAATAATTTTTACAAACATTTTACAAATATGTACACACATTTGAAAATCATTTTGCAAAGGTTTTCAAAACAGTATATATAGATTTTTCAAAATATTTTTGCAACCATTTTTCAAACCATTTGCAAATCATTTTTCAAACATTTTATTTCACACAAAGAAAAGAAATTTTTACAAACCACACATTTTTACAAAGGTTGAAAATGTGTAACAAAATATTTACAAAATAGTTTTCAATAAATGTTCACAAAGATTTTCAAACTATTTTTCAAACATTTTGCAAAAAACATTTTCACCTGATTTATTAATCAGTAAATACAAAAAGAATTTGAGGAATAAAACACCTTTTTATTAAAGAAATGAATTTTAAAGAATGATTAGCCATATTATTAAGAAAATACGAAAGTACGAGTTATGGCTAAAGTATATACACCGTATATACGACCCCCCTATATTTAGCTTGAGCTATGTCCTCATAGATCGGAGAGAAAAGAGAAGACATAACTCGTACTAAGTATAGACAAGTCTAAATAATAAAGGGACAAATGAATGGATCGATGAATGAGAAGTTGACCGTCCCCCCTATACTTAGGATCAAATAATCCTAAGTATAGCAGACTGTACACAACGCAGGGAGGGTCAAGGGTGGGAATGAACAGATCGTACTCAGATTGTCTCCCCTTATACTTAGGGTAAGATATCCCTAAGTATAGACAAGAAGAGGAGACAATGGAGAGGATTGACGAGAATAGAACAACTCGGGGTGCACACCCCCCTATACTTAGGACAAAGTACGTCCTAAGTATAGAAAACTGTCTACAAAGGCGGCACCTTTTTGATAGAAAAAGAAGATAGAAAAGGAAAAGAAGAAAAGAAGAAAATAAATCAACAGACGAAAGAGTGATATAGACAGACGGATCTGTACAGCGGAGGATGGACTTGATCACCATGTATGAGATGCAGATGATGAAAGTCAAAGGACACATCTCATACCAGAAGAATGGGGGCAATGTCAATGGTCGGCGGATCATGATCTAGATATAGTTTCAGGCGTTGACCATTGACGCGGAAGGTAGAGGAGGATGACGGTTCGGATATATCGATGCTGCCATTGTCATGTACCTTCCTGACCACATACGGACCTTTCCACTTGCTCTGCAATTTCCCTGGGAATAATTTCAGCCTGGAATCAAACAACCATACTCTCTGATCTGGTTCAAACTGTTTATGGCTGATATGCGAATCGTGCCATGTCTTCACTTTTTACTTGTACTGTAGGCTGTTGGAAAAGGCTGTATCTCTCAATTCTTCCAGGGCTGCCAATTCAGCTCTTCTCTGGTCTCCTATACTCTCGGGATCTAGAAGCAACTCGGTAACTGCCCAAAAAGATTTGTGCTTGATCTCCACTGGCAAATGGCACGGCTTGCCATAGACGAGACGAAAGGGAGATGTCCCCAATGGATTTTTGAAAGAAGTCCGATAAGCCCACAGGACCGAGTCCAAAAGCTGTGACCAATCCTTTCGGTCTGGGCGGACAACTTTCTGCAAGATAGTCTTTATCTCCCGATTCGATACTTCGGCAAGACCATTAGTCTGAGGGTGATATGGAGTGGCAACCCGATGGTCAATGCCGAACTCGTCTGCAAGGGTCCTAACCTTGTCATTGATGAAATGAGACCCCCCGTCTGAAATCAAGACTCTCGGTACCCCGAACCGTGAAATGATATATTTCCTCAAAAATTTGCAAACGGTTTTAGCATCTGCGGCTCGGGCGGGGATGGCCTCAACCCATCGGCTGACATAATCCACAGCGAGCAAAATATGCTCGAATCCCTGACTCTTAGGAAATGGGCCCATGAAATCAATCCCCCATGCATTAAAAACCTCACAGAAGTGAATGGGTTGCATGGGCATCATGTCTCTCTGTCCGCAGGTTCCCATTTTCTGACAGTCAGTACATCTCTTCACGAACTCATCAGAATCCTTGAAGAGGGTAGGCCACCATAGGCCGGATTGAAGCACCTTCTGTGCTGTTCTTTTTCCAGAATGATGTCCTCCTGCCTCAAGCTTGTGGCAGTATGTGAGGACGCTATGGTGCTCTTCTTGAGGAATGCACCTCCTCCAGATACTGTCCCCTCCTTCATGATAAAGGACGGGATCCTCCCAATGGTAAAACTTGGCCTTCGCCAGGAAGGTCTCAAGTTTCTGCCTGGGCCAACCTTGTGGAGCCGTCTTGGCTACAAGATAGTTTACAATGTCAGCATACCACGGGAGCGAGGTGACAGCCAAGATCGCCTCATCTGGGAATGTCTCTGTGATAGGTGCGCTGGGCTCAGATTCCTCAAGATTCTCCAATCTGGAGAGATGATCCGCCACCACATTCTTGACTCCAGGCTTGTCCTTAATCTCAATATCAAATTCCTAGAGTAGAAGGATCCATCTGGTAAGACGTGCTTTGGCATCCTTCTTGGCCATTAAGTACCGGATTGCGGTATGATCAGTGTAGATGGTTACTTTAGATCCGAGAATATATGATCGATACTTATCAAGAGCAAAGACTACGGCCAGCATTTCCTTCTCAGTCACAGTATAATTCCGCTGTGCGGTATCCAAAGTCCGGCTGGTGTAGTGAATGGCAAAAGGTAAACCATCCCTCCTCTGTCCAAGCACAACCCCAACGGCAAAATCTGAAGCATCCGTCATGATCTCGAATGGGAGAGACCAATCGGGTGGCTGAAGGACAGGAGCTGAAACAACCATATTTTTGAGAGTTTCGAAAGATTCAAGACACTTATCACTGATAATAAACTCGGTGTCTTTCGTCAGCAAGTTAGCGAGCGGTCAGGCAATTCGACTGAAGTCCTGAATGAACCGTCAGTAGAAACCGACATGCCCCAGAAAAGACCGTAACTGACGCAGGTTGGACGGCGGATTGAGTTTTCTGATGATATCCACCTTGGCCGGATCGAGCTCCATGCCCCTGTTGGAGACGATATGACCGAGGACCGTCCCTTGAGTCATCATGAAATGACTCTTCTCCCAGGATAAGACAAGATTGACCTCAATGCAGCGCTTGAGCACACGGTCTAGGCAGTCAAGACAAGCGTCGAACCCGTCACCATAGACCGAGAAATCGTCCATGAAGACCTCTAAACAGTCACCCACCATGTCCGAGAAGATGGACAACATGCACCTTTGGAATGTCGCCGGAGCGTTACATAGACCAAAGGGCATCCGTCTGAAAGCATAAGTCCCAAACGGACAGGTGAATGTCGTTTTCTCCTGGTCTTCGGGCGCAATGGCCACTTGATTGTATCCAGAGTACCTGTCAAGGAAACAATAATGACTCTTCCCAGCTAACCGCTCGATAATCTGATCAATGAATGGTAGCGGGAAGTGTCCCTTCTTGGTGGCCTCATTCAATCGTCTGTAGTCCACACAGACCCTCCAAGAAGTGGGCACTCTGGTAGCAATCTCCTCTCCAGACTCACTGACAACTGTAGTGATACCCGTCTTCTTAGGTACCACATGTAGTGGACTTACCCATTTGGAGTCGGAGATGGGATAAATGAAATCAGCGCTCCACCACCTTGAAATTTCTTTCATGACTACGTCTCGAAGATTCGGGTTCAGCCGTCGTTGGAACTCACGCGACGGCTTAGCGTTATCCTCAAGATAAATGTGGTGGGAGCAAAGATTTGGGCTCAACCCCTGGAGATCAGCTATACTCCAACCGATTGCCTTGCAGTTTCTTTCAAGAACCTCCATCAGACGAGATTCTTGTTCTCCAGTCAAATCGGCTGAGATAATGACTGGGTACATTTCTGGCTCACCCGCAAGGAATCTGTATGTCATCGACTGCGGTAGAGGTTTCCGTTCTGGACAACTGGGAGGTGGCAGATCTGGCTTCTGATATGTCTGTGTAAATGCTACCAGGTCTGCATGGGAGAACTCTCGCTCTGCATGAATTCCTGACGAAGGGCGGCCTGCTGAATCATCAATAAACTGCACTGGCTCGCACTCTGTCATGGTTGTCGGCTCAGAAGAAATCAGACAAGGTAGATAATCATCAAAGTCATCCCAGTCAATGTCTGAATCCGAGGGATCAGAAGAAGAAGAACAAGATTGAAATTCCTCAGCACCACTCAGCACAACACTGTCAACTTCAGATATATCCTCATCCAGGGATGTGCTCTCCCGGCTCTCGACTGCCATGAGCTTGAGATATAGTGAATCTGTAGGCAAGGCGAGGGTCGGTGCTACGGGATCTTTCCAGTTGGATTCATCATCAGTCATTTCGAAATCACAAACCTGGTGGATGTCTAGCTCTTCCTCTGTCATCTGCTCGGCTTCGCTGGATTGCTCTGAGCATGCCAACTCTCTGGCTCTGGTTTCCTCGATCGTCTCTATTTGTATGGTTTCGCCCTCTACGCGAAAACATACCTTCCCACTATCATGGTCGGTCACCGCCTTGGCTGTGGCCAAGAATGGGCGTCCGAGAATGATGGGGGCATCGGTTACCGACTCAGGGATCTCCATGTCCAACACAACGAAGTCCACGGGGAATTTCAGACCCTGAATGGTAACGACCACGTCTTTCAATAACCCCTTCGGCCTCTTAATCGACCTATCAGCAAACTGAAGGACTGTCCTGCTCCTAAGAAGAGGACCAAACTCAAATCGGTCGAGTAAGGCTGCCGGAAGAAGGTTAATTGAAGAGCCGCTGTCTAATAGAGTACGATCAAACTGTTGCTCCTGAATCTCGCATCTGACATAGGGAGCTCCTGCATCTGGTCGCTTGGTTGGCAGCTTGTTCTGGCAGCAAGTGGAATGAGTGAGCACATGGATTTGATCTCTGTGATTCCTCCTCTTCCTGCGGATGGTGGTTTTCTCTTTTAGGTTCTTCTTGAAGAGGGGGATGTGCTCAAGTGCCTCTTGTAGAGTCAGCTGAATGTGGAATCTGTCTATTATCTGCTTGCTGAACTCTACCTGCTGGTCCTTTTTTGGGTTTTCTCTTTTATTCCCCTTCGCTCGGCGAAGTGCCTCAGGGAAGGGGATGGTAGGGGCCTCCTCAGACGGAGGACTAGGAATCGGTCCCTGTGCCTGTGAAGAAGGGGAATCCATACCATAATCATCATTCACCATATATGGATCCGCAATTTGAACAGAAACTTTTCCTTTATTCATATTTTTGTTTTTGTTTTTGTTCCCACAATCCATAGGTACAAAATGTGGTAACATCACAGCTGGTGGCTCAACAAAAGTAGAGGTGGTGGCTTCAGTACCACCACCGGCACCTGTCTCGGCGGCATCAGCACCGCACTCTGGTTCAGCATCCAAAATGGTGGCATCAGCACCACCGTCTGCATCTGGTCTCTTGACGGCATCAGCACCGTCGTCTGGATCTCCGTCATTGGTGGCATCAGCACCACCGTCTTCAACATCATCATGGGCGGTATCAGCACCGCTCCTCTGCTCCTCTGGCGCTCCTGATCCTGCATCTGGTTGTCGCTCAGAAGAGGCGCCGCCGGCTGGTATCCTACCGCTCCTAGTAGTAACAAAATCAGCATCATAATAGGAATAAGACATGTCACTCAAATAGTCACTAGGAGAGGTGTCCTCTGTGAACTCTACCTGCTCAGATTTTCTTTTTAGGTTATTAGGGTTAGGTTCGATCTAAGCGGGTATGGCGGCCTTGCCTTTGATGATATCCCGCATTTCCTGCCGGAATTCATCCATTTCTTGCCTGAAAGATGCTCGCTGTTCAGCTAGCAAGAGGGCAAGATCATCAAGGGCTGGGTTCTCAAAGGCAGGACCCTGAGAACCGGATGTCTGTCCCTGCTGGAAATGGGGCTGCTGATGCTGGTGTGGTTGCTGATACTGGGGGGGAGGCTGGGGATAAGACTGCTGAGGCGGCTGGCGCTGCCTCCATGACTGTCCCTGATAGGCGGGACGAGGACCACTCTGATACTGATGTGGCTGGGCATACTGGGGCTGCTGGTGTTGTTGCTGTGGCTGGCTGTTCTGATGTCCTTGGGCAGGATTCTGCTGCTGGGAAGAGGATCCACCATTGCCCCAACGGAATCCGGGGTGATCCCGATGAATCCCGGGCTGAGGGTACCGGTCGTACCAAATCCCATTGACTTCCATCAATGGTTCCTGCTCAAAGGAGGGTGGAGGAAGAACTGCCAGCGGCTGCTCCGGCTGATAGACCACCATCTGCGTCTCCTGAGACGACGGTTGCTCTGGATGGTACTGTAGCAGTGGAACCGGCTCTGCCTGGATATGATTCACCTGTCGGTATAAGGTAGAGGGTTGGTTGGAGCTGCTACCGCTGGAGTCAGCCCGTGACCTGGGAGGTTGTTGGGAGTGAGCTTGTGCCTCCTGAATGCATAGGATTTGAGTTTTCAGGTCACTCATGGTTTTGGTGAGAAGGTCCATCTGAGCCAGACCTTGGTTCTGCTTCTTCTCGAGGATCTCCATGCGGTCCAACTTCTCACTAATAATGCCCATGTCGGCTGCGGCTGATTCGGCTTGGGCTGCGGCAGCTGACACTGTGTTTGGACCGGCATCGATGCGGGCGATCCTTTGAAATGATCCCGCTCCTTGCGGGGGCTTCTGCTGTGTGTAGACTCGGGCTTGGGCCATCACTGTGGAGTTTTCTGCCATGCCCTCGTAGATGGCCCAGACGTCGTCTTCACCCTTGGAAAAATAAGACCCACCACAAGAGGCGTTCACAAGCCCCTGCAGCTCCGGTGTCAGCCCACAGAAGAAACTCTGCACTAGATTGGGCTTGGAGATGTCATGATGTGGACACCGGTCGATGAGCTCTCGGAATCGATCCCAGGCTTCATGGAACTGTTCATTTGGGATCATGACGAAGTTACTGATCATGGCTCGCGCTGCGTTGGTCCGGCCGAGAGGGTAGTACTTCTTCAAGCACGCGGTCCGGAGATCTGCCCATGTGTCGACGAATCGCCCAAGGTGTTTGAGCCAATATGCGGCTCTATCAACCAAACAGAATGGAAAGATGATCATCTTTATGGTGTCCTCGGTCATCAACCGATCATGGATAGTGCTGCAAATCATCTCAAATTCCTGGAGGTGGAGGTGCGGCTCTTCGGTCGGTAACCCGTGAAACTTGGGTAGCAGCTGGATCGTGTGGGGCCGAAGCTCGAAATCTCCGTGGATTGGCGGGAGTCTGATCCATCAGTGAGTGAGGGATGCAGCTGGGATGTGCAGTTCCCTCATGATGGTCTGTGGCGGTCGCTCAACGTCTGGATCGCCTCCTCCTGCATCGGGTCCTCCTCCTCCTCCACCGCCACCGCCCCCAGGTCGGTTCTCTCTCATCTGTGCTATCTCTCTCATCAGATCACCCATGAATGTTCCCTGGTCACGGATCTGTCTCTGCATGTCTCCAGGGACGCTAGCAAGTAATTGTTGATGGCCACCTGATCGATTATGAATGGAGGGTGATCATGGTCATCTGGGTGCTTGCCTCTGTCTGCCATCGCTGGATTTTTCTGAAAAAGCAAAAGAGGCCATCTCAGGTGCTGTTGAATGAGCCGAACTCTGTGATGCACTGAATTCTGACACAATTGGACTGAGAGAAGGAGAATGGGAAGGATGGTCGAGGGGGAACAGGGTGGATGTAAACTCGGGCTCGGAGAGCGGACTCTCCGAGGTATTCCTAGATGAATGAGGAGGAGTGCTGGATAGCGGTGCCGACAAGGTCGGCCTAAGAGATCTCCGTCCCATCATCTTGATTACTCGGGAAGAGCAGAGAAAATGCAAGAGAAGAAGAAGATGAAATGCAACAAAATTTGCGCACAATTGTGCGGTGTTTTTGATCTTGACCTAAACAAATCTAGCAATCAAACACAAGGCAAGGGTGAGTTCACCAACTCAACACGTGAAGCCGTGAAGGTTCGGCTTTTATCTTGTCAATTTTAGCTTATTTTCAGGTATTTATCTTGTCACGAGTCCTTAGAACGCTACGCCTATAGGAGCGAGAGTACTGCCAGGAAAGTGTCCCCGTACTTGTCCTCCTCCTGTGTAACTGATGAATCCACGTTTCATCATCTTTATTCTATCATTTTGGCCTCAAAAACCCTAGTAAATGCGTGTAAATAGGCGTAATATAGGCATTTTAGCATTCATGTATATGTATGTAAATATTGTATAAAATGCGGTTTTTAAAGCCAAAATTATAGAATAAAGAAAAGAAAAGAAAAAGAATAAAATATTGTAAATATTTTATGACCCGAAACCCCGAGACCTAGGCATCTTGATGAATAGGTCGACAAGGAATAAAGTAGGGGGAGATAAGGTCAGAAATACAGATAAAAGACCTATATTTTCTATTCATTCTTTATTCATTTTGGGACCTATTTTTGGTTCCACTTTTTATACATCAAATAAAGAAACTTTGTACATGAAAGATGTAGATAATTTTATAAAGAAAAATACAAAATTGATTTCACAGAAAAATAATGTACAGATAAAAAGTTATGGTCTGAATAAAAATCCAGAACCCCAACTTCCCAGACCCGTATCTCACAAATGAAAACTCCAAATGCAGCATACTCACCTTTAATTGAATATAGAAGAAAATAAGCTATTTATTGGCGGTGGTTTCGCATTTTGCGGAGCTACGGTTTGAAAGTTGAGTTTTGGACCCCTCATTGTATACTTGTACATATTAAAATATTCAATTTATTATTTACTTATTATTTTTACAATTTTATATTTTTATAATGTTGTAAATATTACTTATAATAATTGTGAATATTAAAATTAGAATAAAAAACCTAAATAAAAATAAAAATAAAATACTTGTATACTCAAAACATAGGTATTATACTTATACACATACCTGTATAAACTATACTTATATTTTATTAATTATACAAAACACATCAATAAAATAAAATAAAAATAGATTTACATGTATAAAAGGTGTTATAATTATATAAAATAATAAACAAAAATAATAATATTAAAAATACCTAAATAATAATAGAATACTTAAATACATAGATATAGATACCTATAAGGGCATAAATGCAAACTTGTAAAAATATACGTCCTAAAAATAAATAAAAATCACCATAAAATAATTTATAAAATAATAAACATTTTTTATTTTATAATCAAAAATCAATAAAATCGTTTCCTATTTTTTATTGAATTTAGAAACCTTTTTTCCAAGGTTTTTCCTGGTTGGTCCACGTGGACCAACCAGATCTCTCCTTTGGTTGACCTCGGTCAACTCTCTGACCGAGGTCTGGCTGCTGTCAGAGATGAGTTTTCTTGGACTTCGCGGATTTTTGGAGGCCGATTCTTTCACCGTTTGAGGTCGGTCTCTTCACGATATTTGTAGTCCTACTAGTGAACCTACACGCCCAGGCATTGGCTTGGCGTTTTGACCAAAGCCTCACCCGTGATCGCTCCTTGAACTGCGCGCCATGACCATGTTTCAAAAACTGCCCAGCTACCCCCATTTGATTTTGAACACGATTTGACCATCTATCTTGCCCTTTGTGCGTGTGCTCTGGACCGGGTCTCGTGACAGGAGACCCTCCAGCCCTCCAGGAGGCGTAGCTAGGCGGTCGAGGCGGTGCTTCCATCACCTCCGGCCACCCGTGGCCGTTGAGGTCCATACCTTGGGTATTTTTACCCTCGAGGTCTGTTTTCCTCGCGTTTTCTTCATGCATTTTCATTCCTTGTAGTGTTAGGTTCCTGATCACCCTTTATTTTGCTTGAAAATTGTCCAATCGCACCCGTCAACCCCCTCACCGGAGCCCGCTCCGGCGAGCTCCTCCCTCGCCGCTTTCGTCTTCTACTGCAGCCAGGAGGGGCGGGGCATTTTACCCTCGCCCTCCGTAACGTATCTTGCAGGTACCTGGACCGCCAAGGACACTGGAAGGAGCTTTTGCGAGAGGTTGGACCTTCTTTGAATATCCACGCGTCCTCGACGTCGCGGCGGCTCAACGACGCTCCGACACTCATTTTGACTCCACCAACCCTTAGAGAATCGCTGCAGGAGCTCGGGGACCCTTTTTGAAGCTTCGCCGGACAACGGAGGAGGGAGATCGGAGCTCGGGAAGCTCGGCCACCCGCTTGTTCTTCCCAGTTCATCGAAGCTTCCTCCTTGCCGTTGGATCTTGCGGATCCCCCAGGAGGTGCAGCCACCGTTTGATTGAAGGCCCCAGCACCATCAGATTCGGGGCTGAGATCTAATCTCGGCCCTTTGCTCCTGAAGGGGTATCGGCTTCTGTGGTGTTGCCACGTGGTTAAGTGAGGCACGATCCGCCGTTCGTTCGCGCCTTAGGCGGGTATTTTGCATACTCTTCCCGCCATTTTTTTGTAATACTGTATTAAGTGCTGAAACTTCCCATTGCCGTTGTTCAATTTTGTTATAATTGCTGATATACCCTCAAACCTTTTAGATTTGCCCAACTTGTCCTTCCCAGGTACACGTGCTCACGCATGTGACTCTGGGAATTTTGCAGGAAAGCGCTCGTCACTTTTTCTATTACTTTTTAATCCACCTAATACTTTGCATAGTTATAAAGATTCTGGAAATTTTGCGCTAAGGACCCCAGACCTTCCTAATATTACATAAATGCCCCTGCACGTGTGCCTTTTCCTTTTGTTGTCTTTATTTATTGCATATGTCTATTAAACCCTAAAAAATCCCCAAAATTCAGTTTAAGTCTCTGTTGCATCATAGATTGACGCCATATTTTTATTTTTTATAATTATTGCATTTTTATATTTATTAAAAATCAAAAACATCTATTTTGTGCACTGTCTAGCTTATAAAATACCTAAAAAATATAAAAACTCATCAGAAAAATCCCAAAAAAATATATTTTATGTATTTTAGTTTGTTTTAACTCCCAGCCAAAAATCATTAAAAAATACAAAACTAAGCTCCTAAAAATTGCAAAATTCTAAAAACCTTCATAAAAAATTTATAAAATTCATAAAAAATCCAAAAATAGTGTTTTCTTTTCCTGAATTTTCTTTGTCTTATTATCTTTAAGTGAAAATTAATTTGGAGAATTTTTGTTACTGATTGCTATTTTATTTTTCCATTTTAAGTTTCAGCCTTGCATTGTATTCACTGTTTGCTTTATTTTGCTAATTAAAAATATCAAAAACATTCCAAAAATTACCCAAAAATCACAAAAACAGAAAAAAAGCATAAAAAGACTAAAAAGACTTTATTTGCTAATTTTTGGATATTTTTATCTATTTTTATAAATCTCTCTTTCTTTCTTTTATCACATTGCCTTTATTTTCCAATATTGAAAAAGAAAATATAAAAAAATATATAAAATATAAAAAGAAAATAAAAATCAGTAAATTAAAAATCAAAATACAAAAATATAAAATTAAAAATTAAATAAAAATTATAAAAATTAAAACCCACAAAAATTAGCATAAGTAGGCACTTGATCACTTTCACACACATTTTTGAGCACTTGTGCCCCGTTCTACCTGTCTGCTCCCTGTGTTCGACCTCTACAATACTTGCACCTATACACATCTTGTTGTAGAGTTATAATAAATTTTAACTCCGCACATTTACTTTCATTGCTTGATTTATTTGTCGTGGGTTAATTGTTGATTAATTCGGGTTTCGTGAGCGGTCGCTCAGCGACACTGTAGTCCCGCCTTGTGTGGACTATTTTGACCCTCGCAAAATCTGAGTTTTCAAATGGCGCCGTTGCCGGGGAACAACAACGCTTAGTTCGGGTCTTGTTTGTGATTGTGATTTATTGTCTATTTTCGCGGCTTTTATTTCTGCTATTTTATTTTCTTTATTTTTGATATAGCTCTTGAGCCGTCTAACCTTCTCTTTTGTTGACTTCGTGCGAGGAACCGCGGATCGAGGGAGGCGCTCCACCCTAGGCGCCTACGCACCCACGTGAAGCCGGCTTCTGCCCGCTTAGCACCGAGGAGACAAGGAGAGATTTTTGAAGACCGAGCTCCACCTTTAGTTGTAGAATTTATTTCCCGCATTTATTTTTGTAATTTAAGTGAGAGAGCGACCTATATTTGTAATAATACAGGTACTCGGACATTCATGACTCTCGGGCCTAACTTCCAGGTGTCTGTTCACCTGGGGGCTCACCGCGGTTTTTTACGGTTTTCTTCGCATTTTTTTTTATTTTGTTTTGTTTTCCGATTTTATTTCTTTTGTGTGATTGAGCCCTTAGTTTTAGGATTGCTTGCGTAGAATTAGGTCCAAACATCTTAATCAACATTGCATGTACCTATAGTCGCGTTTGGACTTAGTCAAATTTAAACAGTTGATCATCACCTTCAATCCGTCGCGCCGCGAGCTCTCCCCGCAAAGCGCTTTCTCCTACCCTCAATTTGTTGAGCAGAGGAGGGGTGAGCCTAGACCGGACTCTAGGGTTGAGGATTGGTGGTCAACTTGTGGTTCTTCCCGCTAATAGCAATTTTCGAAACTGAGGGCGATTTCATCGGCTTTGCATTTGCATATAGTTAGGTTTCAATTCTGCTGAGCATCCTTGCATGTAGAGTGCTGGAGGCAAGGTGAGCATTTCTCTTTAGCATCCATCATTGATTTGACGCTTGCATTGCTTTTCCGACTCCCCCTCTGATTTTGCTAACGTAGGTGCTCAAAGGAATTGAATCCCCGATAGGATCGTGCATTTCTTATTAAAAATAAAAAAAAGTGATAATCAATAAAATTGGGACTGCTAATTTTACTTGACCCTAAAACCGATCAAAAGGAAAATCTTGTATTGGGGCGAGTAATCCCCTCATTGTCTTCGCTTTTATTTGCTCGCACACACCTTAAGGATTAGTGCCCAAATCCCATCAAGCCCCCTAAGTGTGTGAAAAAAATTCTTTGACTTCTCACCTAACTCTAAAACAGACAAGATAAAAAGACCGCTCTTTGCAGTCTCTACCGAGTTGAGTAGGTGAATTGAGGGTTTGTCTTGTTTCATTTTTGTCTGTGATTGTTTTTGTGTGTCCTAGATCATCTCTGCGCATTTGCGCCCTTTTCTTCACTCTTTTGACTTGACCTTCGTGCTCCCCCGAATCACTTCCTTTTGTTTTCGAGATGGACCCCTGGAGCATTTTCTATCCGGACTTTGCGGACCCCTCGCTCGCTCCAGCCGGTCCACCTCCCTTTTATCAGGAGGATCCTCCTCCTACTTTTTCTGATTTTTGTACATATCCGCCTCAGCCACAGTATCAGACCTCGGATTTCTACCCACACCCACCTCCACTTTCGTATTCTCCACCTTCACATCCACCCGAGGCCGAGCTGTTGGAGTCACCTTTCATGGAGTCCACCCTTGAGCACTTGACCCAGATGATGGATCATATGAGACAGAGGATTGACACCCTCACTAGTACCAATAAGAGCGACCATGATATTCCACCATTTGACGACATGGGTTCACTCGAGGATTTCCATGAGAGCTTGCAATCACCAAAATTACAAAAAAATGAGAAAAATTTAAAAATACAAAAAGAGTTTAGGAGACACATGATCGAGTCAGACTGTGAGGAGGGGTACCACTTGCCAGATCCTTTGACCACACATCCTCTCACACCTTGTCCCACCTTTGACCCCGAGGATGCCGCTGTACAGACTGCTCTTGGCATGCCTCGTGTATATGCTGATTCCGACTTCCTCCCTTGTATGGAGGAGGTCCAAAATTTCAAAAAAATATTGACTGAACCCGAAGTGGTGGCTACCATTCATGAGATCATCCGTGCCCCACTTCAGCAGGCCATGACCGATTTATCTGCTCCTCTTCCCAAGAAGAGAAAGCGGAGGAGCAGATCTGAGCGTCATATTCTGACCATGGCCACTGCCCACGCCATCACACATCGTCCCATTCCTAGGAAGAGGAACACTGCCACACCTTTCATTAGCTGCACCATCTCTGACCACACATGTGATCACACTCTCCTAGACGGCGGTGCTTCGATTAGCATCATACCCTTCTCGCTGGTACAGTCTCTTCACTTAGGGCCTCTTAAGAAAACCAGGATGATCGTTCAGTTTGCTGATGGATCTATCAAGAGGCCGAAGGGTATCCTTGAAAACGCCGTTATTTCGATTCAGGGCATGATCTATACTGTTGATTTTGTTGTATTGCCCATGGAGACCTCCACAGGGGAGCATTCTCCAATCATCCTGGGACGACCATTCCTTGCCTCTGCGAGGGTCGTTATTGATTACGGATCAGGAGAGATTCGCTTCCGTCCTGCTGACGAGAGCGAAGTGATGATCACCGCACCCACTGCCGACCAGAGACCTGCACCTGATGCGCCCTCAACTATCTTGGCTGACCCCGAGGACTATGATCTATATGAGGATATTAGAGAGACCTTCTTCATGGCCGATGATGAGACCCGAGAATTCCTCTCCAAGGAGGAAAGCTCGGAAAGCATAGACATGGGAGTTTCTGCTTCCTGTGATTGGCGATGTGTTGATGACATCCGCGGGATTTACACGATCGATACCATTGAGCGGAGGGCAGATTTAGAGACTATACAGGACGGACATGCTTTGACTACTTCCACTGATGAGTCCGTTCCTGTTCATGAAGATTCTGATGAGCCAAAGGCCGAATTTGATTTGGTTGCTTTTCTTAAGAAATTCGGGCCTTTTGATGAGAAAGATGATCCGATTGAGATTATAGAGGACGAACAGAGTTCGACTACTTCCACTGATGAGTTCGTTCCTTTTAGTTTTGACCTGGACGAGACCTCGCAAGATGACTCTTATTACACTACTTCCGATGATGAGGAGTTTGTCCCTTTTCACTTTGACATCAGCGAGACTCCCAAGGCTGGACCTGGCCACACTTCTTTCACTGATCCGTCTGTGCCTTCACACCCTAGGGCCCTTGAGGACCTTCCCTCTGTCGACCCTGATCGGCTTCCGTCCACTGTGGACCCCGATGTCGACCTGCACCACACTAGATCTATTCCTCCGCGGTCCCGCAAGAAGGTTCGCTTTCAACCTTCTTGATCATGTGTACATCCATCATGTTGTACATTCGTGTTGTGTACCTCCGTCTCTCTTCCGTATTGCTCGTCCACCCATTCTCGTGTCTGCCTAGCTTAGGACGTACTTTGTCCTAAGTATAGGGGGGTGGACGAGCCGAGTGTTCTTTCTTCATCCGTGTCATCACTCCTGTTGTCGCCTATACTTAGGGCTTCTTTTACCCTAAGTATAGGGGGAGTGATGTGTTTATCCTTCTCTCTTTTCATCCATCTTTTAATTTCCTTTCTTCTTTTCTTCTTTTCTTCTTTTCCTTTTCTATCTTCTTCATCTATCAAAAAGGTGCCGCCCTTGTAGACAGTTTTCCATACTTAGGACGTACTTTGTCCTAAGTATAGGGGGGCGTGCACCTCGAGTTGTTCTATTCTTTTCGATCCTCTCCATTGTCTCCTCTTCTTGTCTATACTTAGGGATATCTTACCCTAAGTATAGGGGGAGACAACCCGAGTACGATCTATTCATTCCCACCCTTGACCCTCCCTGCTTTGTGTACAATCTGCTATACTTAGGATTATTTGATCCTAAGTATAGGGGGGACGGTCAACTTCTCATTCGTTCATTTATCTCTGTATTCCTTTATTCTTTAGATTTTCCTATACTTAGTACGAGTTATGTCTTCTCTTTTCTCTCCGATCTATGAGGACATAGCTCAAGCTAAGTATAGGGGGTTCGTATATACTACGTATATACTTTAGCCATAACTCGTACTTTCGTATTTTCTTAATAAATATGGCTAATAATTCTTTAAAAATTCTTTAAAATTCATTAAAATTCCTTAATAAAAAGATGTGGTTATTCCTCAAATTCTTTTTGTATTTACTGATTAATAAATCAGGTGAAAATGTTTTTTGCAAAATGTTTGAAAAATAGTTTGAAAATCTTTGTGAACATTTATTGAAAACTATTTTGAAAATGTTTTGTTACATGTTTTCAACCTGTGTAAAAATGTGTGTTTTGCAAAATTTATTTTCTTTGTGTGAAATAAAATATTTGAAAAATGATTTGCAAATGGTTTGAAAAATGGTTGTAAAAATGTTTTGAAAAATCTATCTATACTGCTTTGAAAGCCTTTGCAAAATGATTTTCAAATGTGTGTAAATGTTTGTAAAAATTATTTTGGACTATAGTTTTCAAAAATTGTTTGCAAAAGCTTGTGTCAAATAAGTTTGAGGAATACTTACATCACACCAAAATCCATTATATATGTATAAAATTGACCACTTACCCTTGTAAATTCTTAAAACCCACTTCTTGTATATATAAGAAGCACTCCCGTGTACATATTTTCACCTAGTTTTTAGCCAAAACTTTTTGTTTTAAAAATTCCCAAAAACATTTGCAAAATTAAAATCCAAAAACATTCGAAAAATCTTTTTGAAAAATACAAAAAATGCATCTGCATATGCATCATCATCATATTTTCAAAAATCCATAAAAAGTTCAAAACCTTTGAAAATTGTATCACAAAAATATTTTCTGCATAGCATTGCATAGCATTCGCATTTTTCGGGTTGAGTTTGATAGTTGAACAAGTCTGAGTAAAATCCGGAGATTGGAGCTTGATTGGACCTTAAAATCTACCTAATAACAGGAACCTTATAGGAACTGGGTTTGAGGTACTTCAGGTCTAGTTGACTTAATTCTTTGAGGATCTCGGGACTTAGTTCAATGGATTCTTGACTGCCTAAGTAGAGTATTTCGGAGCACACGCACGATTCTTGTTGATAATGACCTAACTTGGACACCTGCACCTTTCACATGGCTCAACTCAGTTGGAGTGGTGAGGGGATTGGATTTGCCGGTATGAGACGCACACAAGTGGAAACATTTGTCCTCCTCTAGGGAGGGAAGTGCACCCCAACCCGTCCAGTGATTAGGAAGTCTAAAGACAGGAGGCTGTGGGTTGCGATAAAGCTTCAAAAGAGGGATAGTCTACTAGTTCAAGAGGAAAAACTCCTTATGTAAATGCTGCTGTGAATAGTATTTCAAAAAAAAAGAGAGAGAGAGAGAAAAAAAAGTTCAGGCATGTACAAAAATAAAAATCCTGCAAAGTATGTGAATATGTTGTATAGAAAATAAGCAAGCTTGAGTTCCAAAGTCATATCATGTGAGCCTGCAGCAGGATGACTTGACTACACTGGTCTTGCATCCAAGGATAGGTAGCTACACTGGCTACCGTCCATTCTTCTCTTCACCCCCTCCTCTTGAGCTGGTTGCCACTTGAACTTAGAAGGGAATACCCCGCTCCTCGAGGATGGAGTTGCTGGATTGGGGAATCATTGGGTTGTCGTACTGGAGAAGTCAGTTTCTTTGTCATTCTAGTTGGGGAGAGCCACCATCACTTACACTGTGCAAGTCAGATTCATAGTCGTAAGGGTTTGCGTATGGGTTGAAGTATTTCTGACCTGGCTATTGAGGAGACTTGGACAGAGTTTTGGGATTCTCAGGGACTGTTGAATTTCAAATTCGGTTCTCAATAAGGTTCCGCCCGCACCAAAATTCCAAAGGTCCGACTTAAGCTCCAAACTTTGATTTTGTGAAGACAAGTTTGATGATCAAATAAAATCCATCTTTCTTCTTTTTCTTTTCTTTATTTTTCTTTTTCTGCACTTATTGCATAAGTGTTTGCTAGGGACTAGCAAAGGCAAGTATAGGGGGATGATGAATCCACGTTTCATCATCTTTATTCTATCATTTTGGCCTCAAAAACCCTAGTAAATGCGTGTAAATAGGCGTAATATAGGCATTTTAGCATTCATGTATATGTATGTAAATATTGTATAAAATGCGGTTTTTAAAGTCAAAATTATAGAATAAAGAAAAGAAAAGAAAAAGAATAAAATATTGTAAATATTTTATGACCCGAAACCCCGAGACCTAGGCATCTTGATGAATAGGTCGACAAGGAATAAAGTAGGGGGAGATAAGGTCAGCAATACAGATAAAAGACCTATATTTTCTATTCATTCTTTATTCATTTTGGGACCTATTTTTGGTTCCACTTTTTATACATCAAATAAAGAAACTTTGTACATGAAAGATGTAGATAATTTTATAAAGAAAAATACAAAATTGATTTCACAGAAAAATAATGTACAGATAAAAAGTTATGGTCTGAATAAAAATCCAGAACCCCAACTTCCCAGACTCGTATCTCACAAATGAAAACTCCCAAATGCAGCATACTCACCTTTAATTGAATATAGAAGAAAATAAGCTATTTATTGGCGGTGGTTTCGCATTTGGCGGAGCTACGGTTTGAAAGTTGAGTTTTGGACCCCTCATTGTATACTTGTACATATTAAAATATTCAATTTATTATTTACTTATTATTTTTACAATTTTATATTTTTATAATGTTGTAAATATTACTTATAATAATTGTGAATATTAAAATTAGAATAAAAAACCTAAATAAAAATAAAAATAAAATACTTGTATACTCAAAACATAGGTATTATACTTATACACATACCTGTATAAACTATACTTATATTTTATTAATTATACAAAACACATCAATAAAATAAAATAAAAATAGATTTACATGTATAAAAGGTGTTATAATTATATAAAATAATAAACAAAAATAATAATATTAAAAATACCTAAATAATAATAGAATACTTAAATACATAGATATAGATACATATAAGGGCATAAATGCAAACTTGTAAAAATATACGTCCTAAAAATAAATAAAAATCACCATAAAATAATATATAAAATAATAAACATTTTTTATTTTTATAATAAAAAATCAATAAAATCGTTTCCTATTTTTTATTGAATTTAGAAACCTTTTTTCCAAGGTTTTTCCTGGTTGGTCCACGTGGACCAACCAGATCTCTCCCTTGGTTGACCTCGGTCAACTCTCTGACCGAGGTCTGGCTGCTGTCAGAGATGAGTTTTCTTGGACTTCGCGGATTTTTGGAGGCCGATTCTTTCACCGTTTGAGGTCGGTCTCTTCACGATATTTGTAGTCCTACTAGTGAACCTACACGCCCAGGCATTGGCTTGGCGTTTTGACCAAAGCCTCACCCGTGATCGCTCCTTGAACTGCGTGCCATGACCATGTTTCAAAAACCGCCCAGCTACCCCCATTTGATTTTGAACCCGATTTGACCATCTATCTTGCCCTTTGTGCGTGTGCTCTGGACCGGGTCTCGTGACAGGAGACCCTCCAGCCCTCCAGGAGGCGTAGCTAGGCGGTCGAGGCGGTGCTTCCATCACCTCCGGCCACCCGTGGCCGTTGAGGTCCATACCTTGGGTATTTTTACCCTCGAGGTCTGTTTTCCTCGCGTTTTCTTCATGCATTTTCATTCCTTGTAGTGTTAGGTTCCTGATCACCCTTTATTTTGCTTGAAAATTGTCCAATCGCACCCGTCAACCCCCTCGCCGGAGCCCGCTCCGGCGAGCTCCTCCCTCGCCGCTTTCGTCTTCTACTGCAGCCAGGAGGGGCGGGGCATTTTACCCTCGCCCTCCGTAACGTATCTTGCAGGTACCTGGACCGCCAAGGACACTGGAAGGAGCTTTTGCGAGAGGTTGGACCTTCTTTGAGTATCCACGCGTCCTCGACGTCGCGGCGGCTCAACGATGCTCCGACACTCATTTTGACTCCACCAACCCTTAGAGAATCGCTGCAGGAGCTCGGGGACCCTTTTTGAAGCTTCGCCGGACAACGGAGGAGGGAGATCGGAGCTCGGGAAGCTCGGCCACCCGCTTGTTCTTCCCAGTTCATCGAAGCTTCCTCCTTGCCGTTGGATCTTGCGGATCCCCCAGGAGGTGCAGCCACCGTTTGATTGAAGGCCCCAACACCATCAGATTCGGGGCTGAGATCTAATCTCGGCCCTTTGTTCCCGAATGGGTATCGGCTTCTGTGGCGTTGCCACGTGGTTAAGTGATGCTCGATCCGCCGTTCGTTCGCGCCTTAGGCGGGTATTTTGCATACTCTTCACGCCATTTTTTTGTAATACTGTATTAAGTGCTGAAACTTCCCATTGCCGTTGTTCAATTTTGTTATAATTGCTGATATACCCTCAAACCTTTTAGATTTGCCCAACTTGTCCTTCCCAGGTACACGTGCTCACGCATGTGACTCTAGGAATTTTGCAGGAAAGCGCTCGTCACTTTTTCTATTACTTTTTAATCCACCTAATACTTTGCATAGTTATAAAGATTCTGGAAATTTTGCGCTAAGGACCCCAGACCTTCCTAATATTACATAAATGCCCCTACACGTGTGCCTTTTCCTTTTGTTGTCTTTATTTATTGCATATGTCTATTAAACCCTAAAAAATCCCCAAAATTCAGTTTAAGTCTCTGTTGCATCATAGATTGACGCCATATTTTTATTTTTTATAATTATTGCATTTTTATATTTATTAAAAATCAAAAACATCTATTTTGTGCACTGTCTAGCTTATAAAATACCTAAAAAATATAAAAACTCATCAGACAAATCCCAAAAAAATATATTTTATGTCTTTTAGTTTGTTTTAACTCCCAGCCAAAAATCATTAAAAAATACAAAACTAAGCTCCTAAAAATTGCAAAACTCTAAAAACCTTCATAAAAAATTTATAAAATTCATAAAAAATCCAAAAATAGTGTTTTCTTTTCCTGAATTTTCTTTGTCTTATTATCTTTAAGTGAAAATTAATTTGGAGAATTTTTATTACTGATTGCTATTTTATTTTTCCATTTTAAGTTTCAGCCTTGCATTGTATTCACTGTTTGCTTTATTTTGCTAATTAAAAATACCAAAAACATTCCAAAAATTACCCAAAAATCACAAAAACAGTAAAAAAGCATAAAAAGACTAAAAAGACTTTATTTGCTAATTTTTGGATATTTTTATCTATTTTTATAAATCTCTCTTTCTTTCTTTTATCACATTGCCTTTATTTTCCAATATTGGAAAAGAAAATATAAAAAAAATATATAAAATATAAAAAGAAAATAAAAATCAGTAAGCTAAAAATCAAAATACAAAAATATAAAATTAAAAATTAAATAAAAAATATAAAAATTAAAACCCACAAAAATTAGCATAAGTAGGCACTTGATCACTTTCACACACATTTTTGAGCACTTGTGCCCCGTTCTACCTGTCTGCTCCCTGTGTTCGACCTCTACAATACTTGCACCTATACACATCTTGTTGTAGAGTTATAATAAATTTTAACTCCGCACATTTACTTTCATTGCTTGATTTATTTGTCGTGGGTTAATTGTTGATTAATTCGGGTTTCGTGAGCGGTCGCTCAGCGACACTGTAGTCCCGCCTTGTGTGGACTATTTTGACCCTCGCAAAATCTGAGTTTTCAGTAACCTGTAACTTGCGCTTTTTAAGGTCCTTGTAACCCTTCCTGGATCCCTACTCAGCCAAAGAAATAGAGGGAGGAATTCGATAGGTGAAACCGATACTTCGGACCTCGCTCGCAACGGAATCACCCGTGAGCGTGCAAGATCCTACTCGGACGCAGCCGGTGAGACAAACACACCTGTGAAGGCGTGGCCTAAGCTCGGTACTTCGGACAAGGTCGGCGCTCACACAATAGTGAGTCACCAATGGCGACCAAGTCCTACTCGACTACGTACGATAGTAGCGCCAATACTTCGGAAATCCAGCCGATACACAAGGCAGCCACAAGTTGGGTTTTGGGCTCTAATCCTTACGAAGTGCTCACCTCACTTGGAAGGAGACCTTCCCATGCAACCTGAATACAAGTGAGGGTGTTACTCTCCCCAAGCAATGAATCCAATTACCGATTTTATTTTTGGTCAAGTTTTCTTAGCAGTCCCTTTTTTAATTTTTTTGGTGTTATCGCTTCTTTTGAGTAGATTCAAACAAGCGCCTAACGGTTTTTGTATTTTCTTTATCCTACTTTGTTCCAAAAACAGAGGGAGAATAGAGTCGGAAAAGCCGTGCAAGTCGACACCAAGGTGGAAATCTCACCTTTGTGCCTAAATGATGCATGCAAAGTAAGAAGACTTACAACGAATCCCAGCTCTCTCCATGCGGGATGCAAAGCAGAATTTTTAAACCTATGCTATATGGCGATATGCAAAAACGGAAATCGTCCTAGAATAGGCAACTGCTAGCGTGAAGAACCACAAGCTAGCTACTAACTCCCAATCTGAGTGTCCGGTCTAGGCTCACTCCTCCTCTGCTCAACACATTTGAGTTAGGAGAAAGCGCTTGTTCGGGAATGAGCTCGCGGTGCGTGGATCAAAAGCTAATAGCTAACTATTTAATTAGTCTAAGTCCAACAACGAACTATAGGAGCATGCAAAGATAATTAGGGTGTTTGGACCTATTCTAATCGAATCAAGCAGGACCTATGATCTAAGGGCTCAATCCACAAAAGAAAGGAAAAAGGAAAACAAAATCGGAAAATGACAGGCGATAAAAACGCGATCAAAACTGCGGTGAGCCCCCGGGTGAACAAACACCCGGAAATTAGGCCCGGTAGTGTCCAAATGTCCGATGTACCTGTATTATTACAATTAATGAATCACTCTCTCACAAAAATAAGAGCTAAACTAAGCACTCCCTCTCAATCTTCCTACTCTCTCCTGCCGGCTTGACCTAGAAGGCCGGCTCCGCTTCCCAAGGTTGCTTCGGGTCACCTAGGCGATCCGCCTTGCTCCGCGGTCCCTCGCAAGAAGACAAAGAAGAATGGTCAGAATATCTCAATCAAAATATATCAAAAATGTAAGAGATGAGAAATAAAGCAATAGTGGACAACAATCACAAGCAAACAAAAATGTAAACTACTCGCTGTTGCTCCCCGGCAACGGTGCCATTTGATTTAGCGAGAAATAGGCGGTCTTAAGTTCAACACAAAGCGTGAACTCAGTCGGTGTATCGACCACTCTAAATTTGGACTAAAGTCAACAATTAACCCACACTAAAGATCAATAAATTAGAAATAATGTGGAGTTAAAATTTATTTTTAACTCTGCACAAATGGTGTATAGTGACAAGTATGCAGAGAGTTCGAACACAGGGAGCAAGCAGGGTAGTTCAAACAAGTGTGCACAAGTGTGTGTGTGCGTGTGTGAAGTGTCTACACTAAGCAATCAAGCAAATAAATTTTTGTGGGTTTTTAATTTTTAATTATTTTTTTAATTTTTAATTTTGTATTTTGATTTTTAATTTTCTGATTTTTATAATTTTATATTTTATATATTTTTTTAATTTTCAATATTGGAAAATAAAGACAATGTAATGAAAGGCAAGATAAAATATTTATAAAAATACACAAAAATATCCAAAAATTCAGAAATAAAATGTTTTTGGTATTTTTAGGAATTTTTACTGTTTTTGTGATTTTTGGGGATTTTTCAAGGTGTTTTTGATATTTTTAATTACTGAAATAAAGCAAAACAATGAAATAGATGCTGGCTGTGAGTAAAATGGGATATAAAAATAGTAACCAGTACTCAAAATTTTTCACACTATTTTTCAAATGAAGAGAACAAAATATGGAACAAACAGAACCTGAGTTTGTATTTTTTGGAATTTTCTTTGAATTTATATATTTTTTTGAAGTTTATGAGTGTTTTTAAATTTTTAGTGTTTTTCTTTTGAGATTTTTAATGATTTTTGGACTGACACTAAAATAGGATATAATAGACACTAGGTAATTTTTTTGTAATTTTTCGAAGTGTTTTAATATTTTTTTAGCATTTTCTAAGCCGGACAGTAAAGAAAAAGCATGTTTTTTTATTTTTAATAAATATAAAAATAAAATAAAATCAAAAACTAAATTGAGAGCGTCAAAGTACACGTATCCAAGAGCTTAACCCTATTTTTGTGGAATATTTGGACTTAAAATGATAGTTCAAATAAATACAACAAGCATCCAATCAATAAACAGGCCTGGCAGGGGTATTAATGCAATTTCTCAAACATCCAGGGGCATACATGCAAATTTCCACAAAAGTTTGAACTGAATATTCAATTTATAGCACCAAAATACAATTTCAAAACCCGCTTGGGTGTTCAAGCAATTTTCCCACCAGGGCGCGTGACTCGCACACACCTGGCAGGGACTAAAATGTAATAAACCAAAACCCTAGGGGCTTACATGCAATTTTTCGAAAAATATAACACGTGAAGTTAAAGTTTTGGTACTAAAACAAAATACAACAAAGCCCGAGGGCCCCTCTGCAAAATGCCCCCACCTCACGTGTACAGGTCACGTGAGGTGACGTGGCGAAGGACCTGGATGCAAATATGGAAAGCTCGGGGGTCTTTGTGCAAATAACCCAAAGTTTTTACACTACAGATAAAAGTTTAAGTACTAAATAATAAATACAAAACGTGCGAGGGTTGGGATGCAAAATACCCTCGCTGGGACGATCCGCAGGTGACGCGTGGCGCGAATCCAACGGCTGGCAGCTGAGCGCGATCCAGCGGCAGGGAACGAGCCACTTATCCACGTGGCAGCACGGGGACGACCGATGACGGTTCGCCTCGACGTCAGAGATTAGATCTCAGAATGAGATCCAATGGTGGCTGGGCTCGGAAGATCTGACGGTCGATGAGCGATCTGGAACTCCACCCTTGATCGAACGGTGGCGAAGGCGGCTGGAAGAACAAGGCGGAGCTCCGACTGGGCGATGTTCCTCGAGCTCCTCCGGCCGACTCCGGTGGCTTCTGGGCTTCAAAATCGGGCTGGAGCCTCCTCTGATCCTCCTCTATCTCCTGGAGGCGTCAAAAAGCCATGGCGGTGGCCGTGGTGCTCGCTGGTGGCTGGCGGAGCTGGAGGGCTTCGTTAGCTCCGGCGAGCTTCAAAACTCGCCTCCAGGCGTCTTCACTTGGGCTTTGACCTGCAAAAATGGTCAAAGGATCCAGGGCAAACTACGTGGACCCTTGAATGGTCGGGGGGAGGCGCGAATCGAGATGTGGGTGCACGGCCGGAGTTGCGCTCCGGCCAAGGTGCTTGATTAGGCGAGATGGTTGATGGAACTTAGATTTTTTTGTAGGTTTTCAATCCTTAAACTAACAGGAATAAAATGGCACGAAGAAAAACAAGGGAGATGGTCCTCGATGGCCGGATCCAGAGGAAGAAGGGTACCTCGACCGGCGACTTTGCGGGAGGTGGTGGAAGCGCCTCCGACTTCCTATGCCCTGGCTGAACGCACGGCGTGAGAGCTGTCACCTCCACGAGTGCTTTGAGCACAAGGAGAGCAAGGAAGGGTGGACCGAAGGTGTTCGAATTCGAATCGAAAGGTGGGGGGTTGGTTTTAAGTGGGTTGACCCGAGGTGACAGGGGTCCAAAGACCAAGAGATCTGGAGCGCCTCAGTGATCCATGACCCGATGTAAACACATGGCGGGCAAGAGGGAGGATCGATGAAGAAGATCACAGAAGGAATTGAGATGAAATAGTAAAAGATTCGACCTAGAAAAAATAGCCAAAAATGCCAAAAAACTAGGTCGTCTGACAGGGGTAGGTGGGGAGGACGACCAGTTGACCTGGGTCAACTGGGGCCGTCTCCTGATTGGTCCACGTGGACCAATCAGGAAAAATCTCGGATAAATGTTTTATAAATTCAATAAAAAATAGAAAAAGGCCGAATTTAATAAAAGTTATAAAATGAAAAATGCTTAAAATTTTATGTAGTATTTTATTTTGATTTTTAATTTATTTTATGAGGTATATTTTTATAAGTTCACTTTTTACTCTCATATAGGTATATTATCTATGTATTTTAGTATTTTATTTTTGTTTTGTGTATTTTATTTTTATTACTTTCATTTCTTATTTTCTAAAATTATGAAATACTTTTATCTACACAAATATATTTTTATTTAATTTTTCTGATATGTTTTGTATATTTAATAAAATACAAGTATGTTTTGTATAGGTATATGTATAGGCAGTATACCTATGTATTCTTTATACAAGTATTTTTATTCTGTATTTTCTTTGCATTTTTATTCTAATTTTAATGCACATAATTATTATAAGTAATATTTACATCATTATAAAAATATAAAAATGAATAAATAAAGAATACAGAATAAATTGAATATTTTATTCAGTACAGGTATACAATAGGGGTCCAAAACTCAACTTTCAAACCGTAGCTCCGCCAAATGCAAAACCACCACCATTGGATAGATTATTTTATTCTATATACAATTAAAGGTGAGTATGCTGCATTTGGAGTTTTCATTTGTGAGATACGGGTCTAGGAAGTTGGCATTCTGGAATTTTATTCAGACCACAACTTCTTATCTGTACATTATTTTTCTGTGAAATCAATTTTGTATTTTTCTTTATTAATTTATCTACAACTTTCATGTACAAAGTTTCTTTATTTGATGCACAAAAAGTGGAACCAAAAATGGGTCCCAAAATGAATAAAGAATGAATAGAATGTATAGGTATTTGTACTGTATTTCTGACCTTATCTCCCCGTACTTTATTCCTTGTCGACCTATTCATCAAGATGCCTAGGTCTCGGGGGTTTTGGGTCATAAAATATTTACAATATTTTATTCTTTTTCTTTTCTTTATTTATTCTATAATTTTGGCCTTAATTACATTATTTTATACACTAATATAATGCACATGCATGAATGCTAAGATGCTCTATTTAAGGGTATTTACAGGCATTTGCTAGGGTTTTTGGTGCCAAAATGATAGAATAAAGATGATGAAATGTGGATTCATCAGGGTAGTTTACTTTTCTGTCTTTAAATTCTGCGCGGATCACTTGCATGTAGAGTGCTGGAGACAAGGTACGCATTTCTGACTCAGCATGCATCATTGATTTCATCGCGCATCGGCTTTTTCGTCTTCTCCCCCCTGTTTTGGACTTAATAACCAAGAGAACCGAAAAATTCGTTAGGCGTTTGTTTTCTATTTGAAAAATATTAAAAAGAAAAATCATAAAATTGGGACTGGTTAAAACTATTGACCCTAAAAGACACTTCACTTAAAAATTTGTCTTGGGGAGAGCAACCCCCTCATTGTTTGGTTTGGTTGCGCGAGAGAGTGACCCGCACCCTAGGTAGAGCCCTCCGGTGTTATTCCCGACTGATTACCGACTTCTCCGTGCGGGCCAGTCGGTTGGGGTAGCATCGGGTATCCTAACAGGTCACGTAAGCGCTCTGATATCTTGTGTGTTCACCTAATAAAAATCGACAAGATAATTTGACCGAACTTTCACGATCTTCAGCTCGCGTTGCGTTGGTGAACCGGGGGTTTGCTTTGTGATCATAGTTTCTCCAGATCTCATCCGCACTACTCGCCAGATCAAGATGATGGGTAGACGCTCTCTTAGGCAGCCTCTGGCTGCACCGCTCTCGGGCACGTCTACCCAATCATCTAGGTTGGTCCGCGAGAGCCGAGACCAGCTCTCCGAGCCCGAGTACGACTTCGCCCTGTTCCCCCTCGACCCCCTTTCTTTCAGACCTGAGCGACATGAGCCCGAGGAGAGATTGATAGATTTGACAGTACCTGAGTTGGGCCCATTTGATTTTGCAGCAGACGTCATGGCCGGTAGTTCAGAGGACCGCTCCAGGACCGAGCACATCGTGATGGACCAGGGAGCGATCAACTCCACCCTGATCGCCTCATTAGAGACCGTCCAGCAGCAGCTGAGGGATCAGGGAGCATTCATGCTCGATATGAGGAGAGAGATGGAGTAGATGAGAGCAGAGCGGGAGCAGAGGAGAGAGGGACCGAGGATCCCAGATGATGCGGATGCAGCAGCCGCAGCAGCAGCGGCAGCCGCCGTCGGAGGACCACCGAGACCGATGCGGGAGTTACACAACCCCGGATCGACGCTGACGCACCACAGGGTAGTACTTCCAGCGATCGTGGGGGACTTCAAGTTCCCCCCGAACACTTTGCAGCTACTCCCCCGCTTCCACGAACTCGCGACAGAGGAGCCCCATCTCCACCTCCAGGAGTTCTTGATGATATGCAGCACTGTCCACGACCGTCAGGTGGACCAGGACACGATCAGGATGATCGCCTTCCCCTTCTCCTTAGCTGACAGAGCAGCCACCTGGCTGAAGCATTTGGGGAGGTTTGTTTACACCTGGGAGCAGCTCCGCACCGAGTACTTGAACAAGTACTATCCACTCGGGCGGACGAATGCAGCGAGGGCCCTGATTAGCAACTTCTCCGTGCTCCCCAACAAGCAATTCCACGAGGCATGGGAGAGGCTCCGAGAGCTCACCGACAGATGCCCGCACCACGACATCTCGAAGCCGAACCTTGTTCAGAGCTTCTTCAGCGGGTTGACACCAGAGCTCCAGGGCCTGGTGAATGCTTCTTGCGGCGGGTCCTATTTCGCCAAGGACCACGACCAGGTCTGGGCCATTTACAAGGAGATAGCCGAGAATTACATGGTGATGTCCCAGACCCGGGTGTACACACAGGGGAGACCCCAGCAGCAGCCAGGACCCAAGCAATACCAGAGGATAGCAGGGGTCGACGCCGGTCCATCCAGTTCTTCCGCAGTTGCAGCAACACAGGCAGAGTCGTCCGCTGCGGATATGGGCATCATCAGCGAGAAGTTGGACCGGATGGAGCTGATCGAGAAGAAGCAGTGCCAGAGCATCACGCAGATGGAGCAGATGGCACAGACTCTGAGCGACATGAAGACCCAACTCATGTGTCTCCAGGAGGCACAGACGGCTTCACAGCCCCATCTTCAGTCGCTAGGCGACACCGGCGGCAGCAGCAGCTCATCCCAGCGCTCCACCTCCTTTCAGCAGCCTAGACAGGTTCACCTTGTACAGGCGAAGCCGTACCAGCAGCAGCCCTCCTACCAGTCCCCACCATCTCCAGACTTGCAGATGGTGGTATACCAGCCGGATCAGCCTCTGGCAGTACTCCCGCCAGCCCCATACTATGCAGAGCCGTTGATGGATGTCAACGGGATTTGGTATGACCGCCCCCAGCCTGGGATCCGACGAGACCATCCCGGATTCAGGTGGGGGAGTGGAGGTACCCAGCCCCAGCAGCAGTCATCCGGTCAGGGAGGGCAGTATGGTCAACAGAGAGATCACCAGCCGCAACAGCAACCCCCAGCCCACCAGCCATATCAGCAGTCGTCCTTCGTTCCTCGTCCCTATCAGCAGCAGGGACAGTCTTGGAGACGTGAGCAGCAGGCTCACCCACCACACCAGCAGCAGCATCCTTCCTCCTACCCCTCTTACCAGCAGCACCAGTTCCAGCAGCCTCAGCACCATAGAGGCTACCCGTTGGGCTCCCATGAGAGCCCTGCCTTGGATGACATAGCCCGCCTCCTTACGGACCAGCAGGCTACCTTCAGACGGGAGATGGACGAGTTCCGCCAGGAGATGCGGGACCTTGTGAGAGGGAAGGCCGCCATTCCTGCACAGATAGAGCCAAATCCGAACAACTTGAAGAGGAAATCTGAGCAGGTAGTTTCCACTGAGCATGCCACTCCTAGTGATCCATTTCATGATATGTCTTCGGATCTATTTGATGCTGATTTTGTTACACTTAGGAGCGGTAGAGCACCAGCAGGCGGCGCCTCATCTGAGCGACGACTCGAGGATCCACCCAGGGCGCCAGATGAGGAGGAGGAGGAGAGCGGTACTGAGGCCGCACACGATAATGACGGTGGTACTGATGCCACCAAGGATGCTGATTCCACCGGCGGTACTGAGGCCGCCGCTTCACCAGTTCGAGGAGGTGGTGCTGATGCCACCAGAGTAGCCGAGCCAGCCCGCGGTACTGAGGCCGCGAGACGTCCAGTAGCAGAGCCAGCCCGTGGTGGTACTGAGGCCACCGGTGTTTGTGTAGAGAGATCAGATGTTTTTCCTCATTCTCATGTATCTCAGAACACTGCTGTGAATAAAGGAAAAGGTTTAGTTTCTTCTGGTCCCACAGTGGTGCTTGATGTATGTGCGGATCCGGCCGTCGAGCCGTCTAGGCCTTTTCCTAGTCCTTCATCTGCGAAGGACCCTGTGATCCCCTTCCCTAGAGCCCTTCAGATGGGGAAGGGGAAGAAAAAAGAAAAAGACCCAAAAAAGAGAGAGCAGGAGGAATTCAGCCAGAGCATGATCGACAGATTTCACATCCAGCTGACCCTCTAGGAGGCTTTGCAGCACATCCCCCTTCTTCAGCGATCTTTGAGAGACAGGACCACAGTCAGGAGGAGGAGGAGGAACCATACTTCAGAGATTCATGTGCTGACGAAAGCCACGTGCTTCGCGATCCAGAACCGTCTGCCGGCCAAGAGGCCAGATTCAGGGGCCCCGTATGTCAGATGTCAAATTAGTAAGCAGAGGATCGACCGGACTCTATTAGATAGCGGATCGTCTATCAACCTCCTTCCGGCAGCCCTTCTCGACCGCTTCGAGTTGGGAACTCTTAGACAGAGCAGGACAGTCCTTCAGTTTGCTGATCGATCTGTCAAGAGGCCGAAGGGGTTATTGCGAGATGTTATTGTCACGATTCAGGGCCTGAAATTCCCCGTGGACTTCGTAGTGTTGGACATGGAGATCCCTGATTCAGTGGCCGATACCCCCATCATCCTTGGTCGTCCGTTCTTGTCCACAGCCAAGGCGGTGACTGATCATGATAGCGGGAAGGTATACTTTCGCGTTGAGGGCGAGAGTATACAAATAGAGACGGTCGAGGACTACAGAGCCAGAGAGAGAGAGCACGCTCAGAGGCTAGCACAGATTCAGAGCAACTGACAGACGTCGAGCCAGACATCCACCAGGTCTGTGATTTTGTGATCACAGACGACGAGGCAGCATGGGCAGACCCTTCAGCACAGGCCATCCTCTCATTTCCAGACACCGCTGATGCAGAGATGACAGCAGAGGAGAGCTTGGAGAGCACATCCCTGGTCCAGGATACTACAGAGGCAGCAGAGCCGGTTCTTGACCGCGACACGGTTTTCAGTGATGGTGGTGCTGAGGCCACCTTGTGTTACGGTGGTACTGATGCCACCGTATTCGATGCAAATGCCTCGGATTCAGAGTCTGATTGGGCAGATTGTGATGATCAGATGCCATACTTGAGTCCACTTGAGCCTACAGATGAGGAGGAGGTAGAGGCAGAGCAGATCAGAGACAGCACAGTTGAGCAGCCTTCTCCAGATCCAGTTTGCGAGAGTTCGCTTTCATTCTCCCAGGCAGATTTGGCAGACTTAGCAACATTGACACATTTCCTTCCGCATCCAGATTTGCCAGCACCCAGCTGTCCAGAGCTGAAGCCGCTCCCTACTTCGTTGAAGTATCGGTTCCTTGCGGGCGAGCCTGAGATGTACCCAGTCATCATCTCCGCCGATCTGACTGGAGAGCAGGAATCCCGCTTGATGGGGGTTTTTGAAAAGAACCGCAAGGCAATCGGATGGAACGTAGCAGATCTCCATGGGATTAGTCCATCAGTGTGCTCCCACCATATCTATCTCGAGGAGGGGGCAAAGCCGTCGCGTGAGTTCCAGCGGCGACTGAACCCCAACCTGAGAGAGGTCGTGATGAAGGAAATATCAAAATGGTGGAGTGCAGATTTTATTTATCCCATCTCCGACTCCAAGTGGGTTAGCCCCTTGCATGTGGTGCCCAAGAAGACGGGTATCACGACTGTGATCAGTGAGTCGGGAGAGGAGATTGCTACACGAGTACCCACCTCTTGGAGGGTCTGTGTTGACTACTAGAGACTCAACCAGGCCACCAATAAGGACCATTTCCCCCTGCCTTTTATTGACCAGATCATTGAGAGACTGGCAGGAAAGAACCATTATTGCTTCCTGGACGGGTACTCGGGCTACAACCAGGTGGCCATCGCTCCTGAGGATTAGGAGAAGGCCACCTTTACCTGTCCCTTTGGTACATATGCCTTTCGACGCATGCCATTTGGGCTATGCAACGCCCCTGCGACTTTTCAGAGATGCATGCTGTTGATCTTTTCGGACATGGTAGGGGAGTGTTTGGAGGTCTTCATAGACGATTTCTCGGTCTACGGTGACGGATTCGACTCCTGTCTTGACTGCCTAGACCGAGTACTCCAGCGATGTATTGAGTTCCATTTGGTTCTATCTTGGGAGAAGAGTCACTTCATGGTGACTCAAGGGACGGTGCTTGGCCACATCATCTCCAACAGGGGCATGGAGCTTGATCCGGCCAAGGTTGATGTCATTAGAAAACTCGCACCGCCGTCCAATTTGAGGCAGCTACAGTCATTCCTGGGGCACGTTGGATTTTATAGGAGATTTATTCAGGATTTCAGCAGGATTGCCTGGCCGTTGACTGACCTCTTGACGAAAGACACCGAGTTCCTTGTCGATGACAAGTGTCTTTCGTCCTTTGCGACTCTCCAGCAGTGTGTTATTGAGGCTCCTGTCCTCCAGCCGCCTGATTGGTCTCTCCCATTTGAGATCATGATGGACACCTCCGATTTTGCCGTAGGGGCAGTGCTGGGACAGAGGAGGGATGGAGTTCCATTTGCCATTCACTACGCTAGCCGCACATTGGATTCCGCGCAGCGGAATTACACGTTACAGAGAAGGAAATGCTAGCTGTAGTGTTCGCCCTAGATAAGTTTCGATCGTATATCATTGGATCTAGAGTGACTTTGTACACAGATCACACCGCCATCAGGTACCTTATGGCAAAGAAGGATGCCAAGGCCAGACTTACTAGATGGATCCTTCTACTCCAGGAGTTCAACATTGAGATTAAGGATAAGCATGGAGTCAAGAATGTGGTGGCGGATCATCTCTCCCATTTAGAGCAGCCTGAGGAGTCTGAGCAGATTGACCCCATTCGAGATACCTTCCCAAATGAGGCGATCCTTGCTATCGCCTCACTCCCGTGGTATGCCGATATTGTGAACTTTCTCGTTGCTAGGAAAGTCCCACAAGATTGGCCCAGGCAGAGGCTTGAGACCTTCCTTGCGAAGGCCAAGTCCTACCACTGGGAGGATCCCATCCTTTACCACGAAGGAGGGGATAGCGTCTGGCGTCGGTGTATTCCTCAGGAGGAACACCATGGCGTCCTCACTTATTGCCACAAGCTTGAGGCAGGAGGACATCATTCTGGGAGGAGAACGGCACAGAAAGTGCTCCAATCCGGCTTGTGGTGGCCTACCCTCTTCAAGGACTCAGATGAGTTCGTGAAGAGGTGTACTGACTGTCAGAGGATGGGCACTTGTGGACAGCGTGATATGATGCCGATGCAGCCCATTCACTTCTGTGAGGTTTTTGACGCATGGGGCATCGATTTCATGGGTCCATTCCCTAAGAGTCAGGGATTTGAGTACATTCTGTTGGCCGTGGATTATGTTAGTCGTTGGGTGGAGGCTATCCCCGCTCGAGCCGCTGATGCGAGGACAATTTGCAAATTTTTGAGGAAGCACATCATCACGCGGTTCGGGGTTCCACGAGTTCTGATTTCTGATGGGGGGTCTCATTTCATCAACGACCAGGTGAAGGCCCTTGCTAGCGAGTTCGGTATAGACCATCGTGTTGCTACACCTTACCATCCACAGACGAATGGTCGAGCCGAGGTGTCGAATAGGGAGATCAAGACTATATTGTAGAAAGTCGTCCGTCCTGACCGAAAGGATTGGTCACAGCTTTTGGACTCGGTCTTGTGGGCATATAGGACGTCTTTCAAGACACCATTGGGCACATCTCCCTTTCGCCTCGTATATGGCAAGCCGTGCCATTTACCTATTGAGCTGAGGCACAAGTCACTTTGGGCAGTTACAGATATTCTTATGGATCCAGATGGTATGGGAGACCAGAGGAGGGCAGAGTTGGCAGCCCTGGAGGAGCTTAGAGATACAACATTCTCAAACAGCCTGCATTATAAGGAGAAAGTGAAGGAGTGGCATGATTCTCATATCAGCCACAAGCATTTTGAGATTGGACAGAGAGTATGGCTGTTTGATGCGAGGCTACGTCTATTTCCAGGGAAGCTACAGAGAAAATGGAAGGGACCCTACTTGGTTAGAAAGGTACACGACAATGGTAGCATCGACATATCTGAGTTGTCTTCTGAGAGTACCTTTCGAGTTAACGGCCAGCGGCTTAAGCCATTTCTAGATCATGAGCCACGGGTCGTTGATCTTGCCCCTATTCATTTTGCGTGAGATGTGGTCTTTGACTCACATCCAATGCATCTCGCGCCTGAGTTTCACTGATCTCCCGCCTTGTATAGATCCAGATGTCCATATCACTACATTCCTTAGTCCCACATCCCTTCCTTCATCTTGTGATTATGCTATACTTAGGGTGCACTTTACCCTAAGTATAGGGGGGATGTGAGATCTTTGGGTATCTCTTTTGTTTCTATCTACCCCTGTTTTGCTGCCTATACTTAGGGATATCTTACCCTAAGTATGGGGGGGGGGTAGACCCTGTACATTCTCCACTCGGTTTTTCCCTTAGTATACAGCCTGCTATACTGAGGATTACTTGATCCTAAGTATAGGGGGAAGACCCGAGACCCTTTTGACTTTTCTATTTCATTCATTCTCCCTTGAATATAGCCTTCCTTTTCACTTCCCTATACCTAGCACGAGTTATGTCTTCTTCATCGCTCTTGACTCTGAGGACATCGTTCGAGCTAAGTATAGGGGGGTGTGTATATATTTCATATATACTTTAGCCATAACTCATACTTTGTGTGAGTGTGTTAATAAATAAAAGGGCTAAAAATCACAAAAATTAAAAAAATTTTCATGTACATAAACTTCTTTTATTTGCACATAAATAGCTAGTGTACAAATTATTTTTGTAAAAATGATTTCAAAAATCTTTCGTGTAAAGCTTGTGTAAATATTTTCTTATCAAAATTATGTATATAGTACAAAATTTTTCCAAAATGTTTTGAAAATCAAAAGTTTGCAAAAATCTTGTGTAAATGTGTGTAAATATCTTTTGCAAAACTTGCACTTCACACATCATCCATTCATGATTTCAAAACATTTTTCAAAAATTTTGCATGATTGTAAAATTTGTGTAAATAAGCATCTTTTGTACATATGTATATAGTTTTTCTGGATGATAGTTGACATCTAAACTAGCCTGGAATCAAATTGAGGAATGGAGCTTGATTAAGATCTTAATCCACCTAACTTCTAAGAGGAACCTTATAGGGCTTAGGTTTAAGGCTTTTCAGGTCCATGGTGACTTAATTCTTTGAGTCCACTAGGCTATGATCACATGTCATCTCAATGAGCCTAAGTAGAGCACTTAACAACAACACATGACTCATATAGATTATGGCTTTACTTGGACACCAGCACTATGCACCGAGCTCTCCACGGATGAGGTGGTGAGGAGGCAGTCTTCCTTGACTTGGGGGTAGCATATGAGGGTAGTACTTCTAGGCGGAACCTCTCTTCTTCTTTTAGTGAAGGAAGTGCGTCTCAACTTGGTCTGGTTGCCATGAGGTCTAACGACGGGAGTTGTGGGTTGCAATAAAGCTTCAAAAGAGGGATAGTCTACTGGCTCAAGAGGAAAAACTCCTTGTATATAGGCTGCACATGTATATGTTGTACAGATGCACTTGAAAAAAAATGTGCAAAAAGAAAATAACTCCAAAAAAGTGGTGGGTATGATAGAAAATGATAATACCACCGGAGTATGTATATAGAGTGCAATAAGCAAAGCTTGGTTTCATGATCCACCTGTTGTAGCTTGCAGCAGGGAGACTTGGCTACACTGGTCAAGCTCCCAAGGGTACTTGGCTACACTGGCCTTGACCCATTCTCTTCTTCCTCCTCTTCTTGAGCTGGTTGAACTTGAACTTAGAAGGGAATATCCCGCTCCTCGAGGAAAGAGTGGCCAGATTGAGGTCATAGAGTTACCTTGTTGGGGAGGGTTGTCAAGTTGCCATTTCTGATGTGGAGAGCTTAGACCTCACTTTCACAGGACAAGAAAAGATTCATGGTCTTCAGGGTTTGTGATTGATGACTTGTTCTGATCTGGAGCATTGAGGAGTCTTGGTTATAGATTAGTGGAACTTAGAGGCTGTTGAGTTTTAAACTTAGGTCCAAATAAGGTTCCGACACATTAATAATCCAAAGATCTGATCGAGCTCCATACCTTAATTTAATGAAGGCAAGTTTAATAATCAACCTTGATCCATGTACATCCTCTTTTTCTTTTTCTTTCTTTCTTTTTCACTTCTTTTTCAAATAAGTGTTTGCTAAGGGACTAGCAAGGTTAAGTATGGGGGGTGATGAATACTCATTCATCACTCTTTATTCTTATATTTTAGCTACAAAAACCTTTGCAAATGCATGTAGATATGTGTAAATAGGAACAATTACCAAAAGCATGCATTGTGTAAAAACCTATAATTAGCATGTTTTTGTGCAAAAATAAAAGAATAAAGATTAAAAAGAAAAAGAGGGAAATATTTAGAATAAATATTGAGCAACCTAACCCAAGGGAGGGCTCAGCATGGGCCTGACCGCATAAAAGCCAAAGTAGAGGGAGATAGGGGCTCATGTGTGTGCATACTTATGTAAATAAAATAAAGGTATTTTCCTCACCAAAAATAGGCTTGTAAATTTGTGTCTATATTTATAAATATAAAAACAAAAGATAAAAATATGAAATAAAAAAGAACAAAAATATCACTTTCACATTGTACATAGACTCACCTACATATTTATTTAGCCCTATAAATAAATAAAATTAATCTTTATAGTTTTTGTAAATATTCTTTATTATATAGTGTAAATAAATAAAATAAAAACAATCAAAACAAAAACCAAATAAAAATAGCAAAATTAAAAAACACAAAAATCGATTGTACATATACCATGTATATAAGTGTATATATGTATTTATTTTACCTATGTATATAAATAATAAAAATAAAATAAAAATATCTTTTTATTCCTTATTTTATAATGAAAATAAATAAAATATAAAATAGGAATAAAAATTGCATAAAAATAATAATTAAAAATCAAAAATTAAAAACCCTAATAGTGTACATATACCTATATAGTACATATAATGTAAGTACCTTATTTTTATTTCTAAAAATTAATTAAAAATCACAAAAAATAGAAAAAAAAATAAAATAAAAATATTTCATGTTTTGAGTTTTTGCTAAATCGGCCCCTAGCTAGCCTTAATTTTAACTTCAAAATCCAGCCACGTGGCCTGTTTCTATTGGGTCCTGGGGATGTTGACCGCCCGGTCAACTACCCCCCCAGGACCACTCCACTCGGGTCCTTAGCGGGTCCCCAACTTCTCGGATTTTTCCCCGTTAAACCCGAGTGCCTACCACCTAAACCCCGAGTCCGAATCCTTAATGACACATCCGACATCCTCGTCGGAGCCGCATCCTCGGGATCCGCGCGCTTCCAAGCTTGCCCGGACCTTTCTTAGCCGGACCCCTAGCCATATATAGCCGTCGCTCCGCCACCTTTTTGCTCCATCTTTGGCCATTCGAATCCTTCACCTGTGAGCTCCAGAGAGTGCGCGAGAGTGACAGCTTGCTTCCGAGCCTGTCGAAGCGAGGGGAGGAAGAGAATCCATCGATCCGACGAGCTACGCCGCCGCTGCTCCGCCACCAACGTGAGCACCAAGCCTCGGAGGGAGACGCTCCTCGAGGCAACGACCAGGAGCTTCCCCAGCTCCTCCCCAGTCTCTTCGTCCACCCAGGTAACCTTGTAGGTCTTTATTTTTCCCTGATTTCCATTTACGCCCAATTCGTACCGTCGCCGTCTCTAGCATATTCCGACCATCCCATCACTCCGTTCGATCATCGGAATCAACCATCGCATCCGCCTCCCTGCGACGCACCTTCTTCACCCCTCCATCCAACCCAGCTCGCACAGGAGCTGGGAGCCGAGCTCCTCCGTCTACCCCCTTCGCCGGAGCTCGCCATTTCGACCCCCAGTTCACCGTCGCTCCGCCTAACCGGGTCGAGGCAATTTGCCCTCGACCCGCGAGTCTCTTGGTGGTCTTTGCAGGTGCTACCAAGCCCATCTGAGGGCTTTGGTCATTCAGGCCAGGAGCCTCGCCTCCGCCGACCTCGCCGGAGCTCTCCAAAGCCCGGTTGGGTCATCGGAGCCTACCGGCAGACGCGGGAGCACACCACGTTTCTTCTCTCCGACCTTCAGAGTGCTTCCAGGAGGAGTCTAGCGCACGCCAGAGGCCGGCGAGTCTCGCCGGCGACCTGTTCTTCCAGCACCCTCCGTCGCCGTCCGATCGCCTCGGCCCTCCAGTTTTGATCCAGACCGTCCATCTCAGGAGGCTCCTGCACCGCCAGATCTTTGGAGAGGCGATCTCAGCCGTTGGACCAGAGAAGGGTGTGCCCCCCAGACGTTCTCGACCGCTTGATCTCACACGTGGCCAACCCCCTCCGTTGGATCGATCCGAGGAGAGCAGCGTTGGACCCCCAGTCGCCCTCAACCGCTTGATCAGACACGTGGCGTCCATCCAGCCGCTCCGAGTAATAAAGGGTAATTTACCCTTAGGCCCTCTTTCTTATTTTATTTCGCTTTAGTCCTGTAAATATTGAGTTCAGTTGTTTAAGTTTTGGTATTTTTGCATAGAGACCCGTGTGCTTATTTTTTATTTGCTGATATACCCCTGTACATGGTCTGACACGTGCTTCGTCACGTGGTTTGTTGGGATATTTGCATCTTATGCCCTGTTGTTCTGGATGTTATTAGTTAAATGAAAGTTTTTACTTATTTGCACTTATACCCCTGTGCGTGGTTTATTTGAGCATGTGCGTGATATTTTGGGTATTTTGCGAATAGACCCCTGGACTTTTGGTACCTGTTACCAATAAGTCCTCGGGACTTATTTTTATTGCATTTGGGTCCCTGAGTGCCCCAGGCACGCGTGTGGCGCGTGTTTTGCTGGGTAAATTGCACCAGACCCCCCAGACTCTTGGGTATTTGCACGTTGGTCCCTGTGCACTGTGCCCTTTCTTTCTTTTTGAATAAAATAGCAAATTACCTCCAAATCCAACGAAAATTGGACACATGGCTCCTCCCATGGTGTAAAATTTTCGAGGATTTTTGAGGACATTTTTTATTTCGTTTGATATTTTAAAAAAATTCAAAAACCTCTATTTGCTTCACTGTCTAACTTTAAAAATCACAAAAAAAATATTAAAAAGTGTCTAAAAATTACAAAAAAATTGTCTACTGTCCCCTTTGTTGTGTTTGATTTTCTAGCCAATTTTGGCTATTTTCCATTACTGAAAACCACTAAAAATTGAAAAACACTTAAAAACTTATAAAAATTCTAGTAAATAAACCAAAAACCCAAAAATAATAAAATAGGTGCCTAAATTTTCCTTGTTTTATTCCCTTTACAGGAAAATTACCTCCAAGCTAATTTGGGGCCTTTGGATATTTTATCCAGGCTCTTCTAGCTCGGCTGGATAGTACCTTGTATTTCAGTCATTTTTTGATTTTTAGAAAATTAAATAAATATCAAAAAATTCTCAAAAATTCACCAAAAACACTAAAAATTATAAAACACATAAAAATATTTTTGTTTGAATTTTTGATTGATTTTTAGTGCATTAAATAATTTGTTGAAGTGTGTGTTTACTTTACTTTTCTTATTTTCTTAATACATTAAAAAATCCAAAAAAATATAAACCAATTAAAAACCACTAAAAATATTTTCTTATTTTATTTTATTCCTTTTTACTACTTCGTAGGCCGAGAGGCCAACCCATGCTCCTTGAGTTCGACCCTGGTCCGCTATACCAGGTTAATCCAATAGCAGGACCGCTA